>OFHU01004371.1:0-173827 GCA_900245905.1 Lacerta viridis
CCAGTTGTCTAATCTGTTAAGGTCATTTTGAAGTGTGATCCTGTCCTCTGGGGTATTAGCCTGGAACCAAATCCTGTCCCCCAAATCTAGCCAGTCTCTGATGGAGAGTCTCGGCTGGCCCAGGCTAGCTGTTTTCATGCATCTTATTTTTTCAGTCCTTGCTGAGAGCTGGGATATCATCACAGAACTCCTGCATGGAATAGCTAAGCACTTACGATGACCTGGAAGGATCCAAATTCCGGAATAATGAAGGGAAAATTAATAGCTTTAATCTGCTTTTCACTTCAGGCTCCACTTTCCCCTCCCAGGGTCTGAAGTTTCAGACACAGAAGAACTACAATATTTCAGAGGAACGCATCACTTTCCCAGCTTATCTTCTTTGCAGGAAATCATTTTCACATCCATTCCTGTCTTGGAGGATTTGCATAACTGTCGGCAGAGAAACTTCTAAAAAGCCAGCGCTTAATACAATGTGAACGAAGGTGTCATAAAAACATTGCCAGCTCTCCATCACTTCGACAACTTTTGAGAGTGAAATGTTTCCGGCGGGAGGCTGGAGGACGTTGTCGGAAAGTCTCCCTGCGCCTGGAGACTGGTGGTTATGTCCTATAAATCCAGTTACAGGTGGGTAGCCATGTTGGTCTGCCATAGTCAAAACAAAATAAAAAATTCTTTCCAGTAGCACCTTAGAGACCAATAAATTTTTTTGGTATGAGCTTTCGTGTGCATGCACACTTCAAGAAGAGTTGGAAGAGATCACAAGGGCCATCCAGTCCAACCCCCTGCCAAGCAGGAAACACCATCCAAGCATTCCTGACAGATGGCTGTCAAGCCTTCGCTTAAAGACCTCCAAAGAAGGATACTCCACCACTTCCTTGGCAGCAAATTCCACTGCCGAACAGCTCTCACTGTCAGGAAGTTCATCCTAGTGTTTAGGTGAATCATCTTTCTCGTATTGAATCCATTTCCGGTCCGCTTCTCTGGAGCAGCAGAAAACAACCTTTCTCCCTCCTCTATATGACATCCTTTGATATATTTGAACATGGCTCTCATATCACCACATTAACCATCTCTTCTCCAGGCTAAACATACCCACCTCCCTAAGCCGTTCCTCATAAGGCATCGTTTCCAGGCCTTGGACCATTTTGTGCCCTCCTCTGGCCACGTTCCAGCTTGCAGTATCCTTCTTGAATGTGGGGCCCAGAACTGGACACAGTATTCCAGGTGAGGTCTGACCAGAGCGGAATACAGTGGTACTATTACTTCCCTTGATCTAGACGCTATACTCCTATTGATGCAGCCCAGAATTGCATTGGCTTTTTTAGCTGCTGCATCCCACTGTTAACTCATGTCAAGTTTGTGGTCTTACAGCCAGGAGTCAGTTCTGGGACCTGTTGGGGAAGGGCCAAAACTCAGTGGTAGAACATAAGAAGTGCCTGCTGGATCAGGCCAATGGCCCATCTAGTCCAACATGCTGCTTTCTCCTAGATGGGCTCCCTTCCCAGGGGGACAAGCCCTATCTGCCCCTCACTTCCATCTCCAGCACATGCGCAAACTTCCTTCTTGACTCTTGGACCCACTATGGATCTCGACTGCTCGATGTGCTCTAGTCTGTCTTCGCACGCAGCGAAAGTCCTATGATTAATCAACACCACACAAAAATGGTAATTATCATTAGGTAATTATCATTAGGCTCATAATTCCACAGTTGTACAATTATCATCATCACACTGTTTCGCTGCGGGCTGAGCTGTACAGGGGCTACACTGAGAGTGTATTACCTTCCTTCTCCTAAGTAGAGCAATGTTACTGCTACTATTAGCCACTGCTATTAGCGCTACTGTTACTACAGGTAGTAGTAATTCTTAGTATAGGAATACCTGGAGTGGAAGGACTCCCACATTTGCTTCTCTCCATTTCTGCATCAGTCTGTAATTTAAAAACAGAAAACAACCCACATGACATTTTGTATGCAGTTTCATGCAATATATGCATTTCTGCCCAATGCAAAAGGGAGGGAAAAAAGAATGCTAGCAGAGGAATTGCAGAGTCAGTTCACCTCCACCAGAGTTTATCCCAGGCATTCCCAACCTGCGGCCCTCCAGATGTTTTGGGACTACAACTCCCATGATCCCTAGCTAAAAGGACCAGTGGTCAGGGATGATGGGAATTGTAGTCCCAAAACATCTGGAGGGCCGAAGGTTGGGGGTGCCTGGTTTATCCTTTCAGTGCACAGCAGTAGCCCCCACCCACATGAAGGAGACTCAGTAGCCCTCTCCCTTCTCTCAGATCCAGCCTTTTCCCTCTTGATAAAGTTTCTGCAAAGGCAGCAGTCAGTGATGCTCAGTCAGCCCCTTGGGACCGTGGCATATGGCAGCTCCCTTTTGAAGCTGCGCACGAGGCCCTGGAATGGTGAGTGAGCCCACGAGGTACATCCCTGCTTTGCACAAATGTTAAAGGCAGCTCCTGGGATGGAGGAGTCCCCAGTGACCCCTTGCAGCATAGGTAAAGGTAAAGGGACCCCTGACCATTAGGTCCAGTCGCGGGCGACTCTGGGGTTGCGGCGCTCATCTCGCTTTATTGGCCAAGGGCCAGCATGACGAAACCGCTTCTGGCGAACCAGAGCAGCGCACGGAAACACCGTTTACCTTCCTGCTGGAGTGGTATCTATTTATCTACTTGCACGCCGTGCTTTCGAACTGCTAGGTGGGCAGAACCTGGGACCAAACAACAGGAGCTCACCCCATCGCGGGATTTCAACCGCCGACCTTTTGATCGGCAAGCCCTAGGCTCTGTGGTTTAGACCACAGCGCCACCCGCGTCCCATACAGGGTGGCAAAGCACCATTGCTGGATCCGTTTGGGCAAAGGAGCGTGGGTGGGACTAGCAGAACAGCCATGGGCTCAGGCACAGGACTGGTCCAGGGAGCCCAGCCCAGATCCATTGGTCCAACATGAGCCAGGTTTCGTTTTTTCCCAGCCTCACCATTTTATATTCATTTGTTAAATCTGCTACTTTAAAAGATTTATTGATATCGTTTTTGTTTCCAGGAAGCATCCCAAATCAAGGAACAATGAAGAGACTGTTTTTTAAAAAGAAAACCCACAAAGCAGTTCAGAAAACAGATAAAAACAATAACGGTCTCAATAGGAAGAATGAGCAACAATAACAAAAACTTTTGAAAAGTTAAAGTATCTATAAACTAAACACTGGTTGAAATTTACAAGGAAGCTTCCCAGGGTGGCTTCCCTACAAGAAATTCAAAATTGCAAAAGCAATGTGTTCAGTCGTTCAGTCGTGTCCAACTCTTCGTGAAAAGCAATGTACTGAAGCCCATATGCAGTAATAATAATAATAATAATAATAATAATAATAATAATAATAATAATAATAATTTATTATTTGTACCCCGCCCATCTGGCTGGGTCCCCCCAGCCACTCTGGGCGGCCTCCAACAGATATTAAAATACATTAAAATATCACAGGTTAAAAACTTCCCTAAACAGGGCTGCCTTCAGGTATTTTCTGAATGTCAGATAGTTATTTATCTCTTTGACCTCTGCTGGGAGGGTGTTCCACAGGGCGGGCGCCACTACCGAGAAGGCCCTCTGCCTGGTTCCCTGTAGCTTTGCTTCTCACAGTGAGGGAACCGCAGAAGGCCCTCGGCGCTGGACCTCAGTGTCCGGGCAGAACGATGGGGGTGGAGACGCTCCTTCAGGTATACAGGACCGAGGCTGTTTTGGGCTTTAAAGGTCAGCACCAACACTTTGAATTGTGCTCGGAAACGTACTGGGAAACATATAAATATTAATATATATATAAACGAATTAATATATTGACATATCTTTATTATATAGGTCCATGGGGTCACGAAGAGTCGGACACGACTAAACGACTGAACAACAACAATTTTGATCACATTATATTAATTGGATTATGTTGTATTAAACTTGCCATGACAAAGATCGTACGCTGAACAGCATGATAATAATTAATTTAGAAACCAACTTAAACCTTATAGAACCTACAGTCAGTTAACCCCTTGGAGTACAGCATATATATTTTTTACCAAAAATGCCTTCTGAAATGCGTTTAGAGACTTACAGCCACCCACAAACCACCAACAGCCCAGGTGGGGCCATCACCAAGAAGGCCCTCTTTCTCCTGCCTCCAAACCTGATTGATTACACTGTGGGGTGGATGAGGAGGAGGGGGCGTCTGGTGCTGGTCATAAGGGCAAGAACAGTGGTCTTGTGAAAATGGTCCTTTAGGTAACCTCCTCCCAAACCATTTAGGGATTTACAGGTCTACACCAGCTGCTTAAAGTGGTCCAGAACTGCGCAAGCAGCCAACGCAATCTATATAATATTGGAATTACATGTGCCAACTGATTCTTGGCAGGGGTGGATTTCCCCTTGAGGGTTCAAGTATGGAAGCTCACACCAATTTCCCAGTTGGTCAGGGTTTATACTGGGAGGAGTGCAGAGAGAAGAAACGCCACAGTGCACCTGTAGCGACCAAACTGGGTGCCTTCACCTGCCCCGGCTGCAACAAAACATGTCTCTCCCGTATCGGTCTCTACAGCCACAGCAGGCGCTGTAACTCTCTGATGGTTTGACTTTACCCACAATGGCACATTGTGTGCCAAGACAGACAGATGGCAACAACAATTACTAGACAGCGCTCAAAAAGTCTGCAAGAATATTTCTATTAGGAAACACACTGTAATGAATGAATATAGACAATCGCAGCTGTTCATCCTGTACCCAACCACTGTCTGCCACCTCAGCACTCTCATCCAACCACAGTCCTTGAAATGCAACTTACTCAACCCATTTTTCACCATATTTGTAAGAACCCTCCTTGCACCTTACGTCGAGTTGCTTTGCGTTTTGACGTTGAGCTGTTAGGTTCCTCTTTAAGTAGTTCTTGCCAGTTTTGTAGCCAGGTGACACTCTTGCGTACTTGACATTGACTTCAATGATGATGAGCCCAATAGAAATTCTACATCCCTCTTCTCCACCAACAGACCTGAGTGGCATCAGTTTCTGGGCTGTTTTTGAAAATTGCCCCACCCAGAGCACATGAGAGTAATCTAGCCTGCTCTCTGAGATGGTTTCACTGGAGATGCCAAGAACTGGGTCTGGGGAAATGTTACCTTGGTCCATCTGCATCCAACAGCTGGATAGCTCGGTTGGTGGGACCATTTAGAGCGTGATGCTGATAATGCCAAGGTTGCAGGTTCAATCCCTGTAAGGGACAGCTGCATATTCCTGCATTGCAGGGAGTTGGACTGGATGGTCTTCAGGGTGCCTTCCAACTCTGTGACTCTATTATAGCAGTGGCCCAAAGGGGCCACAATGAATATGATAATGTGAACCCCAATAAATCATTGAATATGCTTCTATAGAGAATTATGGAAACCTGCTGCTTTAAGGAACATATGATTAGGCATGAGACCTTCCCTACAGGGAAAGTAGTATTGTGAATATGTCATTCACACAGAGATGCCATTCATAAGCTAGAACATAAGTTGATACATGAAAATGGCTACATATAACACTGGTTCCCATGCATTGCACACTAACAGAATGTAACAATCTCTGAGAATCAAGGACTTCTGTTTCAGTGTATCTGAAGAAGTGTGCATGCACACGAAAGCTCATACCAAGAACAAACTTAGTTGGTCTCTAAGGTGCTACTGGAAGGATTTTTTTATTTTTTATTTTGTTTTGATGATGATGATGATGATGATGATTTATTTGTACCCCTCAAATATATAAAAGGATGTCATATGGAGGAGGGAGAAAGGTTGTTTTCTGCTGCTCCAGAGAAGCGGACACGGGGCAATGGATTCAAACTACAAGAAAGAAGATTCCACCTAAACATTAGGAAGAACTTCCTGACAGTGAGAGCTGTTGGACAGTGGAATTTGCTGCCAAGGAGTGTGGTGGAGTCTCCTTCTTTGGAGGTCTTTAAGCGGAGGCTTGACAGCCATCTGTCAGGAATGCTTTGATGGTGTTTCCTGCTTGGCAGGGGGTTGGACTGGATGGCCCTTGGGGTCTCTTCCAACTCTAGGATTCTATGATCTCTGGTCCCCCCACTCTGGGCGGCCTCCAACAGATATTAAAATACATTAAAATATCACAGGTTAAAAACTTCCCTAAACAGGGCTGCCTTCAGGTATGACTATTGCAGACCAACACGGCTACCTACCTGTAATCAAGGTTTAAGTTAGCAATGCTTATTGAGCATGCGTATTAGATTAGGTAATGTACATGCGTACTAAACTGAAATGAGGTAATGAAATATGATTGGTTAAATTGAAATCCTTTGTCTGAAATGTTATAAATACCCCTGCCCAGACCTTTGGGCGGGGTTGCAGGCTTGCGAAAATGATTCGACTGTAACCCTTATTGCTTTGCAATAAAGAAAACAAAATGGACTCCTAGCTCCTCTAGTCTCTGAGTTTTATGGGCGTAGCTTTTGCCCAATGCAACACTATGATTTATAAAGCATGTCCTCTGCTATTCGTAGAATTGTGCTTTAAAGTTTCTGGGGAGTCAGTGCACGTTTTCTTCTCCAAATGTACATGTGGGTCTTAAAAGGGGGGGGGAGGCAGGCAGGCTACCTGAGGCTCCCTTTCCACAGGGGTGATCCAAATTAGAAGTTCCGTTTAATATCTCTGTTTACGCCCACCCAAACTGTAATATATTCTCTTAATCTGATTGTAAACCTTCCTTGCCATTTATCTGGCATTTAGGACCTTCCTGAGAACTCTCTCCCTCCTTCCACATTCAAAGAGCCATCTGCCTTTTGTTCCCGACTAAGCTAAAACTTTACAAAGAAAAATGATTTGCTGATCTCCGTGAAGCAGCTAAGAACGTGTTGATAAAAGCCAGCGGGAAATACGGTTTTTATCCCAGATCACAAACATAACTCCTGCAAAAAGGAAAAGAAAACAAAGCTCATCTCTTGCACCTGGAAAATACTGTTGCGTGGTGTGTGGGTTTTGGGGCGGTGGGGCGAGGTTTAGTCTGTATGCCTGAGTCCCTGCAAATTCCTGCATCCAGCAGGGATTCAATTGCTGGAATAGCCAGGTGAGCTTCTTGGTAATGGCCTAAATATGGGTCGTTGGGGCAACAAAGGAAGTGGCTCTGTGCCAGACGTCAAATGGGTGGTGCCCCCTCCCCCAACTGGCTGGTAGATCGAAAGACAAAAGCCAGAGTAGAGAGAGAGAACCAGGCTGCAGGCAGAAGCCTGAGAGGGAGAGCCATGCTTGATTTCTGCCTGAGTCCAAGGCTGTAACTATGGGAGAAGCAAGATCTCCTTGGGGTGTTAATACATCTTGTGACCAGGTTTTATGTATGTGTAAATACTGCAATCAGCAGTATTCATCTTATGTAAAGTACAGGTAAAGGTAAAGGGACCCCTGACCATTAGGTCCAGTCACACATGACTCTGGGGTTGCGGCGCTCATCTCACTTTATTGGCCGAGGGAGTCGGCGTTTGTCCGCAGACAACTTCCAGGTCATATGGCCAGCATGACAAAGCCGCTTCTGGCGAACCAGAGCAGCGCACGGAAACACCGTTTACCTTCCCGCCAGAGTGGTACCTATTTATCTACTTGCACTTTGACGTGCTTTCGAACTGCTAGGTTGGCAGGAGCAGGGACCAAGCAACAGGATCTCACCCGTCGCGGGATTCGAACTGCTGACCTTCTGATTGGCAAGCCCTAGGCTCTGTGGTTTAACCCACAGCACCACTCACATCCCTTGTATTCCTCTAATGTACTAAAGTTAAAAACCACCTTCTTGATCTGTGCCTAGAAGTGAATAAGGAACCCGTGCAAATGTTTATGCTAGCATCCTTGAAGAGAAAGGCATTTTTTTGGCTTATAAAACATATTTTAGGCTTATTTTTTAAAAAAATTCTGGATGTGACTCCATTGACTCTGATGGAATCATCTAATGGAGAATAAGGCTAAGGGTTTCTGCAACATCAACTTCGTTGGGCTGGTCATGTTGTGCCGACTCCTGATTATCGTCTTCCAAAGCAACTACTCCATTCCAAACTTAAAAATGGAAAGCGTAATGCTGGTGGTCAACAAAAGAGGTTTAAAGACTGCATTAAGGCAAATCTAGAAAATGTAGTAAATAAACACCAACAATTGGGAAACATTGGCCTGCGAGCGCTCCAATTGGAGAACAGCATTTAGCAAAGGTGTCATGGGCTTTGAAGACACTCGAACTCAGGACGAAAGGGAGAAACGTGCTACGAGAAAGGCACATTTGGCAAACCCTCACCATGATCAACCCCTATGTCCCCACTGTGGAAGGACGTGTGGATCTAGAATTGGCCTCCACAGTCACATACGGACCCACTGTTAAGACAACATTCATGGAAGACAATCTTACTGTCTACGAGAAGCATGGTCAGAAGCAGCAATACTCCTGAATACCAGTTGCTGGAAACCACAGGAGGGGAGAGGACTCTTGTGCTCAGGTCCTGCTAGCGGGTCCCCAATTTCTTCTTATGTTCTTATCCTTTTACACCACCTGTTAAGCAATGCCCAGAGGCGTAGCAAGCCCAAGTGGTACCCGGTGTAGATTTTTTTTCTCACACCCCCCCCACACGCACATCCGCCCACACCCCTTCAAGTCACAGTGAGCGTCTTGCATTCCCCCACAATGCTTTGCAGAACCTCATTTGCAAATGTGGGCGGATGGTACCCCAGGTCCAGGTGGACTGAGTAAAGCAAGCTTTTGCAGTGTTGTGCTGAGTCCTGAGCCCAAAGCCACTGGATTTGCTCTGGCTAGTGCTTGAGGCTCTAGGTGGAGGTGCCAAATGCCACCCCTTGAAGATGGCACCTTTGTGCCCCTGGTGAAATGTGCCAGGCTGCTGGGTGGAGCCCTGGCTGGGCAGAGCTGTGCTTCTGTGGCTCTTCCAGCAGGAAGGAAAAAGCAAAGTGTGTGCTGTGTAAGCCAGCTGCTGCACTGAGCAACTTATGAGTTGTGGGGTGGGCATGCTGAGAGTCACCCCCCCTCCCCTGGAACCCAGGGCGGCCACCCCCCCCCCCTAGTGATGCCCCTGCCCTTGTTTCCAGAAAAGGGAGGGATATGTTTCACCTGTTGAAGTGGTAAAGTCATGTCCAGGACATGCACAGAGAAACCAAAAAAAGCCTCTTGCTTTTGGGTTGCGTCTAACAGCGCCAGATTTAGGGTACTGAGCTCCCACACACAGGGCCCTGAGCTGAGGGGGCACAAAACAATCATATTAATGGGGGGAAACTATATTTATATGGGTACCTACTGATAAAATAGGGAAGCGGGTGGCGCTATGGGCATAGCTGTCAACTTTTCCCTTTTTTAAGGGAAATTCCCTTATTCCGTATAGGATTCCTCACAAAAAAGGGGGGGAAAGTTGACAGCTATGGCTATGGGTTAAACCACAGAGCCTAGGGCTTGCTGATCAGAAGGTCAGCGGTTCGAATCCCTGCGACAGGGTGAGCTCCCTGCTCCTGCCAACCTAGCATTCGAAAGCACGTCAAAGTGCAAGTAGATAAATAGGTACCACTCCAGCAGGAAGGTAAACGGCGTTTCTGTGCACTGCTCTGGTTTGCCAGAAGCGGCTTTGTCATGCTGGCCACATGACTCGGAAGCTGTACACTGGCTCCCTCGGCCAGTAACACGAGATGAGCACCGCAACCCCAGAGTCGTCCGCAACTGGACCTAATGGTCAGGGGTCCCTTTACCTTTACTCTACTGAGATAATGCATTGAAAAGCAACTGTACCAAAATGAATTATTGTGAAAATAATAAATATTTGGGGAGGGTGCCAAATGTTGTCCACACTCAGAGCGCCATATTACCCAAGTCAGCTCCTGCATCTGCTTTCAAGTCAGGTCCTATAAACATTTAGAGATTCCCTTCATTGCCAGCAGATTGTCAAAGCCTTTTAATCTGTAGGAAGGGCAGTGAATGTGTCATATGGGAGGGTGATTTGCTTTCATCTTGTGCAGAAAAAAAGTCCTTAGAAGAATTGTTTACCTGCAGGAGAGACCTGTTCCGAACACGCCGTGAATGAGCCTTGCTTCTGCATCAAAAGGAACTCCGCAGCATGAATTAAACCCTGGGCTTCGAGAGGAAAGGATGTGCAAGGGCTGTCACAAAAGGGAGGCATTGAGAGTTAGACACCCTACCATTGCCACCCGGCATGCAACATTTCAGTTGCTGGGGCCAAGCTGTTCTCCGTAATCCCACACCAGCCTCTCCCAATCTGGTGACTTCCAGATGTTCTCCAACTCCCATCATCCCTGACCATTGGCCATACTGGCCGGGGTGATCATGGGCATTCCGCAACATCTGGCTTCAAAAATGGTACTTTCACAGGATCGCCATCCTTGGCCAAACAGCTTCGAAGATCCCCAAGAAAGGTATGACTGCCAGACACCTAACAAGAGTAGGGATGCAGCAGAAATGGGATTTTGTTTGCACCTTAACGAAAAGCTGCCTCATTCACACTTCTTGAGCCAATACACAAACTGAAGCACAGCTCTCCTTTGAAATTCTCAGTCTGTGGATTTTGCAACAAGGAGTTTGCAGATGTAATCTCAGAGCTTCTGCCTATAATCTTTTAGAATTCTTGGAGAAGAAATGAGGACCCTGCAGACTGGAGGTGAGAAAATGTTGTTCCCAACTTCAAAAGGGGGGGGGGGAGAGAGAAGAACCAGATAACTGCGGAAAAAGGGGAAATCTGGGCGGCTATGCCGCTTTTACCTGGCCCTTGACCCCGAGCCCGGCCACTGTCCTTTTGTCCCATTCTGGCCGGAGGCAGGCCAAGGGCAGACCTGAGCCGGGGGGGGGAGGGGAACCCAGCCAAGTGATCCTGCCCGGTGCCGCAAACACTGCCCACCTGGGAAGGGAGGACGGAAATTGTTGCTGTTTAGTCGTGTCCGACTCTTTGTGACCACATGGACCAGAGCATGCCAGGCACTCCTGTCTTCCACTGCTTCCCACAGTTTGGTCAAACTGAGGGGTCAGCAACCTTTTTCAGCTGTGGGCCGGTCTACCGTCCCTCAGACCATGTGGTGGGCTGGACTATATTGGGGGGGGGGAATGAACGAATTCCTATGCCCCACAAATAACCCAGAGATGCATTTTAAATAAAAGGACACATTCTACTCATGTAAAAACACACTGATTCCCGGACTGTCCGCAGGCCGGATTTAGAAGGTGATTGAGCCGCATCCGGCCCATGGGCCTTAGGTTGCCTACTCCTGGTCAAACTCATGTTAGTAGCTTCGAGAACACTGTCCAACCATCTCGTCCTCTGTCATCCCCTTCTCCTTGTGCCCTCATCTTTCCCAACATCAGGGTCTTTTCCAGGGAGTCTTCTCATGAGGTGGCCAAAGTATTGGAGCCTCAGCTTCAGGATCTGTCCTTCCAGTGAGCACTCAGGGCTGATTTCCTTCAGAATGGATAGGTTTGATCTTCTTGCAGTCCATGGGACTCTCAAGAGTCTCCTCCAGCACCATAATCCAAAAGCACCAATTCTTTGGCGATTTGTCTTCTTTATGGTCCAGCTCTCACTTCCATACATCACTGCTGGAAAAACCAGAGCTTTAACTATACGGAACTTTGTTGGCAAGAGCAGTCGGTCCATGAGCAGTTAGAAAAAGATGCTGTGATTACTTAGACTGACTTAACACCAGGAAGAACTTTCTGACAGTAAAAACTGTTTGACAGTGGAACGGTCTCCTTCGGGAAGTGGTGGCCTCGGCTTCCTTCAAGGTTTTTATGCAGAGGTTGGGTGGCCATCTGTCAGGGATGCTTCTGCTGTGATTCCTGCTTTGCAAGGAGTTGGACTAGAGGACCTCTAGGGTCCCTTCCAACTCTACTATTCTATGATTCTATGAAATGAAATCAAGGCATTTTGGGAAGGGGATTCAGTTCGCTTTATCTTTTGATGGGGTTTGTTCACAGAGCAGCTCCTCATCAGTTTGCCAAAGGCACACGGTTTTATAATGTGCCTTTTCAACCTCAACTCCATCTCAAGATCCTGTGCTGCCCCCCCCTTCCTTTGTGGGCCCCATGGGGCCATTAGGTTCCATCAGCATTTGCAAGCTGTTGTTTAAAGTTTTATTTCTCAGTGTCAAAATTACATTTCCCCATTAGGAGTCTGCTTTTGATGCTCTGGGTAACTGCAAACCCTTTGTTAAATGTCAAAAGCCATGGATCTCTTTCTCCTTTTCATTTTTAACAACGTGAGACTGGGAATGTCAAATTAACCTTCCAGAATATCCACTTTGCCTTGCCTCTTCTCGCTACATGCTCAGTCGTTAGCAAAAGACCAGAACTGGAGCAGCAACTTGGCCAGGGAACAAATGTACACTTCTCTGTGTATTCTAGACTCAAGGTGTGGTTTCTAATTCTGAGCTCTCTAATAAGTTTGGACCTTCCTGCATACAAAATAAAACTCTGTTGTCAGTCTTCAGTTTGCATATTCAGACTTTATGTCATTTCATTCCCTGCGCCATTTTTTTCACTAATTCATATGGCTGACCTTGATTTTTTAAAGCCTTGTGTGGTTTTGCACATATTTTGCCCACAATCTCACTGCATCATGGGTTGCGTGATCCTGAGGCTGCATATAGAATACTGGCATTATTTCATATGTGCATTCGCTCACAAGAATGAGCACAATTGTTGTTGTTGTTCAGTCGTTCAGTCGTGTCCGACTCTTCGTGACCCCATGGACCAGAGCACGCCAGGCACGCCTATCCTTCACTGCCTCTCACAGTTTGGCCAAACTCATGTTAGTAGCTTCGAGAACACTGTCCAACCATCTCATCCTCTGTCGTCCCCTTCTCCTTGTGCCCTCCATCTTTCCCAACATCAGGGTCTTTTCCAGGGAGTCTTCTCTTCTCATGAGGTGGCCAAAGTATTGGATCTTCTTGCAGTCCATGGGACTCTCAAGAGTCTCCTCCAGCACCATAATTCAAAAGCATTTCCCAGTAGTAATGTACGGAAGTGAGAGCTGGACCATAAAGAAGGCTGATCACCGAAGAATTGATGCTTTTGAATTATGGTGCTGGAGGAGACTCTTGAGAGTCCCATGGACTGCAAGAAGATCAAACCTATCCATTCTCAAGGAAATCAGCCCTGAGTGCTCACTAGAAGGACAGATCCTGAAGTTGAGGCTCCAGTACTTTGGCCACCTCATGAGAAGAGAAGACTCCCTGGAAAAGACCCTGATGTTGGGAAAGATGGAGGGCACAAGGAGAAGGGGACGACAGAGGATGAGATGGTTGGACAGTGTTCTCGAAGCTACTAACATGAGTTTGGCCAAACTGCGGGAGGCAGTGAAGGATAGGGTGCCTGGCGTGCTCTGGTCCATGAGGTCACGAAGAGTCGGACACGACTGAACGACTGAACAACAACAACAATTTGTCACCCCCTCCATTATGGAACATGGGGCGGTCCGCCCCCCTATGCTCCCGCCATTGCTACGCCCCTGCTCAGATGGAAGAGATAAAAACAACTTCCTTTCTCACAGTCTAACTCATGTGATTTACACCAAACATAACATCACAACAATCCTGCTGTAGCAGCATAGGATGGGTAAAAAATCCCCAAAAAATGAGCAAAGTCCTGCTTTCCTCCAGAGACACTGAAAGCCAAATCTAAGCCCACTTTCAAACACTCTCGCAGTGGCCATCAAATAGGACCCAAGCGCAAGAACACTCTGGTCTCCAGCAACTGCTATTTGAAAGCATTACTATCGAGGCAGGAGGGCCAGCTTGCCCCGTAGCTCCAGCAGTCTCTCCCCTGTCGCAAGCGAACCATGGCTTCCATCTTGGCTGGACTCACAAACTGACGGTAGCAGCTTTTTCCTATTCCTTGACACTCTCCCCGCCAAGTGACTCTTAAGAATGCTTAATAGAGTATTTAATCTCACATCGGAGCTGGTTGCCCCTATTATGGAATCTCAGACACAATTCAGAGACATTCAAGAAAATTTACTACGGACAGAGAGCTCAGAGGGAAGCGGCTGTGTCTCTCTGCATACTAATTACGGGCGGATATTCAAGGCACCTCAAAAGGGGCGAGGGAGCCGAGTCGGTGGAAAGAACGCTGAGCTGGAGCTTGTAATGGGGGTATGCTTGACTGGAAACTGTCTTTGGTTCATTTCGAGGGTAAAGCTAAAAAGGTAAAAGACCCCTGGAAAGTTGAGCCCAGTCAAAGGGGTGCGGAGCTTATCTTATTGATGACTTTTACGTGGTTCGCTGCATATATGGAATAATAGAATTGTAGAGTTGGAAGGGACCGCAACGGTCATCTAGTTCAAACCTCTGCAAAGAAGGAATGGTAAAGGACCACCGGACGGTTAAGTCCAGTTAAAGGCAACTCTAGGATTGCGGCGCTCAGCTAGCTTTCAGGCCGAGGGAGCCAGCGTTTGTCCACAGACAGTTTTCCGGGTTATGTGGTCAGCAGGACTAAACCACTACTGGCGCACGCAGGACCACGATGAGTGCCAGAGCGCACGAAAAAGCCGTTTACCTCCTGCCACAGCGGTACCTATTTATCTACTTGCACCAGCATGCTTTCGAACTGCTAACTTGGCAGGAGCTGGGACAGAGCAACGGGAGCTCACCCCGTCGTGGGGATTCAAACTGCCCAGCTTCTGACGTTTCAAGGGACCATTGATAGAAACTAACCCACCCACCCCCCACAAAATATTAAAATACAGTAGTCCATCAAACATTAAAAGCTTCCCTAAACAGGGCTGCCTTTAGATGTCTTAGTTACAGGTGGGTAGCCGTGTTGGTCTGCCATAGTCGAAACAAAATAGAAAATTCTTTCCAGTAGCACCTTAGAGACCAACTGAGTTTGTTCTTGGTATGAGCTTTCGTGTGCATGCACACTTCTTCAGATAGACTGGAAAGAGAAGTGGCTGAATTGCAACTAATCACCAAACTTAAAACCATGGAGAAACCTGGTCTGAACAAAGACATTGGATTCTTATCTCATTATACATAACAAAGCTATCTTTAGCCATCTCACCCCTTGCCTTTCCCTGCAAGACTAATTGCAGCCGTTAAGAGTCGTCAACAGGTTTTCCACACCTATCAGCTGATCACCCATTCCCACCACCCTTCTGAGTAATACCCCTCCCCACTCCCTCACTATATTTAAGGATCTGGTGACTTCTGTTTCAGTGTATCTGAAGAAGTGTGCATGCACACGAAAGCTCATACCAAGAACAAACTCAGTTGGTCTATAAGGTGCTACTGGAAAGAATTTTCTATTTTGTTCAGATGTCTTCTAAAAGATGGACCATTGGCCTAATCCAGCAGGCTCTTCTCATGTTATTCTGACTTCCCCTCCCATCAACATGGCCATTCTTTCTGCTCATAGTCCAAGCCATCTGGGGGCCACCGGGTCAAGGTAGAAGATGCCCTGCTCCCAAGGACAGAGTTGTGTGTGGGGTTTGGTCTCCTGTCTCCCTTCATGAGAAGGAGAATCCAGCTTGCAGCCATTTCCCAAAGCCACATACTTTATTCGCTTTTGGCATGCCTTTTCTCAGCGATGGCACCAAGCAATGCATCATCAGGGCAATGACCTTTTGATGAGCGTTTACACAAATACATCATCAAAGCCCCACTGATCAGCAGGCCGCTCTCCCAGTGATGCCTCTGTGGCATACATCATCCGAGCGCCACAGAAGGATGATGGATTTGCAGCCTCCATCATCAGAGCGCCATTGCTCACCTGGGGACGGGCAGCATGGCAGGAACAAAGACCAGGCTTTTAAAAATGCTCTTTTGAACATCTATTAATGTTTTATTTTATTTCTAGGAAGAGAACTGTGAAATGGGCAAGCGGGGGTGGGGGAGACAGGGAGAGAAAGTAACAGGCATAAGAACAAACAGTGAGAAGGGTTTGATGGATCAGGCCAGTGGTCTATCGACTCCAGCATCCTCTTTCCATAAGAACATAAGAAGAATGAGCTGGATGAGGCCACTGGCCCATCTCCTTCCAACATCCTGACCCCACAGTGGCCAACCAGGTACCTGTGGGAAACAAGCCAGCAGGATTCAAGGACAAGAGCACTGTCTCCTCCTGTGGTCTCCAGCACCACAGAAGATTATGAGAAGAGCCCAATTGGATCAGGGCCAGGTCTACTTAAGGCTCCTACATTCTGGAGGTTCCAATTAGCCATTATGATCAATAACACCCACAGAAAAGGGCATCTTGTGCCACCACCAATCATGTCTCCAGTGCGGACGGGAAGGTGCTGACATCAGGATCTTAGCACCTGGGCAGGTTCATATAGGTATCTTCAGCCCAAGCCATATCGGGCTTTATAGGTCATAACTAGCACTTTGTTTTGTTTTTTCACTGTGGTGAATAATTTTTATTAAAAGATTTTCTAATACAGTGGAACCTCGGTTGTCGAACGTAATCCGTTCCGAAACGTTCAACAACCGTGGCTCAATGCACAATCTGCAAAATCCATTGAAAAAAAATGGAGGAACGCAATAATAAAATCCACCCCTTTGTCTTTTCAAAATCTTAACATTTTGGCTTTTTAGGGCCATGACTTCCTTCAAACCCTCCTTGTGATATCCTAACATTCATCACTAATAACGATACTTCACACCTCATAAGAAGAGAAGACTCCCTGAAAAAGACCCTGATGTTAGGAAAGATGGAGGGCACAAGGAGAAGGGGACGGCAGAGGACGAGATGGTTGGACAGTGTTCTCAAAGCTACCAGCATGAGTCTGACCAAACTGTGGGACGCAGTGGAAGACAGGAGTGCCTGGGGTCACGAAGAGTTGGACATGACTATAGAATCATAGAATCCTAGAATCCTAGAGTTGGAAGAGACCCAAGGGCCATCCAGTCCAACCCCCTGCCAAGCAGGAAACACCATCAAAGCATTCCTGACAGATGGCTGTCAAGCCTCCGCTTAAAGACCTCCAAAAAGGAGACTCCACCACACTCCTTGGCAGCAAATTCCACTGTCGAACAGCTCTTACTGTCAGGAAGTTCTTCCTAATGTTTAGGTGGAATCTTCTTTCTTGTAGTTTGAATCCATTGCCCCGTGTCCGCTTCTCTGGAGCAGCAGAAAACAACCTTTCTCCCTCCTCTATATGACATCCTTTGATATATTTGAACATGGCTATCATATCACCCCTTAACCTTCTCTTCTCCAGGCTAAACATACCCAGCTCCCTAAGCCGTTCCTCATAAGGCATCGTTTCCAGGCCTTTGACCATTTTGGTTGCCCTCTTCTGGACACGTTCCAGCTTGTCAGTATCCTTCTTGACTAAACAAACAAAAAAACTATATGTTTAGACTATATGACTAAACAAACAAACAAAACCAGACCTCATTGCTGGTTGGAAAGAGACCCCCGTGACAGTTCAAGCTTCTGGGACCCAAAAAATGTAGACCCGCCACTGACTGTTGCAAGTGAATGCAGAGAGGAATAAGCAGGCGGGCAGGAGAGGGCAAAATCTGCTTGAGAACGTTGTAAGCATCAACCAAGCCGAGTCGTTCCCCTAACAAATCTCCCCCTTCCTTTTTTTGTTGTGGAACGAGCCCTGGAAGTGGTGAGCACAACATTCCGTGCCTCTGCAATTACGCTCCTTTTCCACCGGAACAAAGCAGAACACCCATCAGTACAGCTGTGAGCAGCAATAATTAGAGCTGGTCGCTCCGAGTGCGAGATCCGTCCTGATGCATTTGGGACTGGGGCCCGCAGTACGGGAAGGCAGGATGCACCCTGTACTATAGCTAACAATTAACACGGCTGCACATTCATTAGGAACTAAAACGCCGTCGAAAGCCGTAATGTCCCCAAGGCAGAGGCAGCCCCACGACGGGGTGGTTTAAAGGAGCCAATTAGCTCCGAAAGACTATCTTATTGCCTCCATCTGGGTTAATATATCCTCATTCGAGTTAATGAAGACTACATTGGTTTTGGAGACTAGGAACCAGGCAGTGAGCATATAGCGTCCCGTGCCAAATGGAAATTAGCAGCTTAATAGTCCAAAACCACTGGCAGGAAGAAGAGTCGGGAATAATTTATAACCCGCTTTTAAAGAAAAGAAGTACAGCCCGCTCTGGGTTAGGATGTGTCGTGCTCAGAGCTAGTCAATACGATTGATCGGGCACTGATATATCCAAGAAGAGGTGAGTTTAAGGGAGCACAACCGGCTAGCAAATGCTGGGTGCCAAGCCAAGAGGTGCCGTAGTAGCACTGCAACAATGGTGGACAGCGGAAGGCGAGAGGCAAGGGGGCCATTGAATTTTGGTGCTCTGAAATTTTAAAGCTCGAAGCCCGCCACTGATCCAAAAAGCCTATAGAACAGGCACCCCCAATCTTGGCCCTCCAGATGTTTTGGGAATACAATTCCCGTCGTCCCTGACCATTGGTCCTGTTAGCTAGGGATGATGGGAGTTGCAGTCCCAAAACATCTGGAGGGCCGAGTTTGGGGGTGCCTGCTATAGAATCATAGAACGGTAGAGTTGAAAGGGACCCCCCAATTTCATCTAGTCCAACCCCCTGCAATGCTGGAATCTCACCTGAAGCATCCATGACAGATGGCCAGCCAACCTCTGCTTAAAAGCCTCCAAAGAAGGAGAGTCCACCACCTTCCAAAGGAGACCGTTCCGCTGTCAAACAGCTCTTGCTGTCATAAAGTTCTTCGTGATGCTTATTAGTCTTGCTTCTGTAGCAGGAAGCGCTTCCATTAAAACTGCTGCTAAAACAGAGGTTCAACGGAAACCAGCTGACAGGGAGAACCTGGGAGCATTTTGGAGGCATTAATGGCATGATGGAGTTTTTCACAGGTGGGCAAGACAACCCACCTCTCATTCTGGGGTGCCTCAGGGTTCCGTCCTCTCCCCCATGCTTTTTAACATCTACATGCAGCCGCTGGGAGAGATGATTAGAGGGTTTGGACTGGGTCTTCATCAGTATGCGGATGATACCCACCAGAACCAGTGAAGGCGGTGAAGGTCCTGTGTGAGTGCCTGGAGGTGGTTGAAGGTTGGATGGCGGCTAATGGATTGAGGTTGAATCCTGACAAGACAGAAGTACTGTTCTTGGGGGACAGGGGGCGGGGGTGTGGAGGACTCCCTGGTCCTGAATGGGGTAACTGTGCCCCTGAAGGACCAGGTGCGCAGCCTGGGAGTCATTTTGGACTCACAGCTGTCCATGGAGGCGCAGGTTAATTCTGTGTCCAGGGCAGCTGTCTACCAGCTCCATCTGGTACACAGGCTGAGACCCTCCCTGCCCACAGACTGTCTTGCCAGAGTGGTGCATGCTCTAGTTATCTCCTGCTTGGACTACTGCAATGTGCTCTACGTGGGGCTACCTTTGAAGGTGACCCGGAAACTGCAACTAATCCAGAATGCGGCAGCTAGACTGGGGACTGGGAGCGGCCAAGACCACATAACACCGGTCCTGGGAGATCTACATTGGCTCCCATACGTTTCCAAGCACAATTCAAAGTGTTGGTGCTGACCTTAAAGCCCTAAACGGCCTCGCCCAGTATACCTGAAGGAGCGTCTCCACCCCCATCATTCAGCCCGGACACTGAGGTCCAGCGCCGAGGGCCTTCTGGCGGTTCCCTCACTGTGAGAAGCAAGTTACAGGGAACCAGGCAGAGGGCCTTCTCGTGGTGGCACCCACCCTGTGGAACCCTCCCCAGATGTCAAAGAGAACAACTACCAGACTTTTAGAAGACATCTGAAGGCCCTGTTTAGGGAAGCTTTTAATGTTTAATAGATTATTGTATTTTAACATTCTGTTGGAAGCCGCCAGAGTGGCTGGGGAAACCCAGCCAGATGGCGGGGTATAAATATATATTATTATTATTATTATTATTATTCATGTGATGTCACAATATTGTCGTGACAGGTGGGTTGCCATGGTGTTTTCTCCTCCTTATTTTTAGAGACCGCAGCCTGTTTGCTGGGTCAGGCAAGCGTGGTCCTATCTAGTCCAGGATTCCAGCACAAGAGCAGCACTCTCCCCTCCCCGGCAACTGGTACTCAGAGATCAAACTTCTGTGCAACACTAAGATTTCTGTTGCTGAATCCATGAAGCCTCTGCATTAAGTGGGTGGAGAAGATTGAGGCAGGAGGCACCTCCAAGCTGATCTCCAAAGAGGATTTCGCTAAATCTCCCAACTAAAGCTGTGGGGGGATAGGAAGGGGACAAGGACACCTTCCGAGGCCAAGTGTGATGCTAATAGCTTCGCACTCGGTGATAAATCCCATGGAGTTAAATTGCTAATCCTGAGAGCAAGGAAAAGAAAAACCACACGACCCAAATCTTTGCAGGAGCAGACATGGGGTTTGGGGATCTGTCTGTCTCTTTACATCAGGGGTGGGGAACCTCACACCCAGGGGATGGATGTGGCCCTCCAGGCCTCTCACGCTGGCCCTTGGAATCCTCCCCCAGCCACATCTCTTCCTGGCCCTCAAGATAAAAAAAATCCTTCCAGTAGCACCTTAGAGACCAGCTAAGTTTGTTCTTCGTATGAGTTTTTGTGTGCATGCACATTTCTTCAGAAAGCTCATACCAAGAACAAACTTAGTTGGTCTCTAAGGTACTACTGGAAGGAATTTTTTATTTTGTTTCGACTATGGCAGACCAACACAGCTACCTACCTGTAACTGGCCCTCAAGAGTTTATTGTCTGGTTGAAATGAGTCCTTGAACTGTGACCATGCCCCTGCTAATTTAAATCTAGGAATGTGTGCAGAAACCAGCCTACTGTACAGCTATAACCTTTCTATTTGTTGCTCCGCCCACTTTTGGCTCTGGCCCCACCCACCACAGCCATGTGGTCCAATGTTTTTTTGTGTGACAGGCCCAAGCTCACACATTGTCCCACAGAGGTGTAACGTGGGTTGCTGGTGCCCAGGACAGACAAGCCACCAATGCCACCAGAGCGCCCCCCCTGAGCCAAATGGGGCTGCACTGCACCTCCTGTCTATGCAGGGGGGAGACTGACAGGCCAATGCAGCTCTTGGTGGCCAAATCGCCCCCCCCCCGATTCCCACAAAGAGTAATAATAATAATACTGTAATAATAATGATTTATTATTCATACCCCACCCATCGGGCTGGGTTTCCCCAGCCACTCTGGGCAGCTCTCAACAGAATATTAAAAACATCATAAAAGATTAAACATTAAAAACTTCCGTAAACGGGGCTGCCTTCAGATGTTTTCTAAAAGTCAGGTAGTTGTTTATTTCCTTGACATCTGATGGGAGGGCGTTCCACAGGGTGGGTGCCACCACAGAGAAAGCCCTCTGCCTGGTTCCGTGTGGCTTCACTTCTCACAGGGAGGGAACCGCCAGAAGGCCCTCGGAGCTGGACCTCATTGTCCGGGCTGAACGATGTGGGTGGAGATGCTCCTTCAGGTATCTTGGACCGAGGCTGTTTAGGGCTTTAAAGATCAGCACCAACACTTTGAATTGTGCTCTGAAGCATACTGGGAGCCAATGTAGGTCTTTCAAGACCAGTGTTATGTGGTCTCGGCGGCCACTCCCAGTCACCAGTCTAGCTGCCACATTCTGGATTAGTTGTAGTTTCGGGTCACCTTCAAAGGTAGCCCCACGAGAGCGCATTGCAGTAGTCCAAGCAGGAGATAACCAGAGCATGCACCACTCTGGCGAGACAGTCCGCGGGCAGGTAGGGTCTCAGCCTGCATACCAGATGGAGCTGGTAGACAGCTGCCCTGGACACAGAATTGACCTGCGCCTCCATGGACAGCTGTGAGTCCAAAATGACTCCCAGGCTGCGCACCTGGTCCTTCAGGGGCACAGTTACCCCATTCAGGACCAGGGAGTCCCCACACCCGCTGCATCCTGTCCCCCAAAAAGGGTACTTCTGTCTTGCCAGTATTCAACCTCAATCTGTTAGCCGCCATCCATCCTCAAACCACCTCCAGGCACTCACACAGGACCTTCACTGCCTTAACAGAAGAAGAAGAAGAAGAAGAAGAAGAAGAAGAAGAAGAAGAAGAAGAGGAGGAGGAGGAGGAGGAGGAGGAGGAGGAGGAGGAGTTTGGATTTGATATCCTGCTTTATCACTACCCGAAGGAGTCTCAAAGCGGCTAACATTCTCCTTTCCCTTCCTCCCCACAACAAACACTCTGTGAGGTGAGTGGGGCTGAGAGACTTCAAAGAAGTGTGACTAGCCTAAGGTGCATGTGGAAGAGCGGGGAAGCGAACCCGGTTCCCCAGATTACGAGTCCACCGTTCTTAACCACTACACCACACTGGTTCTTCCCGTCACCCTCCGTCCGTCTGTGCCCGCTCGCCATGGGCCTGAGCTGCTTTACTGTCTTCCCCAGGGGAGGGGAGGGGTCCCCATGGAAGCTGGCACCTGCATAGGGGCACCTGGTTCACCCCCTCAAAATTTTGCACCTAGAGCCCTGGGCTCCGCCCCACACTACATCACTGTTATGCCATTTTAAAACCACAATATGTTGGCATTTCTGTAAATTCCAAGGCAGCACCAGGCACTCTCTGCTAACAACAACAATACATTTTCTGCTCACGGGGAGCCACAGCCCTGTGCTCACGCCTCTGCCTTTCTCATCCGCTGGCATCGGGGCAAGGGGGGGTCACCCCAGTCACTGAGTGTGACTCCAAATCCACCGTAGATGCTTTAAAGGCTGCTGCGGGATGTCAGCGAGTCCTGAACCTGCATCATAAACAACATTTGCCAGCCTTTCCCATGCCGTTATTGAACAGCTCCTAATTATGATGTCACCCAAAGCCAATTTGCACCCGGGGCAGATTGACAGCTGTTTGTCGGCCTCCGCTGCCTTCCCTGGCGTAATTGAAATTATTGTTTTCGGTGTACGTTGTCAGGGAAAATGACATTCTTGCTGATATGACAGAAGCAACGTACATTCGCGGCCGAGCTAAACAGATATTGTCAGGCGCAAGATGGCAAGTCGTTTTCTGCTTTCAAACAGAAATATCTCATTACCGCTAACTGCGATGAATTGTACTCTGGGGAACGATGGCAGAGAGGCATGCCGGGTGGACAGACATATACCTGAGGGGTTGCGAGGGAACTTTTTGCAAGCCCATCACAGCTGAAACGGAGCCGGTTTTGGGGGGCACCCTAATGCAATTCTCTGAGCAGCAGGGTGTCCTGGCACCCACCCTTTGTATATGATTTTTATAACATTTCTCACACATTTTTGCAACGACCTTCAAATCAAACCCATTGTTTCATAAGTTGACTTCCCACCCTGGCCACCACCGAATTTTTACTCAAACCTTTTCTATGCATTATATCTTTATCTGTAACCGAAAGTTTCTCTATTACAGTTATTCTGTCGTTTTTCTTCCTCTGCTTTTATCTCGAATCCTGCCAGTGATTTCATTTCACCATATTGTTTATTTAAAAAAAAAAAAAATAGTCCACAAAAGGCCTCCTTTCTTCTATGTAAAGCTCATCCTTTTGAATTTTGCAGTCAGATTTGCCATTTCTGCATTGCCCGTTACTTTCAAAAGCCACTCCTTTTTCGTTGCAACGTTCTATTCTTTCCAGTTCTGTGCATATCATCATATTCTAGCGGCTGATGTCACAGACCATAGCACCCACCCTTTGGAAGGAAGCACCGGAGACACAAGGCACATTGCAGTATTCCTAGGGTCGCCAGCATGGCGCACGTGGGCACCGGTGTCCCTGCTGGTACCTCCCATGGTGCCCACGTAAGGTCTTAGTAAAGATCCCCTCAAAAATTCACAAGAACTTAAGAATAGCCTGTAGGGTCAGGCCAATGATCGCTCTAGCCCAACATCCTGTTCTCCCAGTGAGTGGCCAGATTCCCATTATAGGAAACCAGCAAGCAGGATCTGGCTAATACCCCAGAGGACAGGATCACACTTCAAAATGACCTGAACAGATTAGAGAACTGGGCCAAAGCAAACAAGATGAATTTTAACAGGGAGAAATGTAAAGTACTACACTTGGGCAAAAAAAATGAAAGGCACAAATACAGGATGGGTGACACCTGGCTTGAGAGCAGTACATGTGAAAAGGATCTAGGAGTCTTGGTAGACCACAAACTTGACATGAGTCAACAGTGTGATGCAGCAGCTAAAAAAGCCAATGCAATTCTGGGCTGCATCAATAGGAGTATAGCGTCTAGATCAAGGGAAGTAATAGTACCACTGTATTCTGCTCTGGTCAGACCTCACCTGGAATACTGTGTCCAGTTCTGGGCACCACAGTTCAAGAAGGATACTGACAAGCTGGAACGTGTCCAGAAGAGGGCAACCAAAATGGTCCAAGGCCTGGAAACGATGCCTTATGAGGAACGGCTTAGGGAGCTGGGTATGTTTAGCCTGGAGAAGAGAAGGTTAAGGGGTGATATGATAGCCATGTTCAAATATATAAAAGGATGTCATAGAGGAGGGAGAAAGGTTGTTTTCTGCTGCTCCAGAGAAGCGGACACGGAGCAATGGATTCAAACTACAAGAAAGAAGATTCCACCTAAACATTAGGAAGAACTTCCTGACAGTGAGAGCTGTTCGGACAGTGGAATTTGCTGCCAAGGAGTGTGGTGGAGTCTCCTTCTTTGGAGGTCTTTAAGCGGAGGCTTGACAGCCATCTGTCAGGAATGCTTTGATGGTGTTTCCTGCTTGGCAGGGGGTTGGACTGGATGCCCCTTGGGGTCTCTTCCAACTCTATGATTCTATGATAATAAAGACACAGGACACAATAGGTAAGGTTAATGGGCATGAAAAGGCCACAACTTTATTGGTTATGGATGTTGAGCGGTATTGGACCTAACCAACTATTTCTGACTCCAGTCCGTTGTGCTGGCAGTCCAGGAAGGGTTAACCACCGATGGGAGAGCCCTGCTGCTTCACATCAGCTAGGAACTCACCCTGGGGTCACCGGAAAGGGGCGGCTTCGGACAGGGCCATGCCCCCCCCGGACTCATTTAACTAAGTACCCTTCAGCATTTGGGGGGAGGTGATGGCCCAATCTCCCCCCCCACCTTCAGCCTCCCCGAGATAATCCAATGCCTAACCGCCAATCAAGCCAGCTGGGCTAGCCACAGCGAAGTGGGGGGGGGCTTATTGACCCAGAAAGGCAAGAAATCCTCGGGAAGAGCAGGAAGTGGGTGTTATGAAAACTTCCCGCGGGGGCAGGCTGAGAGACTGACCCCAAAGGCGGACGAAGCTTCCGTGCCCTCTGGCTTCTGGAGTCCAGGGGCACAATGTAATATGCGGTTGTTCCCAGCTTGAAAACAACACAGACACAAGCCTTTTGGCTAAGATCTACTTTATTGTAGATAAAGAGCAGAATATATACATCTGCGTAGCAGCTCATAATTCAGAGCTGTCTATTAAAGCGTCTGCATCTCCTGCTGCAGAACTGAAAGTAAAGAGTACAATAGTAAAATACAATGACATCACATGTGAGTGGGCTACTATGGCCAGTGTGTTTCTCACAGAGTGAAATATGACTCTTAGTCAAGTCAAGTGACCTTGCTGCTTCAGCGTCTTCGCAGCTCGGCTTGTACTGATATCACAACATCCTCCCCCGATATTAGACAATGTGAGAGCGGCGAAAAGTAAGGCATCATTAAGAGAAGTAAACAAACAGTTATCATATACACAGTATGAATCTGTTGTCTTTGTTCCATCCTTGGAACTCTCTGAGACTGGTTCTACCAGTTGGAGCCTTTGATAACCAACTCTCCAGGGGACCAGAGCATTTGCTCTGTGTGTGTTGGCAGGAACAGTGTTGAACTTTGCAACCTGTTGCTGTGGCTTTTTCACATCTGTGAAGTGAGCCTGAGTGTCTCTGTCTTGAGTGCAAACTACAGCTACATTTGCAACTGCTGAGATTGCAAACTCTTTGGAGTAGCGTTTGGGCGCCTGACCCTTTGTTACTCTCTCAGATCTACGCACAAGATGTAGATCTTCTTTGCTAAGTTTCTCCTGAACAGGACTTTTTGGAGAAACTTTACCAATCGTAAACAGTGGCTCTAAAGATCCTAGCACATCATCTTCTGTAGATGGCCTGGTACTATCATGAGCTCCTCTCTCAATGACAGTTTCACCTGTGTCGGAACTAGCCGTGGTTGAGCTTGCACTGCTACTGCTGGTGTCAGTATCCTCATATGTATTGACATCAATGGGAAAGCTTTGGAGAATCTGTGTCTCCGGCTTTACAGTAGGTTCTACCTCCTGAGTAAGAATTACTGTGTTTGAGGAAGGCAATAGAACTCTGTATTGACCTTTCTCATAGCCCATAAAGATGCCTTGGATGGTTGTACCTTCAAGTGATTCCACCCACATCTGAGAACCAAAAACCTTAAGATGCTTAACAGAAGGTTTTCTGTGAAACAGTATCTCATAAGGTGAGCATTCCATTCCTTTTGGAATACTCCTGACCCAAGCATATGTGAAGGCAGATAGGCTTTCAGCCCAATTCTGTTCAGACAGCTTTGCACTTAGCAATTGCGCCTGCATACCCTCACGTAGTATTGTGTTAATTTTAACACACAAATCTTTATCCCACGATGATTGGCTGACGGCAACTTTGTGCCGAATGCAATGTTGACTTAGGAACTCTTTGAACTCCTGTGAATCAAACACTGGTAATTGATTAGTATACAAACATTCAATTTTGCCATCATGCATGAAATCTATCTTAGCACAAAATTCAGTGAACTTGGCCAAGACTTGCTGCGGACTTTTCATAGTGTAAATCCAAGAGAATTTAGAGAAATGGTCAGACAGCAATAAATAACAGGTAGCTCCGCCTCTAGATTGTGGCAAAAGTCCTATTACATCAGCAGAAACCTGCTGGAAACATCTTGTGATCTTTTCTCTGCGTGGCTGTTTGGTAGTCTCCTTGGACTTAGCAGCACCTGCAAAAGAATAAGAATCAACAACATCAAAACAACAGTCAGTAGATTCAAAAGACAGTAAAAATAGTCCATCTTTGTTCTTCTGAGCTGTAAGGATAGCTTCTCCATCCTTATAAATTGTGCACAGTCCTTTGCGTAGTCTGAGCTCGCAGTCCTTCTCGGTAAGCTGCGGTACACTTAGCAGGTTGTAGGCAATTTCTGGAACATATAGCACGTTGCTAATAGATAGCTGGAGACTCTGAAGATAAACAGTTCCAACTCCAGTCGATTTCAGGTGTGTTCCACTCACCTGCGACACGGTGGATTCCAGCTTCTTAAAAGTCTTAAATAAACGTTTGTTGGCGGTCATGTGGTGCGAACAAGCTGAGTCTATAACCCACGCTAGGCCAATGTCAATGTCATCCTGGTCCTGCACGCCTTGTGTAAGCAATGCAACTGTGCGCCCTTTGGAGCCTTTGGCTTGCGCCTTGCCTGTAGATCCAGCTGCGTTTTGGCTCTGGATAGATCCCTTCTTGGGTTTTCTGCAGGTCTGGAAACTGTGTCCTCTCATTCCACAGTTTGTGCAGCGTATGACTTTAAGAGCTTGCACATGCTCAGTTGGACCACTAGGTGGGGTAGAGGACGCTTCACTCCCCCTTCCATTAGCCTCATTTTGAGCAGCACAACGATCTTGCTCATTTAGCAAAGTTGAGAAGACTCTGGCAACGGTTAAGTTTTGAGCATCCAGGGCACCTAGCTGTGATGCAATAGCACTATAACCGGCATGGAGGCTATTCAAAACCATGAAACAAAACACATCTTCGTTTAATTGCACGTTGCGTTGTGCGAGTTCACTTCTTAATTCTTTCATATGGTTAAGATGCGAACGCAAATTGTCTCCCTCCTTTAGCCTAAGGTTGGTGAGACGTTGGAAATGGAGCATGGAACTTCCTGCCGCAATCCTTAAATGTTCATTTTGCAAAACAATCCAATAATCATTAGCGTGAATCAAATCTCTGACGTGTATTAACTGAGATTGATCAAGATGCAAAACAATGGTCGCCTTCGCCTGATTGTCTCTGTTCAGCCATCGACCACCAGGGAGCAGTGGAGGGGCATTAGTGACAATATCAAGCAAATTCTGCCTGGTAAGCACAGCTTCCATTTTAATACGCCATGTCTGATAATTTTCATCAGTGAGGAATGGGCACAGGGAGCTGCTGCTCTGCTTGCTATCCTTTGCCATAGTGGCGAAAAAGCAGGCTTTTTACTCTCTGACTTCAGAAAGCAATTTAAGCAAACAAACCTAGCCTTCTGAGGTTTATTGCGTCGTAAATCAGTCCGGTACTCACAGTCAATTAACGCGTCTTCTCACAGTGGGAAACGGCCGTCTTCAGCACGAAAACTCCCCCGGAATGAAGTACGCAGTTTAAAGCTGCTTTCTTTGCCGGCAGATAAACATCAGGCAGAAGTCATCAGAGGTCCGATGTCTTCGGAAACCAGCCAAACTCTGCTACCAATGTTATGAAAACTTCCCGCGGGGGCAGGCTGAGAGACTGACCCCAAAGGCGGACGAAGCTTCCGTGCCCTCTGGCTTCTGGAGTCCAGGGGCACAATGTAATATGCGGTTGTTCCCAGCTTGAAAACAACACAGACACAAGCCTTTTGGCTAAGATCTACTTTATTGTAGATAAAGAGCAGAATATATACATCTGCGTAGCAGCTCATAATTCAGAGCTGTCTATTAAAGCGTCTGCATCTCCTGATGCAGAACTGAAAGTAAAGAGTACAATAGTAAAATACAATGACATCACATGTGAGTGGGCTACTATGGCCAGTGTGTTTCTCACAGAGTGAAATATGACTCTTAGTCAAGTCAAGTGACCTTGCTGCTTCAGCGTCTTCGCAGCTCGGCTTGTACTGATATCACAACAGTGGGCGGCAGGGCGAGCGGCTTGTCCTGGGCGCCGAAGCTGACCGGAGCACCCCTGTAGCCAGAAACCTCCCCAGCGAATTCAGCTCTTTGAGGAGGAGAGTTTTAGCTCTCCCGAAGTGATTTCAGCTCTCCAAAAAGTGCCCCGCTTAAAGAGAAGAGGCTTCGGTGAAAGGCGATCCTGAAGCGATGATCCTCTGCGACGCAACGAAAAAACCATGTCAGCTGGGGAGCAGGAAGTGAGAGGCTGAGCCCTGGCCGCACTCCCGCTTAAATGTAGCAGGCCGCGCCCACCGACTGACCTGACTGGTCAGTCTGAGTAGGCACCGCGCCCAGGGTGCCATCCCCAGAACACGTGAAGGGCTTGTGAATGCCTGCAATCCCCCCCCGATACTATGGGCGGAAGGGGCTTTTCCAGCAACTGGCACACAGAAGCACCGCTGCCTCCAGCCACGGTAGCCACTGATAGACCTCTCCCTTTTCAAAGGCATCCAGGGTCGGTGGCTATCAGTACTTCCTGCGGAAGTGAGTTCCACAGTTTAAAGTCCTATCTTCCACCTGTCCTGGATCTTCCAGCATTCAGCTTCATCGGAGGCCTGCGAGTTCTCGAGGGATAAAAACTTTCCTCTGCCGCAGTCGCTTTCTTCATGCCGTGCCTAATTCCATACCCTTCTGCCAGTGTCAGTTTTTCCAAACTTGGCTCGCCTCTGAATTATTAACCCTTAATTTTGATCAGACAGCTTGTCAAGTCTTTGGGCGCCTCCTCGCTGTGTCATCTCCCTCTGCCGCCAATTTGTTGCATCAAAACAGAAATATAAGCAAAAGTACCTTGCTCTCCCACAGCAGTCAAATATTTATGAATAAGCTCCCTTTTCCTAGATGAGAAGACTTTGAAGATTTTATCCTGTTTCAGTTGCTGATTGTTCTGAGAACTCAGGAAATGAAGGACCAGCTATCTCTCATCGATCCCCCGCCCCTCTCTCTCTCACACACACAAACACTCACACACATACATACACTTTTTTCTTTTTGGAGCCTTACACATCTCCTAGCATTTTTCTCCTGGATTTCTCATGAAGGAATGGTTTTCTTTGGATGGCTGGGGTTCCAATGCGACTTGACACAGGACTGACGACTTGAATGCTTGAATTGATTACCTCCCTGAGGGGAGAAAGTGATTTTGGCCGTGGATGCCGGATCATTTGCATTACAATTTATTTAATATTTTCAGAGGAACGGGAACCCCCGGAGGCAATCTCTATGCCGTTCTTTGGCACAGTGCATTTGGGAAACAGAAACGCAATAAGAAATTGAGGCTGATGGCTTGAGATGGTGCTAGTTAAAAGACCAACCCCCCCCCAAAAAATTCCCATAATGCATCCCACCCTGCAAGAGAAAGTTCCGGAAAGCGGTGTCAAGAAATGCAGGCACCATGAACCCCCCAATTGTTCACGCACAGCCCTGCCTGCACCTTCCTGTATTCATATCAGCTCTGGGCATGTCAGAGCTGCAGCTTGCCAGACCTCCAAGACTGAGCTGAAGCCTGCAGGTTTCCTTGGCCCCCTCCAGGTGGCAGGTGGGGGGGGGGCTTGAATCTCCAGGTGGGCAAGAGGGCCTTTAATAATCATTGTGTGTGTGTGTGTGTGTGTGTGTGTGTGTGTGGTAGACAGACAGATGACAGACAATTGTCCAGTAGCACCTTACAGAGGCAGTGGAGGATAGGGGTGCCTGCCGTGCTCTGGTCCATGGGGTCACGAAGAGTTGGACATGACTGAACGACTGAACAACAACAACAAGTTTGTTCTGGGTATAAGTTTCTATGTGCAGGCATTTCTTCAGATACCTGAAGAAGTGTGCATGCACACGAAAGCTTATACCCAGAACAAACTTAGTTGGTCTTTAAGGTGCTACTGGACAACTTTTTAATTATTTCAAATGCATCAGACCAGGGGTCAGCAACCTTTTTCAGCCATGGGCCCCATGTGGTGGGCCGGACTATATCTATTTTTGGGGGGGGGGGAAATGAACGAATTCCTATGCCCCACAAATAACCCAGAGATGCATTTTAAATAAAAGGACACATTCTACTCATGTAAAAACACCAGGCAGGCCCCACAAATAACCCAGAGATGCATTTTAAATAAAAGGACACATTCTACTCATGTAAAAACATGCTGATTCCCAGACCATCCACAGGCTGGATTTAGAAGGGGATTGGGCCGCATCTGGCCCACGGGCCTTAGGTTGCACACCCCTGCGTCAGACCAACACGACTACCTACCTGAATCTAGATGACAGACAGACAGATAGATTGTGCATGCAGCTTGCAAGTTTCACGAGGGGGGTGGTCCTGCCCTCCTCCACTCCCAAATCCCAATCAATCTCCATGACTTGCCCCATGACATCACCAGGGGCAACTTCCGTGAGCTCTCCAGGGGCCGCCCCTAAGTGTCAGGTGTGGGCTTTGAAATCTCAGAGGTTGGAATACTCCTCACCTGGCAACCCCAAGGTGCCTAAACCTGGTAGCTTGGGTTCCTGGTTCTTCCAAACTTAAATTCAGTTTTCCACATTTCTTCATCGCTTTGTGATTTATTCATTACTTTTCAAAAACGTCTTGATGAAAACACACGATCGTTTTGGTCCCCATCTCTTCTTATATAAAACAAAATAAAAAATAAAAAATTCCTTCCAGTAGCACCTTAGAGACCAACTAAGTTTGTTCTTGGTATGAGCTTTCATGTGCATGCACACTTCTTCAGATACACTTCTTATATAAACAGCTCGCTCATAAGAAGTACAGTGGTGCCCCGCTAGACGAAAATAATTCGTCCTGCGAAAATTTTCGTCTAGCGGGTTTTTCGTCTAGCGAAGCGGCAATGACAGCCGCGCTCCGCTAAACGAAAAAAAAAAAAGACGAAAATTTTTCGTCTTGCGAAGCAGCCCCATAGACTTTTTCGTCTTGCGGGGCAGCTTCCGCTAGACGAATGCCGTTCGTCTAGCGAGTTTTTCGTCTAGCAAGGCATTCGTCTAGCGAGGCACCACTGTATCTAGATTTATATTGGAAAACTGTTTCAGTCTGTGTTATTGTATTTCCATTGTTGTGTACAGCTGTTTAAAGAATTACCAAACAAATGAATTGTTGCTGCTGCTGTTCAACTTTATATCCCACCCTTGCTCCCAAAGGAGCCCAAGTCAGAAAACACGCAAGTGATTAGAAAAAAGCTTTTTTTAAAAGTTCCGATACAGATGCAGACTGCGAAAGATCCCTGCTTAAAAGGCTTGTTGGGAGAGGAAGGTCTTCATTAGGCACCAAAAGGGCAAAGGAGATGGTCCCTGTCAAGGGGAGAGATTTCCTTGTTGTCTCCCATCTGTCTCGAGAGACAATGGAGGAATGCACCATCGGGGGTGAAGTCAAACCCCTGGAGGGTTACAGCATCTGCTGAGGCTGTAGAGATTGATATGGGAGAGACATGTTTTGTTGTAGTCAGGGCAGATGAAGGTGTCCGGTGGCGGCGATGCAGATGTACCAGGGCATTTCTTCTCTCTGTGCTCCTCTCTGTAGGGGTTTCAAAGGGCAAGTTTCTGCAGGAGGCCCTCACCTGCAGGAGCACAGTGATCTGTGGGAATGCAACGCAAGGGAGAAGGGGGGAGTTGGGAGGGAGGGAACTGAAATATACTCGGAGTCAAGTGTGAATTTCATGCTCTTTATTCAGCTCATAGTAGCAATGAATGAATCTTTCCCCAAAACGTCTGCTATATATACATTATTTACACAATGGGCCCCACGTGATTGGCTAATTCCGGGCTACTCCTGTAGGCCAATCAGGTTGCGGATTCACTTCCTCCAGGAGCCTGATTGGCTGCTCTTGCAGGCCAATCAGGTCGCTGATTCACTTCCACCTGGAGCTGGATTGGGTGGCTCCTGCGGACCAATCAGACTGCTGCATTCTGGATCCTATTGTTCTAGGACCAATCAGACTGCTGCATTCTGAATCCTATTGTTCTAGGATTCAGCTCAGTACATAACAGGAACTCTACATGCCATAGGGATGGCTTGATCCTGGCTGCAAGGAGAAGTGAATGTGACCCATTTAGCTCCAAGTGCGCCTCTCTCAAAAGCAGCCGTCTCTGAAATCACTTTGGCCGTCTTCCCGAAGGTCCTTCTCCTCCACGAAATGGGCTTTTAGCGAAGGTTAGATGGATGGTTTGCACTTTGCACCAGACCACCAGGCCATTAAAGTAAAGATGTGCAATCAAAGTGGATTTCTCTCTCTCTCTCTCTCTCTGCCTGTCTTTCTTCACCTTCCTCCCTCTCCCCCACATGATGGCATGTTTACTTCTCTTCTGGCTTGGAGGCAGGGCCAAATTTAGGTTGGATCAGGCCCTAAGCTACTGAAGGTATGTCCAGCTGTCCTTTGTCAACAACAAATTGTCACTGTTTTTTTGTGTTGAATATATGCTATATGGTAATTTATGGACCTAATAGGTATCTAAAGCCATTTGCACATAACAAAATATGTATTTTATCAAAGTAATTGTTGAACTGAAATACAATTAAGAAGAAGTATATTAATAGTGAAATTTTGGTAGGGCCCCAAGAGAGTGGGGCTCTAAGCTTGTTTAGCTTATATGTAAATCCAGCACTGCTTGGAGGGGCTATAAAATCACCAAGGCCCACCCCCAGAAGCCGCTAGTCCTTGCCCATGGACACCCACCCAAGCATGAATCAAGCCACCAATGAGGAATGGGGATGGAATTTCATTCCTTTTGCATTTTAATGAGAAAGCGCCTAATTCACACCTTACTTCCATCTAGCAGCCCTTTGGATATATGAAGGTGGCTGCCATATTACCTCTCCATTCTCTCCAAGCGAAATATTTGTTGTTATTGTTTAGTCATTTAGTCGTGTCCGACTCTTCGTGACCCCATGGACCAGAGCACGCCAGGCACTCCTGTCTTCCACTGCCTCCCGCAGTTTGGTCAGACTCATGTTGGTAGCTTCAAGAACACTGTCCAACCATCTTGTCCTCTGTCGTCCCCTTCTCCTTGTGCCCTCCATCTTTCCCAACATCAGGGTCTTTTCCAGGGAGTCTTCTCTTCTCATGAGGTGGCCAAAGTATTGGAGCCTCAGCTTCAGGATCTGTCCTTCCAGTGAGCACTCAGGGCTGATTTCCTTCAGAATGGATAGGTTTGATCTTCTTGCAGTCCATGGGACTCTCAAGAGTCTCCTCCAGCACCATAATTCAAAAGCATCAATTCTTTCGGCGATCAGCCTTCTTTATGGTCCAGCTCTCACTTCCATACATCACTACTGGGAAAACCATAGCTTTAACTATACGGACCTTTGTCGGCAAGGTGATGTCTCTGCTTTTTAAGATGCTGTCTAGGTTTGTCATTGCTTTTCTCCCAAGAAGCAGGCGTCTTTAATTTCGTGACTGCTGTCACCATCTGCAGTGATCATGGAGCCCAAGAAAGTAAAATCTCTCACTGCCTCCATTTCTTCCCCTTCTATTTGCCAGGAGGTGATGGGACCAGTGGCCATGATCCATTAAAAGGTTCTTTAATTCCTCCTCACTTTCTGCCATCAAGGTTGTGTCATCAGCATATCTGAGGTTGTTGATATTTCTTCTGGCAATCTTAATTCCGGCTTGGGATTCATCCAGTCCAGCCTTTCGCATGATGAATTCTGCATATAAGTTAAATAAGCAGGGAGACAATATACAGCCTTGTCGTACTGCTTTCCCAATTTCGAACCAATCAGTCGTTCTATATCCAGTTCATAGCAGAGCAAAAGGAGAAGTTGCAGCCAGGGTTGTCCAAGATTGAGGGTGACTTAAGTTTCATCATTTCCCTGACCAAAGAGGGAGGTGAAGCCTTTCCCAGGAAAACTGCTGATGGAAGGGGGAAATGGAGAAAAGTCCGCAGCATAATAATTTGAGGAATGTAATCAGTTCCGGAGATAGTTCATCCATGCCCAGATTCTATAAGGATGCAGGGATGTCAAAGGGACAGACTCAGAATGAGCCTGAGGGTGGTCTGCATCTCTCCAAATTGCTGAATTATGAGCTGATGCATATTCAGTGCTTCAGAAAGGACCAAAGGACATTTGTAATTGATGGCATTGGCGGAAATTGAACCTTGAATAGCAAAAGAGACACTTAGGGTAATGTGAATAGAAGAGGGGATGAGAAGTGGGAAAGGGGGAAATCCTATTCTCCCAGTGGCCACCCAGATGCCTGTGGGAAACCTGCAAAGAGAATCCCAGCACCAGAGCAACTCTGGAGGGAGAGCAAAGCCGCCCTGGCCAGTTGCCATCGACAGCCCTCTCCTCCTCCATCAATTTGTCTAACCCTCATTTAAAGAGTTGGTAGCCATCTCTGCCTCCTGTGGGTGTGAGTTCTGTGGGTTAACCATGCACTGCATTGAGAAGTCCTGCCTTTAATCTGTCCTGAATCTTGCAGCATTCAGCTTCATTGGACGTCACACGCAGAAAAGGGATTGGAAGCTCAAAATAAAGGTGTCACGGCCTGAACGATCTTAGAGTTGCCGTTTTGCCCAGCAAAATACGATCCAAATACGAAATACGATTGGAAATACGATCCAAAGTCAGGTTGCCCATTATTAAAGTGCTCTAAATGATTGTCGCTTTAAAATGCTTATAGCAAGGGAGAAAAGACTGAATTGTAAACGGATTTAGCTGAAATTAGGCTGGCCTAGGTAACAGGGCATAAGAAGCTGGCAATGGAAGATTACTGGGATTGTTAAAAGCTGACAGCTATAATGTTATTTTAGTATCACAGATGTTCAGTGTGGGACCCTGAGACACACACACACACCCATCAGGCTCTGCTAACTGAAAGTTAAACAGAACATGATTCATAGTCACTGGCAGAAATAGGAGGTTTCGCAATGCAGATGTTGCAGAGCACAAACATTGCTGGTTGCTGAATGTACCTGACGAAATCAGGAAAAGGTGAAATAGTGAGTATTTGAAATCTGGACGGGATCTGGATGAGAGGGCAGGATTGGGGGGGGGGAGGAATACCCCAAAGCTTATACAGTGGTCCCTCGGTTCTCAAACGCCTTGGTACTCAAACAACTTGGAACCCGAACACTGCAAACCCAGAAGTGTTCCGGTTTGCAAACTTTTTTTGGAAGCCGAACGTGTGCTCCATTTTGACTGTTACACTTCCGATTTGAGAGTTATGATGAGGTCTGTTTTTACTGATTGAGTGACTAAAGTACATTGTTGATTGCTTTCATTTTATGGTTCAATGGTCTCGTTGGTAAAATTCAGGTGGTTTTGTAAGGTGGATGATATGGAATGTTATGAAGAAAATTTAGGAATATGATAATTAGTTATTATTGCAAAAGGAGCAGTGCAATTATGAAAATACAAGATTAGAGTCGGAAAATATCTAGGCGTGGTTGAGGGAACTCCAAAAACGTTGTGTAAGATTTGAAGAAATGTTAAACGATGTATGGAAAATTTATTGTAAAACTTAATAAAAATATTGTTTTAACAAAAAAATATAGTAAAATTCATGTTAAATTGCTGTTTTAGGGGTTGTTTTTTAAAGTCTGTAATGGAGTAATCCATTTTGCATTCCTTTCTATGGGAAAGCGCGCCTTGGTTTTGGAACACTTTGGTTTTGGAACCGACTTCCAAGTTTGAGAACCAAGGTACCACTGTATAGGGAGACTGGCAGCTGAGATTGCAATATTCTGACATACTCAGGTACATGTGTCAAGAAAAACGGGGAGGCCACAGATGTCCGGTAGAAATGTCCAGCAGGAACCAGCCATTGTGGTGCAATGAGAGCACTACATCTGTTTGTGATCTTTTAATAATGAGCTTGCAGGCTGGAAAAGGCAGAGGCAATGCACAGTGTTTGCTTTCAGCTGGGATCCAAGGCTGCAGCTATGGGAGAAATGAGACCCTTTTGGGGTGTTAATGCTGGAAGCCCCTCCAGCGTTGGCTCAGGTTGTATATGTGCATAAAAGGTAAAGGGACCCCTGACCATTAGGTCCAGTCGTGTCCGACTCTGGGGTTGTGGCACTCATCTCGCATTACTGGCCGAGGGAGCCGGCGTACAGCTTCCGGGTCATGTGGCCAGCATGACTAAGCCGCTTCTGGCAAACCAGAGCAGCGCACGGAAACGCCGTTTACCTTCCCGCTGGAGCGGTACCTATTTATCTACTTGCACTTTGACATGCTTTCGAACTGCTAGGTGGGCAGGAGCTGGGACCGAGCAATGGGAGCTCACCCCGTCGCAGGGATTTGAACCGCCGACCTTCTGATCAGCAAGCCCTAGGCTCTGTGGATTAACCCACAGCGCCACCCGCATCCCCGTATATGTGCATAAATAAATCTAAATTTAAATTAAACTCCACAGTCTCGGCTGTGTCTTATGTAGAGGTTTGGAGCTTTTAGAGTTAACAAGCTCAACCGGTTGTCCCACCCACAGGAGGAAGAGCGTCACCGGATGCTCTGTGTACTGTTGTACTTTGTAATGTGATACTTGTTTTTCTGTATTCTGTGTCCGGAGAACGGGAGAAGACGGCAAAATGTCTTGCGTCTCTCCAGGAATGTAGATTTATGCCTTGTAAATAAAGCTTCTAGTTTAGAAAGAAGCTGGACTCTGTTTTCTGTAATATGCTGGCAATGCACATCCCCCGCTGCGTGAGAGAAGATAAGAAGATAACTCTGCTGATAGCACAGGTGAAGCAAGCAAGGAGAACGTACAGGAGAGGTGCGTGCACTGAAGGAAGCTTGCTGGACACCATTAGTGTGCAGAAGTTGGTTTGAAGCGTTTCCAACAATCAAAAAACACTTCAGGTTATGGATCCAAGCTTTTCCCGATTCTGGGCTGATCTTGGAGCAGTTCCAAGGATCCAGAATGTGTGTGCCAAGCTGAGAAGTGCCTCCCTGGTTTGGACTGTGATGGAGCATCCAGGGAGTCTGCTTTGCCAGCAGAAGCATTCAGCAATCTGCTGAATGGCTGAGGAGCCTAAAACCTGCTGCCAGAGCTTGGAAGGCAGCAGGAAAGCCCAGATTGAGGTGTGCCCAAGCAGTGTACCCTCTCTGGTGAAACCCCCATCTGTGGAGCCGGGTGAGAAGCTACAGATTCGTGAGTACGCTACCCCTGGGCAAGATGGAGGGAGTCCATAGCATTCCCAGCAAGGAGGAGGGAAGCTTTTGTTTACAAGCACCTCCAGCCCCACAGCTTCGATGCAGAGGGCTGTTCCCTGAGAGCGTTGATGTTTTGGCCAACGCCTGTGAGGAGGAAGGTCTGGCCAGTGCTTGTGAAGCCTGGAAGAAGACCCTAGCCCAGTTTCACATGGGGCTGAGGGACTGGCTGAAGTGGCTTTGGAAGGCTTGCCCCCAGCTCGGCTTATGGCTGTTGAGAAGCAACAGTGCCATGGAAAGCAGGAGGGGGGCCAGATCGCCGTGGGCTTTGCTCCCAGAAAGGGAGGGGCTGTTTCCAAGTCTGAAGCCAGCGTAAAGGCCTTGATTGTGGAACTGTGTTTTGGCTTGCCTGCACCTGCTCATCTGCGGAAGCCAAGAGATAAGGCGAAGGTCGTTTCTCACAGCCATCAGGTCACGTGCCCAGCTGAGTGTGGGAAACTTGATGCTACTGAGCAAGATAAGCCCTACTGCTGTGATGCAGTCACCGTGGCAACGAAGGCCAACCCTAGTGAGCTGCGTGTGATGGTTGCCATCGTCGTCGTCATCGTTCCTCCTGGTGGACATGTGAGGAACTGCAGCTCTCTTTCTATAGAGCAGTTTGGAGAACTGACTGTTGGAAGCAAGAAAAGGCTTGACTTTTTGCTAACAGTCAAGGGACAGATCCAAGGGACAGAACTGGCGTTTTCTGTGGTTGTTGACATAACTCTGTATTGTTGTCTCTGTCACACCTTCTGTCCATTGTTTTTGCTGTCTGTTTTGTGATTATCACCTGTTCTGCTTGCAGGGGCCAGAAGATGCTTCTACGCATGGAATGCAGCCAGGACGGGCTGTTTGCTGTCGAGGGGCCTCAAGCAAGAACAGAGGATGGTGGCGCTGATGCAGTGTTTGCTCAATGCGCCAATGTGCCCGCGCACCACTTGTGTTTGTGTCAGAGGTACAAAAGGCTGGCAAGTCGCCACTGGGACAGTGTGCTGAAGCAGCCTGAGTTCTCTGAAGGGTGCAAGTTAAGGGCATGTAACAGCTTTCTTGATTGCAGGGTTTGCAAGGTCAAGGAGTCGACACCCAGCTACCCCATGTCTGAAAGGGTTACCACGCGTCCCTTTTCTCTGGTTCATGTGGCTGTCTCTGAAGGGAAGCCAGAAGCTAGCCTGGGGGGAGCGTGTTGTTCTGTGTGTTTGGTTGATGCTTTCTCCCACCACACGTGGTCTGCGTTGCTCAAGGAGTCAACTGAGGCAGCACCACTGGTTGGAGAGGTGGAACAGCGGTTTCTACTGGAGTAGGCTGTTCCCAGGTCCTCCTCAGTGAGAGGGGGAGTAAGCACAGTGTGACTAACCTGCTTTCTTCACAGGTATGTGGTCTTGCAGAGAGGCAGCAAGGTAGGATGCTGCATGCTGCCACTGAAGACATGCTCTTGGATGCAGAGCTTCCACAAGGGTTCTGGGTGGAACTGGGTGGTACCAAGGTTCCGAAAGTGTCTGTCTGTGGGTGCGAACCCAGCTTGCGTAGCTGGAGGTTAGTTAGCCCAGATAGTGACCAGACCCAGGTTCTAGTCAGCAGGAGTGCTGAATTCTGTGAGCAGAATGGATTGGAACACATCCCTAGAAGCCCTGATGTTCTGGATGGTCCTGTCAGTGCTGGACAGGCTGGTGGCGATGGTCCAGGTGGATCAGCCCCAAGAGGGGGTATTGCTGTGGCTTTGGCAACTGCTGGTGGCTCGGGCCGAGTTCCCGGTCATCACCAGGGTGCAGCGCAGCTAGGGGCAACTCCAAGGCAGCAGCCTGGGAGTGCACCCGCAACTCCTATGTCACGGACTAGGAGGCAGGCCACGCATGGCGTCTCTTTGTGTGGCAACTCTTCTCCAGGAGAGCCTGGCGCAGGTCTCGTCCTGGAGCAAGAGGGGGGTTCTTTGGCAGTGAAGCAGGAGCCCAAAGGCGCGCCAACGTCATCCTTGAGTGGTTCAGTTAGGATGCACGGGCGCAGCAGGTCTGTAGGTGAGATGCCTGACGTCAAGGACGTGCAGGTGGAATCCAGTGCAACTGGAGCAGAGGGAGAACCTGACGTGGTATCACAGCAGTTTGCACGATCCACTGAAGGGATTCTGCCCGAAAGGTTCACGGCCACTAGCGTGAGTGCTTGTTTGGTTCAGTGTGAACCGGAGAGCCTTGTGAAGGTTCAATGGGTATCTCAAGGTGAGGCCCAGAAATGGCATGATGCCATGGTAGAGCAGGTAGGCTCAATGAGGTCTTTGGGTGTGTGCACAACCACGACGCTGTCGGAAGGTCGTTGGGTGTGCAGACTCAAGACGGCAGCAACTGGCGAGTTGCAGTGCGAGGCTAGGTCAGTAGCCAGAGGTTTCACTCAGGAGGAGGGGGTCCATTGTTACGAGGTACTGGACGCGTCCTCTCTCAGAAGCGAAACCACGCGCATGCTTTTAGCGGTCGCGACTCAAAGCAGCTTTGAGGCAAGCCACTTTGGTTTGGATGCCTGTTTGGATTCCGACCTGGATGAGGAGAGGTACGAGGTACCTCCGCCAGGGTTCAGGAAGACAACGGGCCAAATCAAGTGTGGAGTTTGCACGAGGCAATCACTGGCTTGAAGGAGTCAGCCAGAGATTGGTCCTCAGGCGTGCAAGAAGCTTTGAGAAAGCTAGGTGTCAGCCAGAGTTGTGCTGATAGCTGCCTGTTTCTGGCAGGAGTAAGCCCAGAGCAGGAGCTAGTTCTGCAGTCCAGTGCGGACATGCTTTACCTGGCGGAGTCCAGGGGACAGGTGCAACGGTTCGCAGAGGAGCTTGGTCAGTCTTTCCAGCTCAGGAACCTAAGCCCTGTTGGTGTTTACCTAGGTGTGCAGGTAGACAGAGCCGAAGACGGTAGTGTCTTGCTCAATCAGACTGGCAAGTTAGTGCAGTTGTTGAAGAAGTTCAGAGTGTCTGAATGTGCTAGTGTCAGAACACCCATGGAGACGTGTCTAGGTGAGGACAGTCAGACCGGGGAACGCTCTGAGTTCGAGAGCCCCGAGGTGTTTAGGTCAGCTCCTGGGAGGCTGTTGTTTCCTTCACAGTTGAGCAAACCTGACATAGCAGTTGCTGTGGATCTGTTCAGCAAGGTGGCTGCAAATCCCAGTATGCATGCCTGGAATGGCATGGAGAGAGTGCTCCAGAGTTTGCAGGAGACTAAGGAGTTTTGCCCGGAGTTGTCAGCTACCGGTGAGCTCCAGCTCACGCGCTTGTGCGACAGCGGTTGGGCAAATTCCGAGGACAGGAAATCTGTGTCTGAAATGGATGTACAGTGTGGAGGAGCTCTAGGCGGGTTGAAGTCCCGGTGCCAGAGCCTCATTGCTCGTTCTCGTGCAGAAGCCAGGTACAGTGCGTTGTCAGTGCTTTGCAGGGAACTGGAGTTCTATAGGTGTTTGGTCCAAGAGATCTGCGTTCAGAGTTGCCTGCCCGTGATGGTTTGGGAGGACAACCAACTCTGTTTGTTGGTGGCAGAGTCTGGACAAGTCAAGGCCAGACCCAAACACCTAGACGTTCTCTTTCGAGACGTGTGCGTTCAGACCGGCTTGGAGAAGCTGAAGTACTGTCCTGGTCAGGTGAACCAGAAGGTTGGGTTCACGAAGCCCAGGAACTTCCAACGTCATGGGGAGTTCTGTGAGGGCTTGTGTGGTGTAAGCTGCAAGCTTACGACGCCCCTGTGTGCGGGACAAGAGGGGGTGTAGAGGTTTGGAGCTTTTAGAGTTAACAAGCTCAACCGGTTGTCCCACCCACAGGAGGAAGAGCGTCACCGGATGCTCTGTGTACTGTTGTACTTTGTAATGTGATACTTGTTTTTCTGTATTCTGTGTCCGGAGAACGGGAGAAGACGGCAAAATGTCTTGCGTCTCTCCAGGAATGTAGATTTATGCCTTGTAAATAAAGCTTCTAGTTTAGAAAGAAGCTGGACTCTGTTTTCTGTAATATGCTGGCAATGCACATCCCCCGCTGCGTGAGAGAAGATAAGAAGATAACTCTGCTGATAGCACAGGTGAAGCAAGCAAGGAGAACGTACAGGAGAGGTGCGTGCACTGAAGGAAGCTTGCTGGACACCATTAGTGTGCAGAAGTTGGTTTGAAGCGTTTCCAACAATCAAAAAACACTTCATCTTATTCCCAAAAGAAAACATCAACCCCAAGCAAGGGCCTGGAACGCCTGGAATCTCGCTCCGCTCAGAGACTGGGATGATGTGCAAAGGCTGTAAGGAACGGAGCTAGAGCTCTTGCCCCATGGAAGGAAGGTAACCAGAAGTGCAAGATGGTAAGGCCCAAGACTAGACCAGTTGCAGGTAGTTCCAAGGGTGGAACGGGGGATACAGGGGTATACTATGTGTATGACATCTGTATGTTTGTTGCAGTTACACTGATGACTACAACACGGTACATGAATCGGGGGAGAATGTTAGGATTCATTCTCCGTGTTTGCAGTCATGGGATTGTTCTTATCGCATGATGGTGTCTGTTTTCATTCCACATTGTGGGAAGTCACGGAGACAGGCTGTTTTTAATACGGTGTTTCCGTGATGTAGGATTTGTGTCCTTTGTTCTTTCTCTTTGCTGTCTGATGCTGAAGAGGAAGCAGCTGAGTCAAGATGCTCCAGGTGTATATATATATAAATAAACGTAGTTTAGCCAAAAAGCTGCGCTACCAAGTCTGAACGCTGACTGCCTATACTCTGCTGATTCTGAAGTGTGCTGATACCTTTTGGTATCAGTCGCTGCAATGCTGGAAAAAAAGCTTTTGAATCTCTTGAACGAATGACCAGGAGGGAGAGAACATGCCAGTCGGGCATGTGTCTCTGCCGGACCCCTACTCAAGTGTAAGACCTCCTAACAATAACACGGATATTTGCCCAGAGCTTTTCCTCGGCATAGCTTACTTTGAGGTGGTCAATGAGTCCCAAAGTTTCTTTAGGGCTGCCTAGGACAGGGGTCCCCAAACTAAGGCCCGGGGGCTGGATCCGGCCCATTTGCCTTCTAAATCCGGCCTGTGGATGGTCCAGGAATCAGCATGGTTTTACATGAGTAGAATGTGTGCTTTTATTTAAAATGCATCTCTGGGTTATTTGTGGGGCATAGGAATTCGTTCATTTTTATTTTTATTTTCAAAATATAGTCCGGCCCCCCCACAAGGTCTGAGGGACAGTGGACCGGCCCCCTGCTGAAAAAGTTTGCTGCCCCCTGGCCTAGGCAATGCCAGGCAATGCCCTACCTGGGCACTCCCATCTCCGATGGCTCCAAAGGTCTGCCGCTCTCAGGATACCTGGTGACAGTAGTTTGGTGACATAATGTTTCTGACTCTCTCTCTCTCTCTCTCTCTCTCTCTCTGTAATTTAAAAAATAAAAAAGTTGACTGTCTCCCAGCCAGAAGCTCCTTGCCGCCATCTGCCAGAGAGCTCCGTTTCTCAAAGCAAATAGCTTATTACCAACATGCACAAAAGGGGGTTTATTTCAGGCAATTAAATAACAACCGAAAAAATTATACAGCTGTGGGCTTCGGAATATGTTTAATTAAGTGGCTTCCCCTCCTCTCCAACCCCCCCCCCCATAAATGGAAAAATCTGGCTGGAACGATATAGGAATAAGCCAGTCTTGCAGCAGACGGCTCGGAAAAGTTTGCAAGCAATCAAGGTGTGTTCCCCCCCCCTACCACTAACAGGATTGCCACTGTTGTGTAACATTTATGCGGAGTCAGCTGGGAATGCGCTGGGCTCAGCCTCCACCTACCTGGCGCCCTCCAAACGTTTTGCACTACAGTTCCCATCGGGCCACAGGGATCAACCACGCTGCGGCATTGCGATTTTATTATCCATGTCATAAAAATGTATACGCCGCTTGATTGTAAGAAAAACCTCAAAGCGGTTCACAAAAAGATAAAACAATTGAACCAAGAAAAGACTTTTCAATTCTGCTTTAAAAAATACAAAAGTTAAAACACTAAAACAGATTAAAATTGCCTCCGTTTCCTGAGCGTCTGGGCTTATCTTGACAAGAATGTTTTCAGCGGGCGCCAGAAAGAGGCGCCTGCTTGATCTCAATAGGCAGGGAGTTCCAAAGTGTAGGAACCGGCACACGAAACGACGAAATTCTTGCAAGGGTGGAGTGGGCATTGCGCGCCTGGTTTTAATCGCATCATTACTTCTTTCTTTCATTTCTTGTACAGGGCTTTACTGCGTTGCAATCTGAACTGAATATAAAATGTAATAATAAGTCAGACGCAATTATAAAAGGAACCCAATGGGTAAAAAAAGTGAACCAAGGGTCTGGAAAACAAGCCTTATGAGGAACGGTTGAAGGAGCTGAGTATGTTTAGCCTGGAAAAGAGGAGACTGGGAGGAGATATGATAGCCATCTTCAAATATCTTATGAGCGGACACATGGAGCAAGCTTGTTTTCTCCTGCTTTGGAGGGTAGGACTCGAACCCATGGCTTCAAGTTACAAGAAAGGAGATTCCAACAAAAAATACCTAAGAGCCGTCCAACAGTGAAACAGTCTCCCTTGGAGGTTTTTCAGCAAGGTTTGGATAGTCATTTGTCATGGATGCTATAGCTGAGATTCCTAGATGACTAGATGACGCTTGGGGGTCCCTTCCAGCTTCTACAATACACTGTGCCCACACTTCTTCACAGACACACTGTAGACCACCTAAACAAAGCTCGTGGATCCTTGGTGGGCCTCGGACGACAGTTGGGGAACCTTAGCTGTAGCTCGTATTACATTTTTTAAAAAATTGAGGCAACACATTTTGAATGAATAAATCTGTTTCCAAAATAGCATTCCACACTCATTCCAGAATAGAAAATATGTCATAGGCATGGGGTGTTTTGTTTTATTCCATGTTCCCTGTCTGGGAACCTCCCCTTAAAGCAGGGGTCAGCAACCTTTTTCAGCCGTGGGACGGTCCACCGTCCCTCAAACCATGTGGTGGGCTGGACTATATATATATATATATATATATATATATATATATATATATTTTTTTGGGGGGGGGATGAATGAACAAATTCCTATGCCCCACAAATAACCCAGAGATGCATTTTAAATAAAAGCACACATTCTACTCATGTAAAAACACCAGGCAGGCCCCACAAATAACCCAGAGATGCATTATCTATCTATCTATCTATCTATCTATCTATCTATCTATCTATCTATCTATAAATGTTCCCATTGCGTGCGCGGCCGACACCACCTTGCTCCGTAACCACTGGACCAAATCACATCAAATTTAGGACAAAGCGTAACATGACCATGGGGGAAGGATCTAGTGTTGTGTATTAAATAAGATATTCTGGCAGCAGGGTAAAGTATTGCTATTGGTCAATTTGAAGTGTTCAATCACAATCCACAGCCTGATTGGGTCCCGCCGGAAAGTTTGAATATTATTGGTTCCCGCTAAAATGTATCTTTTCCCTCAGTCCCAATGTGTCTATAAATAGAGCTTTCCCTACCCCCTATCCCCAGTCTTGTCTTATCCCTTACAATAAAGAGCTGTTTTCACTAAGAAGTGTTGCTGGACTTCTTGCTATCAGAACCCACGACACAACATACTGGCGACGAAGGTGGGATTGAATTAGGCCGGCTGAGGGCTGCTGACCCTAGCGACCTGATTCTGGCGACAAGACTCCCTGTGACTGACAGGACAGATCAGTCCACTAAGATGGCTGCGTCACGGTTCATGGAACCATTTCATCCCGGAGCAACTGAGGCCTGGGATGCTTACCTCGAGCGCTTTGAATTCAGCGTGGCAGCAAAAGGGGTCACTGACGAGGAAAGGAAAAAGGCGTTGTTCCTGAGTTGCTGCGGGGCAGAGACCTTTGAGTTGGCTCGGGCAATTCTGGCCCCCACGACACTGCGGGAGGCGTCGTTCGCGAGCATTACGGAACACCTCTCCAATCACCTTAATCCGACAGCGTCGAAGATGACATGGCGCATCGAATTCCACAAGAGGCAACAACGACCTGGAGAGACGGTAGCAGTTTTCCTCACCGAACTGAGGAAGCTGGCGAGACACTGCAAATTCGCCAACTTGGAGGAGGCCCTGCTGGATCGGTTTGTGTGCGGCCTTCGCAGCAGCAAGGGCCGCAGGCGGATTGCGGCAAAACAAGATATGGATCTGTCGACAGCGCTCCGTGAGGCCATTGCGACAGAAAGCGCTGAGAGAGAGGAGCAAGACCCGGACCAGCGAGCCGAAAAGAGAGCTGGAGCGTCAACCCACACCGTGGACGACCAGGATGTCAGCCCCAACCAAAGCCCTGTGCGGGGAATAGAGATGGTGCGACAGGAGAGCACAGCAAATAAAGGTCGGCAGGGGGTCTGCCCTGGCTGCGGCGGATCACATGAGAGAAGGAAGTGCCGGTTCCGAGAAGCTACGTGTCATGCTTGTGGGAAAACGGGGCACATAGCCAGGGTCTGCAAGTCGAGTGGCACGTCGGGGTCCGCGAAATCAAGAGGTCAGAGGACATCCACAGCGACGCACCAACTCGACGATTGCAACTACCTCACGCAAATCGAGGGCAGAACTGTGCCATTTCCAGCCCAAGGGAAACCAGCTGTGCGGGTCCTAATCGAAGGGAAGCCGTGTAACATGGAGGTGGACTCCGGATCCGGATTCTCCATCGTATCGGAGGACACGGCCAGATCGTTATTTCCTAGAGGTAAGCTTCCGAGATTGGAGCCCTTCCCGGCTACTCTGCAATCCTATTCCGCTGGCCGCATAGACATTTTGGGAATGTGCGCAGTGAACGTACAGTTCCGCGAGAGGGAGGCCGTATTAAAGCTTGTGATCGCAAAAGGGAAGCGCACTAGCCTGCTGGGCACGGACTGGTTCCCGGCCTTAGGGTTGGGAATCTCAGGGCTCAACACGGTCCAGATAGCTTCGGAGACATTTAACACCCTGTACACGGAATTTGGGGAGCTATTTAATGGAGAGTTAGGATGTTATAAGGGGCCTCCAATTGACTTAGAACTGGACCCGGGGGTTGCGCCAATGCGCCTCAAACCCAGGCGGGTTCCATTTGCGCTACAGCCTAAAATAGAGGCTGAATTGGAGAAGCTAATACAGCAAGGGGTGCTTTCACCAGTGGACTCTGCTAAATGGGAAACACCCATTGTCACACCCCTGAAGGCTAATGGGGAAATACGAATTTGTGCGGATTACAAATGTACGATTAATAAGGCCATCAGGGGCAACTCGTATCCAATTCCAGTAGTGTCCCAACTATTAGCGAAGCTGGCTGGGGGCAAGGTGTTTGCAAAGATTGACTTGGCACAGGCATACCAGCAGCTCCCAGTGACTCCAGCGTCCGCTGAAATCCAGACAATTGTGACGCACAAGGGCGCCTTTAAGGTGAATAGGCTGCAGTTTGGAGTCTGCGTGGCACCTGGCATATTTCAAAGTCTTATGGAGCGCCTGTTACGGGGCCTGCCAGGTGTCCTGCCGTATTTTGATGATGTGTTAATTGCGGGCAAGGATGCTCAAGAACTACTGGGACGCATCCAGACAGTCCTATGCAAATTCCGGGATGCGGGGTTGAAACTAAAGAAAGAGAAATGTAGTTTTGGGGTAGCAGCTGTGAACTTCTTAGGGTACAGAATTGATGCTGCTGGCATCCACCCCATGGAAGACAAGGTTAAGGCTATCGCCGCAGCACCGACACCTAGTAACAAGGCTGAGCTGCAGTCCTTCTTGGGCCTCGTCAATTTCTATCACGCCTTTGTGCCACACAAGGCATCGATAGCCGAACCACTGCATCGGCTACTCCAAAAGAAGTGTGCATGGCGTTGGGGGCAACCGCAACAGAGAGCTTTTGAAACGCTGCGGGGCGTGCTGTCAAAGGAAAGTACACTTGCCCACTATGATGCTGCTAAACCACTGGTGCTGGCGTGTGATGCCTCACAATATGGCGTGGGGGCTGTCTTGAGTCACCGGGAGGCGGATGGGTCGGAGCGTCCAATCTCATTCTATTCCAGAACCTTGAGCCCCACAGAGCGGAACTATGCCCAGATTGATAAGGAGGCACTGGCTATAGTCACAGGAATCAAGAAGTTCCATGACTACGTGTACGGCCGCCCTTTCACAATTCAAACGGACCACAAGCCTTTGCTGGGTTTGTTCAGCCCACATAAACAAACGCCTCAAATCTTGTCCCCACGCATGCTCCGATGGTCCATCTTTTTGAATGGATTTCAATACGAACTGTGTCATGTGAAGGGTAAGCTGTTGTGCCATGCGGACGCGCTGAGTCGTCTACCACTACCTGGAGCAGCCGACGACGACCCAGCCCCGGCCGAGCACGTCATGATGATGGAGACACTTCCCGGACCACCCGTGACGGCCGTCGACATCGCCGCAAGAACTAAAAGGGACCCCGTCCTCGCCCGTGTCCTTGTGTGGGTGGGGAGGGGATGGCCAAGTGGGACTCAGGAAGAGAAATTTAGACCTTTCATGGCAAGACAAAATGAGCTGTCCCTCCATAAGGGTTGCATATTGTGGGGCGATAGGGTGGTTATTCCAAGGTCTCTACAGAATGAGGTGTTGGACACATTACACATGGGTCATCCGGGCATGGTTCGGATGAAATCTTTAGCCAGGTGCTATGTGTGGTGGCCTGGCATGGACAAGGACATTGAACAATGGGTGCGCACCTGTCGAGCGTGCCAGGAGGTGCACCCAGAAATGCCCAGGGCACCAGTGCATTGGTGGGAGCGGGCTAAGAACCCGTGGAGCCGGCTCCATGTAGATTTTGCAGGGCCGTTTCAGGGAAAGGTGTTCTTAATTGTAGTAGACGCCTACTCGAAATGGCTGGAGGTCTCAATTGTTCCAAACATGTCCTCAGCTGCTGTAATCAGGGCCCTTCGCATTTTGTTTGCAACGCATGGGTTACCCGAGACCATAGTATCAGACAACGGGGCGGCTTTTGTGTCCCAAGAGTTCAGGGCATTCCTGGCCGATAATTTCATTAGAGGGGTCACTTCTGCTCCCTTTCATCCATCCTCGAACGGACAAGCCGAACGGATGGTGCGCACAGCCAAGGGTGCAATAGCGCGCCTCTTGGAAGGGGATTGGTCTGCTCGCATTGCAAGGATGTTGTTCCTGCAGCACACAACGCCGTGTGCATCCACAGGCAAGTCCCCAGCTGAATTATTAATGGGAAGGAGGTTAGCCACAATCCTAGACTATGTCCACCCTGACAAGGTGCCGGGCCGCGATACAAGAGAACCACCGGCTGCCGAGGGTGACAGAACCCGATACCTGTCAACAGAGGATTTGGTTTGGGTCCGGAACTATGCAAGGGGACCCGCATGGGTGCCGGGGGTGGTCACCCGACCCAGTGGGCCAGTGTCATATTTTGTGACGTTAGAGGATGGCAGAGTAATGCGCCGCCACATTGACCAGCTAAGGCGCCGGTTCCCAAGCAGGGTAAGCCCGAGGGGGGAGGAGCCGCGCACAACTCTGCCGGCGTCCGGTGAATCGCAGCAGTCTAGTCAGGATGACTCTGGGCCACAGGGGGTGGAGGGCTCCGAGAGTCAGGAAACCGAGATCACCACTGATGAACCTAACCCGGAAACAACTAGTCAGCCTAGAGAGTCAGCTAGTGACACAGCTCCAGCTGAGGTACCCGAGGTTATTGGAGAGAGAAGTCTGACCACGGATAGTCCAAGGAGTGACACACCGGGGGTTAGGCGATCCGGTAGGACTCGAAGACCTCCGCAATACTTGAAAGATTACGTGTATAGTCTCAACTAGGTGCGGGGGAGTGTTGTGTATTAAATAAGATATTCTGGCAGCAGGGTAAAGTATTGCTATTGGTCAATTTGAAGTGTTCAATCACAATCCACAGCCTGATTGGGTCCCGCCGGAAAGTTTGAATATTATTGGTTCCCGCTAAAATGTATCTTTTCCCTCAGTCCCAATGTGTCTATAAATAGAGCTTTCCCTACCCCCTATCCCCAGTCTTGTCTTATCCCTTACAATAAAGAGCTGTTTTCACTAAGAAGTGTTGCTGGACTTCTTGCTATCAGAACCCACGACACAACATCTAGCATAATAAAAATTCAAAAAAACCGCACCTATCATGCCTAAAATATAGAATAAAGGCCAAAAAAGGCGCACACATTACGTGTCACCAGCAACAGAACTGAAGACTCCAACAGCATCCAATAGAAAGGCGGATTGCCTGTTGACGTCATCAGACCTGCGCCAAAAAGAAAACCCCGTCCACCATTTTATAACTGCCATCTGTAAGCACCCAAGGACTTTCTGACACAAACTGCTTAGTGGAAATGTGGGAAAAAGACGGAGCAGGAGGCAGGGCAGTTGCGGAAGAGAGGGGGGAGAAAAAAAATGCGGGAGCAAAATAAGCCCAAGGCTGCCTGAGAGGTCGCAGTGAGTAAGACCGGCTCTGAGGGGATTTTGTCGCTGGGGTGCGTAATTTTGGGACTGGGGTGGGGGAGAATGCTCTTTTTAATGGCATAGAGCATGGGGCCAGTTAATTGTGAGGAGGGGGGTGTTTTTGGGGGGGGTGCTTTTACAGTAAAAAAACCACAGCAAGGCCCGCAGTAGGCCTCCATAAAGTGCCCAGTGCCCTCAATTAAAATGGCTGCTGCACACTCACAGGCATTTTAGTATTTCCCAAGTTCCCTCACCTAAAATGGCCGCCGCATTCTACTCATGTAGAAACACCAGGCAGGCTCCACAAATAACCCAGAGATGCATTTTAAATAAAAGGACACATTCTACTCATGTAAAAACACCAGGCAGGCCCCACAAATAACCCAGAGATGCATTTTAAATAAAAGGACACATTCTACTCATGTAAAAACACCAGGCAGGCCCCACAAATAACCCAGAGATGCATTTTAAATAAAAGCACACATTCTACTCATGTAAAAACACCAGGCAGGCCCCACAAATAACCCAGAGATGCATTTTAAATAAAAGGACACATTCTACTCATGTAAAAACACGCTGATTCCTGGATCCGTGGGCCGGATTTAGAAGGCGATTGGGCCGCATCCGGCCCACGGGCCTTAGGTTGCCTACCCCTACCTTAAGGCATCCAAATACAGAGGCTCACACCAAATTTCCAACCAGTCATACAGCAATGCAATACTGGACATAGATTCTGCAAGAGCATTTCCATTAAGACGCATGCTGTGGAGGCAAAAGATGTATCACCTTAGCTGTTCAACCTCTAAGCAATCTCTCATCCCGTCCTTGAAATACCAACTTGTTGTTGTTGTCGTTCAGTCATTCAGTCGTGTCCGACTCTTCGTGACCCCATGGACCAGAGCACGCCAGGCACGCCTATCCTCCACTGCCTCCCGCAACTTACAACTTACTCAACCCATTTGCATTCTGGCATTTCTGACACTGACAAGGAATCGGACAGAAATTCCACATTATGCCTTTACATTCTTCATTCCGGCTGCAACGTTATCCCCAGAGACACCACAAAGCCCCCCCGGACGCAAGCTCCAAGCATTTTGTTTCCCAAAATACGGTGCGAAAACAGATCACAAAATCACAATGGAGGCGGGGGCAGGGTAATTACAAATGTCCGGCGACACCTGTCAGATCAGCTCCCCAACGCAGCGTGAGATATTTTCCTCTGAATTCCATTTAGCGGCAAGGGGAGCGTTAAATCTGTAATTTCACACGGAAGGCCTTGATCATATCCAAATATTGTGTTTGAACAGGGCTTCTAAATTGCCCTCTCAAGCTGCTACATTTGTTCAGCAAAGGTCACCTGGTAGCGGAGACGTCTCATTTCTCTGGATTTAACAAAGTCAGAAATTAATCTGTCAACCGAGTGAGAAGGGGAGAGGGCTGGAAATAACAGTAATATGAAACAAGCGCACGCAAACACACAAAGGCGAGAAAGAGTGAATGCACAAGCCTTCAGTCTCGCAGCAAATTCAGCTCCTGAGGGATGCCAGCAACTGGCATTCAGACATATTGCTGCCTCCAGGGTGGTGTTGTGGTTACAGCGTCAAACTGGAACCTGGGAGAGACCAGGGTTCAAATCCCAACTCAGCCATGCAACTCGCTGGGTGACCTTGAGCCACTCACTGCCTCTCAGGGTTGTTGTATTAACTTCTTCTTCTTTGGCGATCCCTCATAGCCAAGTAAGGCACCTGGAGTGTGATACATAAATGAAATTTAATCTCACCCTGTAGAGCTTTCAAATCCCTTGTAGCCGAGTAAGATTGTCTTCCATAAACACGGTTTTAACAATGAGTCCGTGTGACTGTGGAGGCCAATTCTGGATCCACACGTCCTTCCACGCTGGGGATATTGGTTTCCGAGCAGGAGATGATCACGGTATGGATTTGCCAAGCGTGCCTTCCTCCTAGCACATTTCTACCTTGTGTCCCGAGTTCGAGTATCTTCAAAGCCCATGACACCTTTGGTCAAGGCTGTTCTCCAACTGGAGCGCTCACAGGCCAGTGTTTCCCAGTTGTCAGTGTTTGTACTACATTTTTTAAAGATTTGCCTTGAGAGTGTCTTTAAACCTCTTTTGTTGACCCCCAGCATTACGCTTTCCATTTTTAAGTTTGGAATAGTTGCTTTGGAAGACGATAACCAGGCATCCGCACAGCCTAACCTACCTTGCAGGCTTGTTGTAAGTTATTAACAGAGGAACAGGAAAGCCAGCTGTGACGCCTTGAACTCCTTGGAGGATATGAATGCAATGAAGACATAAACAGTGGCGGCAGAGCATAGCCCTCTCCTCCTCCAGGACTTTGTCTAATCCTCTTTTAAAACCATCAAAGTTGGTGGTCGTCACTGCCTCCTGTTCCACAGTTTAACAATGTGCTGCGTGAATAAGTTCATTCATTTCCCAGTCCCAAATTCTCCAACATTCAGCTTCATTGGATGCCCACAATTTCTGGTGGCACTGTTTGTTTGTTTGTTTGTTTGTATCCCACCCTATACCCACAGGTCTCAGGGCCGTTTACAAGACAAAATCACAATATAAAAACGCAAAACACATCATCAAAAGAAAAAGATAAACAAGATGAGGGGAAAAACTTTCCCCTCTCTCCCCTTCCTCCACGCTGGCTGTGCTTTCCCCAAAAGTGTGGCCCGGTCGTTTTATGAGATAGTAATGGCAGAACTGTAGAAATTATTTTGTTTTTAGAGCCTGTATCATTTGTGCTTTATCTCATTTTATCTTACCGTATGCCACTTTGATGGCTCCTGGCTGTGAAGCAGTTTATGAATCTGTAAAATAAATAATAAAGCGCGACGAGAGACGAGGCCTTCAGAATTAAATTATTTTAATGTCAAACCCTTTGCAGAACAATACAGATCAGCGTGCGTGGAGTTTAGAAGCTGGCACTGACGGGAACCGAGCCGGGTTTCTGAGGCAGAGACATGGAGGGGAAGAACAGAGTCTTGGTTCATCACAGACCCTCCTCCATTTCCCGCCGCTCTCCGTTTTCCTTTCCGGTGCTGAGAAATGTAGGATTCCCCCACTTTCAGTGCCTGGAAGGTTACTACAGCTTTAAGCTGTAGCAGCCTTTTTCAGCCTCCAAAGGTTTATGCCCCCTTTCACACCACCCATCTAAAGACTCATAACACAACTGCCCCCAAATAATTCTTTGGAGCTGTAGTTTGCAAAGTGTGCCGGGAATTGTTAGGCAACCCCCTAGCCCCCTCCCAGTGCTACAATTCCCAGAGTAACTGATGGATTGATGGCTAAACCACTCGGGGAACTGTAGTTCTGCAAGGGGAATAGGAAGGTCTCCAAACTCCTCTCAGCAATCTTAGCAAACTACATCTCCCACGATTCTCTGGCTCATGGCTGTTTTATCATGGGGTTTTAAATGGGTGGTTTAAATGTGGTCTTTTCCAGTTACCGGAAAACCAATTACTAAAGCACTGCTCCACAGCAAACCTCCGTGGGAAAGGGTGGCCAGGCCACTAAGCGATACAACTATCAAACGAAACATCGTCAACTTTAATAAACCAAATATGTGAACTTTTTCATGTACATTCCTTAAGTCAACCGTAAGATTCTCCCAGCTCTCTTAAGAAGTGCCGTCTCTCCAACCTTAACAGAACCATCGCATCGTTGAAACCTCCCTCTCCAGATTCCGCATAATGAAAAGTGGCAGAAAACGGATTTGCCTGAAAACAAACGGACAGACTTCAGGGGGACAGCAGGGCTCATTTGGGACTTGATGAGTTTAGGGTCCGCATGCCTTCCAAGTTATGGCATGGAAGTATCCCTTGCAGAGGGGGCAGGGAATATCTCTTGCCCTCCAGATCCTGTTGGACCAACATCCCATTGGCCACAAGCTCCCCACCCCTGCCTTTGAAATTTGAGGAGTTTCTGGTTTCATGTTTGGTTAGGAATGACTCCTGACATATACTCAGGCCCAGAGTAGTTTACCCAAAACAACTTTCACTGTTTCACCCCATTTCCTGAAACTTATCAGTTGCTACTGCACAATTGCTCGTCTTCAGCCTCGGAGTCTTCAGCGTTTCAACCAGTGATGTGCCCACATTTTGTTTCCAGGGGAGCAGGGCTCATTATCTCCATTATCACCGGGATGCATGGGAACTGAAGTTTCCCATGCATCCTGTGCCAATTCTTTTTTATTCCGGGATCCATGGGAAACTGCAATTCCCATGGATCCCAGTGGCAACAGATGCTCCAAAGGATGCCAAGAAGCACCCAGGCCTTAAGGAGGTGGTCTGCAAGACACCAAGAGGGAAGCAAAGACTAGCAGGAGAGCTTTCCCAGTGGCCCCAACATTCCAACATGAGCTGGGGGAGCCCATTCCTCAATTCTTTTAAGGCCTTGACTTTGCATGCGGAGGCCTTTATGAGAAGCCAGCCACATCTGCTGATCCCTTGGCATTACAGAATATAAATAGTCACCAATAAAAATGCATGCGACAGACTAAAATGACTAGCGTGAGAACGAGGAGAGGCGAGCTACAGGGGCGCATGGCCCTGTCGGTATGGAAGATGTGGATTTTCTTGATGTCCGGGTGGTACGCTTTGCCATCTTCCAGCGCCCCGTGGGCAGCCAGAATGAAGCTGGCGTCACCCGAAGTCGCCACGTCAAAGGCACAAGCCTGGAAGTAGACGTCCTCGACGGGCAGCTTCTCCTTGCACAGCAGACGGGCCTTCTCGAGGGCACCGCTGCCGTCGCCCTTGCTTCGAGAGATGCGCTGGCTGGGCGGGCAACCTCCCACGCAGAGCTGCAAATCTTGCTCGTCCGTGAAGGAGAGAACTACCTCCTCGGCCGCCCGGATGGAGAAGGAGAGCTGCCTGCCTGCCTGGCGCACTGCAATTGTGGTGCCAATGTGCGCTGCTCGGATCTCCACATGCCGCCCCGGCGTGCGCTCATAGATGATCAGGCTGCTCCCCCCAGGCCTCGCTCCGCCATTCACCGAACCATCCACAAAAGACACTGGCAGGTTGTCTATTTCTGCTTGGTAGACCTTCTCATCAATGCACTCCTTCATGTTCTTAAAAATGATGGTGAGCTGAAAAGAACAGAGATATTAAAAGCTTAAAGCAGCGCAGCAAAAGGGAAACCCCAGGCATCTGAGGACCATCCAGACCTGTTTATTCTGTGGAAGGAAGCAGGACTGCTGTCCACCAGAAGGTATTGGAGAAGCAAAAGCAGGCAGAGATTGGCTTCTGGGTACAAACCCATCCCGCCTCATAGTTGTTCAACACTTTCCCAGGTCCCTCTATTATCAGAAGTAGCCCAGATAGTGCCTTGCCTTCTTCAAATTTACTGGCTTGTCTTCAGAGTTTTAACCAGATCTGTTCTGTGCCCAAATTTGGTTTTGGGGGAAGCAGGGCTTGTAATCAACTTTGTCACAGGGACCCATGGAAGTTTCAGTTTCCAATGGCTCCCGTACCAACTCTTTGACCTGGGAAGCATGGGAAATCACACTTCCCGTGGATCCCAGTGTGCTCCTGCAGGTGGGAAACTTGCTGTCCTCCAGCTGTTGCTGGATTACAACTGCCAACATCCCTGACCAAAGGCTATGCGGGCTGTTGGGGTGGTTTGGAGATGGTGTTCAGCAACAGCTGTAGGACCGTTGGTTAGCCACTCCGGCTATAGGGGATTTCCAGTCAGATTCAAGCCTGTGAATCAATGTGGAAGTATGTGGGTCTATCTTTGAAACTACAACTAATCCAGAAGGTGGCAGCTAGGCTGGTGACTGGGAGCAGCTGCTGGGACCATATAACACCGGTCCTTAACAATCTACATTGGTTCACGGGTAAGCTACACTCTGTATTGTGTGGGCTGGGTAGTCCCTCCCCTTACCTGGCCAATCCCTTGGCAATGCCTCCCCCAGGCGGGATTGGACAGTTAACTGGGCAGGCGGAGACCCCAGGTATCCCTTCTGGGGGAGGGCGCAGCCAGCCGAACTGCCAGGTGTCGCCCAGGAATTCAGGGGGCTGCGCGTGACCACACAAACGTCGCCCCCCATTTAATGTGGGGAGTGGTCATTCTACCCGGACACTGAGGTCCAGCTCCGAGGGCCTACTGGGGGTTCCCTGAATGGGAGATGTGAGGTTACAGGGAACCAGGCATCATCATCATCATCATAATTTATTTATACCCCACCCATCTGGCTGGGTTTCCCCAGCCACTCTGGGCGGCTTCCAACAGAATATTAAAATACAATAATCTATTAAACATTAAAAGCTTCCCTAAACAGGGCTGCCTTCAGATGTCTTCTAAAAGTCTGGTAGTTGTTTTTCTCTTTGACATCTGGTGGGAGGCGTTCCACAGGGCGGGTGCCACTACCGAGAAGGCCCTCTGCCTGGTTCCCTGTAATCTTACTTCTCATAGGGAGGGAACTGCCAGAAGGCACTTGGCACTAGACCTCGGTGTCCAACTGAATGATAGGGATGGAGACGCTCCTTCAGGTCTACTGGGCCGAGGCCATTTAGGGCTTTAAAGGTCAGCACCAACGCTTTGAATTGTGCTCGGAAACGTACTGAGAAGGCTTTCTCAGCAGTGATGACCACCTTGTAGAATGCTTTCCCAACAGATGTTGTTAATAATAATAATAATAATAATAATAATAATAATAATAATAGACGCAACGTGATGCCCTCCAGAGAGTGCCCTCTTGAACCGCCAGCACAAGCCAATCAAAAAGCTGATGAGCAGCTTTTCGAAGGACCCGTTGTTACCTTGCTGATGGCAGTAGCGTTTGACCCTTTTACGACGGGAGAGCTCGTGGCCTGCACAAACAGGTAGTTGTTGTCCAGGAGCGGCCAGGAACCCTGCACCCGGCAGGTGTGGAACTGGTCCCTGAAGGTGCGCACGTGGGGGTCCCCAAAGGCGGCGCAGTGCTGGTACGCGGGGGCCCTCCCGTGCTTGCGGGCAAAGCTCTTCTCGTAGTCGCAGATGTCCAGGGACGTGAAGCCCTGGTGGTCAGGCGGGGGCTGTGGGGGCTGGGGCAGGGAAGTGGGCCCTTCCCTGGAGCAGTTGTTCTGGATCATGAGGTCTTCGATGCCGTACACAGCGGAGTGGTACGCCAGGTTCCCGCGGCAGGTGCGGGCCGTCCGGCGCGTGCAGCTGGAGTAGGAGCGCAAAGCGTCGCAGCGAGCGGCCGTCGCGACCGAGTCGTCCAGGTTCTCCGTGGCGGCCAGATACTGGGAGTTGCATCGCAAGATCTTGCATTGGGAGTCAGCTGCACGATTGGAGGGGGGCGGAGGGCGGAGAGAATAAAATCAGTGCCACACCACAACCTTCTTCACTCTACCTGCCAAAATTCGCCTCCCCAATTGCACTGGGAAATGATATATAATGAAATGAAAAGGATGTTTAAAATAAAGTTTGGGGGGGGACCCAGAAGCTTCTCTCTTGGGATTTATAGGGACAGAACTGCCTAAACCGTATAGAAACTTATTCATGTATGGGACTACAGCGGCAAGAATGTTACTTGTCCAATAACGGAAAGAAAAAGAAGTCCCAACAAAGGAAGAATGGATGCAAAAACTTACGGAATATGGAGAAATGGCGAAACTTAACAGAAGAATAAGAAATCAAGATAACAAGCTCTTTTTATATAAAAGAATGGAAATGGTTTATTGGATATTTACAGATAAATTGTAAACAGATAAAAACACTGGCAGGGTTATTGTAATAACCTGCAGTTTCATGGGAGTATATATTTGAAGAAGATGAATATATGAGCAAATTAAGTTAATTTGGATATGCAGAAGATATTAAAAATAAATTTAAGGAACCGCAGAAAGAGGGGGGAGGAAGTGAAGTTTTGAAATGTCAAAATGATTTTAAAATCAGTGAAATGCATAAATCTGAAAAGTACAAAAAAACCACAATCTCCTCTCCAAGGTTAGGCTCTCCCTCCAGTCACAGGATTGTATTCTACATCTGTGAAACACGAAATGGCATAGTAACGTTCTTAAGCATTGAAATATGGCAATGGTTCGGCCTGAGGTCAGGTGGGTGATCACTGGGCATGCACAGAGTAATATTCTTTCACCATTAAGCAGCTGTAGCCCACCACCAAACTTCTGGGATTGAGAAGCGGGGAACGAGGCAAATGTTGAGGCAACGCTGGCATTTGCAGTAGCTGTGCTTTCAAGATGGCATTTTTAGGCACACTTACTCAGAGGACCTTTCGTCCGAGTACACCTGCTTACAACTGTGATGCACACGACTGAGGATTTTAAAGATCTGATGAAGAGCTGACCACCAGCAGCCTTCCATAAAGGTAAAGGGGCACCTGACCAGAGCAACGCACGGAAACCCGCCAGAGTGGTACCTATTTACGGTATCTACTTGCGCTTTGACGTGCTTTCGAACTGCTAGGTGGGCAGGAGCTGGGACCGAGCAACAGGAGCTCACCCCGTCATTGCGGAGATTCGAACCACCGACCTTCTGATCGGCAAGTCCTAGGCTCTCTGGTTTAACCCACAGTGCCAAGCCTTCCATACTCTGCTGCTACAAAGAGGCCCTCCCAAGCCAAGCCCCATCCTCCCTCCCTCTTTCCTTTTCTTTCTTTCTTTCTTTCCATGCCCACCAAAGCTGCAACTTTCTGTGACGAATGACCCAAGCGCCAAGCCCCTTACCGTGTCTGCAGAACAGGAGGAGGATGAACACTTTAATGAAGGCACTAGCATTTGCTGGGCACGGAGGCCTCGGGCAGCAGGCAGATCCCCCCATCCCGATCCAATCAGAGATGACGGACGATGGTCACCCAAACCTCTCCTCACCGTTCTCCTCCCATGCTGGTTCACTGGAAGGAAAGAACGGTCAAGAGATCTACAGCCCATAAATTGGCAAGGTCCCATCCTGTGTGTACTCTGTGCTCCTGCATGCATGGTCCAGATCCCATGGACTCTTTCCCCTTTAAACAATAACCAAAAAAACCAATGTTGCTTCCCCCCCCCACACACACAAGTTTTATGACAATAGTTTCTGACATCTGGAAACCAAGAGCTCCAACCCCCTAAGAACGTACAGGAACGGCCTGCTGGATTGGGCCAATGGTCCATCATGCAGAATCCTGTTCTCACATACCCAGCTACCTAGGAGTAAGTTCACTGGGGCTTCCTTCAAATTGGGACGATGCTGTAAATCTGGTCCAATCAGGCCTCTGGAAAGTGTCTTTGCTGGGCAGTTTCCCAGAAAAACACTGGGGGGAAATGAGACCTTTGTGTGACAGGAGAGCACAAGACCCCCTTCAGTTCACTGGAGGTTTTCAGATAGAGGTTGGGTGTCCACCTGTCAGAGATTCTTTACCTGCAATTCCTGCATTGCAGGGGGTGGGACCAGGTGGCCCTTGGGGTCCCTTGGAGCTCTACGATTCATAATCCTATGGGCCCTCTGTGGTGACCCAAGGCACGGTCCCAAACCTTCTGCAGTGGGGGATTCCCTTTAGAAGACGTCTCCACCATCAGCCCCTGTCACACCTCTAACATCCATCAGAGAAGAGGGTAAGACCAGCCAGATGACCGGTCACCCACTTCAGGCTGGCAAACTCCCATCACCGCTGCAATAAAACTTTTGCCCTCCATTTTCCCCAGCACGTCCATCTCATTGCAGACGCTCCCTGCTCCTTTGGCTTCCTTATCCCAGGGTGACCCAACCATCAGCAACAAAGATCTTCCCCTTCTTGGCTCTCGCCTCTCAGGAGTGAACCTCCTTTCCCACTCTTCTCAGGCTCCGTCGGCGACTCTGTGCTAAGCTGCGCATGTCCCCATTCTGCCAGGACACGCATATCGGCATGACCTTTTTGCAAAAGTCAGTAAACAACGGCACAAACTTTGTCCCTGCTTCCGGACCTGCAGCAGGAGCTAATGATCAACCAGTTGATCCCCCAAAAAAACCGCCCTCTGCACCACTCGGCCTGGGAGCCAAAGACAGCCGATGATCGAGGTAGCTTGACCACAGCCATCCATGCATTCATAAGGCTGGATTCATAAGGCAATGCGCTCTGCATGGGGCAACCCTGGAGGCTGGTCTGGAGGCTGCAGCCAGGGGGCATTGTGTGGCAGGGAAGTTGCTTGTGGGCGCAAACTACTGCCAGCATAAAACAGCTTGCTTTCAGGATTCACACAGGCTACCCGGCGGCAACACTCTTACCGCCATGCCATGCCATAATATAATTTTGATTTTCATTGGAGCATTGTTGGAGGGAAGCGTTAAATAATGCTCCCTTTCTCCACAAACACGTCCTGGATGCAATTTCCCTCACTCTTCAATGGTGGGGGGACGGATGCAAATGTGACTCTAAGTGGGCATAGCCGGGGGGCAGCTCCCCCCTCCAAATCGAGAAACGAAGTAATTGATCTGAGCTTGTTGTTGTTGTTCAGTCGTTCAGTCGTGTCCGACTCTTCATGACCCCATGGACCAGAGCACGCCAGGCACGCCTATCCTCCACTGCCTCCCGCAGTTTGGCCAAACTCATGCCAGTCGCTTCGAGAACACTGTCCAACCATCTCGTCCTCTGTCGTCCCCTTCTCCTTGTGCCCTCCATCTTTCCCAACATCAGGGTCTTTTCCAGGGAGTCTTCTCTTCTCATGAGGTGGCCAAAGTACTGGAGCCTCAACTTCAGGATCTGTCCTTCTAGTGAGCACTCAGGGCTGATTTCTTTAAGGATGGATAGGTTTGATCTTCTTGCAGTCCATGGGACTCTCAAGAGTCTCCTCCAGCACCAGAATTCAAAAGCATCAATTCTTCGGCGATCAGTCTTCTTTATGGTCCAGCTCTCACTTCCATACATTACTACTGGGAAAACCATAGCTTTAACTATACGGACCTTTGTCGGCAAGGTGATGTCTCTGCTTTTTAAGATGCTGTCTAGGTTTGTCATTGCTTTCCTCCCAAGAAGCAGGCGTCTTTTAATTTCGTGACTGTTGTCACCATCTGCAGTGCTCTGAGCACTTGGGGTCAAAAGAAAGCAACTGTTGTTCAGATGTTTCATTCCGAATCTGCTAGACAGAGCCGGACAGAGGGTGTCTTGCCCCCCCCAATAAAATAATAATTCCTGTCTACGTGCATGGAGGGGTTGAAATGACAGGGATGATTCCTACAGAGGCATGGCAGGGAATAACGAATGATACAGCTGGCATCACCGGCATGGTGTCTCTGTGGGCAACAGCACCCACCTTCTTGGGCAACCATGTGATTGTCTCCCCGTCTGCTTGTGGTTTTTCTCTTTTCTGCCAGTCTGTCCACAGGCCCATAGAGACGTAAGTCTTCTTCTTCTTTGGCAGTCCCTCGTTGCCGAGTAAGATTGTCTTCCATAAGCACGGTTTTAACGGCATACAGCTTCTGGGTCACGTGGCCAGCAGGACTAAGCCGCTTCTGGCGAATCAGAGCAGCGCACGGAAACGCTGTTTACCTTACCGCCAGAACGGTACCTATTTATCTACTTGCACTTTTGACGTGCTTTCGAACTGCTAGGTGGGCAGGAGCTGGGACCGAGCAACGGGAGCTCACCCCGTCGCGGGGATTCGAACTGCCAACCTTCTGATCGGCAAGCCCTAGGCTCAGTGGTTTACACCACAGCGCCACCCGCGTCCCTATATTATGCAAAGAAGGTACTTTTTAATCTGTCTTGAATTACCCAACATTCAGCATCACTGGATAGCTACGAGCGCTTGAGGGAGAAAAACTTTTCTCTCTCACTTCCTCCACGCCATGCATAATTTTACAAATTTCTATCATGCTTACAATTTAAAAAAAAATTAATCAGAAATATTGTCAACCCTCCCGGGAAATCTATCAGCCGGAATATCAAAACAACGTGCCACCTACAGCTGTGGAAAGTGTACAGCTCTTCCACAGAGATATATATATTATTATTTTAAGTCAGATTTTCTGACTTCTGAAATAAAGTTGGGGAAAACATGGTTGAGAGAGTTTCGTTCACAAGTGCTTCATTTAAAAAAAAGAAAGAGGCAAGCCAGTAAAGTAAGTTGCTGTTATTCCACAGTAAATGACATAGGAAGCTGCCTTATATTGCCTACACGGGCTGGAAGCAGCTCTCCCAAATTTCAGGCAGGGGGATTGAATCCGGGACCTTGTGCTTGCTAGACAGATGATCTGCCACTGAGCTACGGCAGCAGGAGCTGCCTCAGTAAGCACAATCCTAGAATCCTAGAGTTGGAAGAGACCCCAAGGGCCATCCAGTCCAACCCCCTGCCAAGCAGGAAACACCATCAAAGCATTCCTGACAGATGGCTGTCAAGCCTCCGCTTCAAGACCTCCAAAGAAGGAGACTCCACCACACTCCTTGGCAGCAAATTCCACTGTCCAACAGCTCTTACTGTCAGGAAGTTTAGGTGGAATCTTCTTTCTTGTAGTTTGAATCCATTGCCCCGTGTCCGCTTCTCTGGAGCAGCAGAAAACAACCTTTCACCCTCCTCTATATGACATCCTTTGATATATTTGAACATGGCTATCATATCCCCCCTTAACCTTCTCTTCTCCAGGCTAAACATACCCAGCTCCCTAAGCCGTTCCTCATAAGGCATCGTTTCCAGGCCTTGGACCATTTTGGTTGCCCTCCTCTGGACACGTTCCAGCTTGTCAGTATCCTTCTTGAACTGTGGTGCCCAGAACTGGACACAGTATTCCAGGTGAGGTCTGACCAGAGCGGAATACAGTGGTACTATTACTTCCCAATGTAATGTTGGGTATGAGCCCCATCGCGGAGATCAGCTGATCTGGCAATCGCCGGAGGTGAATCAACTGCATGCCGAGGTCAGGAGAAGGGCCAACGACCCGGAGGTCAGTGGCCCTGCTCCTTTCCTGGCCCCTGGTGAGCTTTTCTGCTTGCAACCAGCCTGGAAAGCAACAAACATCCCCGGTTTCAAAGCAAGGGACACACACACACACCCCTGCAAGGTGGAACAGCTGGTAGGAGAGAAGGAAATCGGAGCAGCAGGTGGCACTGGGAGCTGGAAAACAGTCAAATAGGAAAAGGCTTCTAAAAAAAAAAGAAAAAGGAAAAGGCTTCTTATGCAGTCTCCCCCCATTGCCATTCTTCCATTACAAATCACAGCCTCCTGTGACTACTTTTCATTGAACAATACAGTAATTTTAAAAGCTGGCCCTTAGAGAGCTTGTGGATGATGTCCCTCCCTCGGGATTTTCAAGGAAGGAGTAAACTGGACGGAGGATGTTTAGAGACAGCTTTAAACTACCGTATTTTCCGGCGTATAAGATGACTGGGCATATAAGACAACCCCCAACTTTTCCAGTTAAAATATAGAGTTTGAGATATACTCGACCGCAGATTCTCCACCCGGCGTATAAGACGACCCCAGACTTTTGAGAAGATTTTCCTGGATTAAAAAGTAGTCTTATACGCCAGAAGTCCTTGTGGCTCCTTTCCAGCTCTAAATCGGCCTTGCAAGTTACTAGTCCACACTGTTTTTATCAGCTTCCTGCCCCAAATACACAAGAGCCAAGAAAAGAAAACAGTAAACACCATGAAAGCTATTCTCGGTTAACTGTAAAGAGGAGAGACTCCACCTTCAGAAATTATGGGAAGCAGCAGGGGAGCTTCGATGTGGAAGAGAAGAGAGGTCTGAATTTAATAAACAAAGCAAGCAAAAAAGAAAAAAACCCGCTGAGTCTCTCTCTCCTTTAAAAGGCTTGCTGAGCACATTTTAAAAGCTCTCGAATCCCAAACCCCCCAAAGGAAGATTCAGTGGTACCTTGGTTCTCAAACTTAATCCGTTCCAGAAGCCTGTTCCAAAACCAAAGCGTTCCAAAACCCATGGAAAGCAATGCAAAACAGATTAATCCGTTCCAGACTTTTAAAAACAGCAATTTAACATGAATTTTACTATCCAACGAGACCATGGATCCATAAAATGAAAGCAATAAACGATGTACTGCAGTCACACAATCTATCCATCAGTAGCTGGACTGGGTTACACACAGTCACAAAAGCTAAACTAAAAGAGCCGCAAAAACCAAAACTCAAAATAAATAGCAAAAACACTCAGACCTCGGCGTAACACTCCAAGCGGAAGTGCGGCACTCAAATCGGAAGCATAACACTCAAAACGGAGCATGTTCGGCTTTCGAAAAAAGTTCACAAACCAGAACACTTACTTCCGGTTTTGCGGTGTTTGGGTTCCAAGTTGTTTGAGTACCAAGGCGTTTGAGAACCAAGGTTGTTGTTCAGTCGTGTCCGACTCGTCGTGACCCCATGGACCAGAGCACGCCAGGCACGCCTATCTTTCACTGCCTCCCACAGTTTGGCCAAACCCATGCTAGTCGCTTCAAGAACCAAGGTACCCCTGTACAAATGTAAACCATACCTAACCCATCCCACCAGACAAGCCCAACTACCTGGTCCAAGTCCCTTCCCTTCCAGCCATATACTTGAAGGAGATGGGGAGATTTGCTTAAGGCAAAGAAAAGGAAAAGCCAACACCAAACTTTTAACTAGCATGTAGGCCCCAGGAAGCTGGGGAAGCTCACAGCACCCCGGGCCCATCTTTCAAAAAGTTTCAGATTTACCATAAATTCTGCTGGAAGCACTTTTACAAAGTGCAAAGAGGAGCAGTATCTCGCACGCAGCAAGGAAGAAAGCGAAGGCCGGAATAATAGGCTCCAGGCAACAGCACCTCACGAATCACTGCTTCTGGAGGGCCAGAAGTGGGTGTCTCTCCTGCAGAGACTTAGACCTTTCAGCCATGCAGGCTTGACCCAACTCTTCTCATCATTGGCCCCACCCTTCCTTAAAGCCAAAGCTATTTTCAGGTGCACACACAAAGCAAACAGGGAGACACACTCCACAGAAAAGCAGTCCTTCACCCTTCAAAATTTAGGAAATGGTCCCTGAGAAAATTACACTTCAATTTAGCACACAGAACAATCCCAAAAAGCCATCCAGGCTCTCCTAGATGACTCCAAATATTTCCTCTGCAGAAGGAAATATATTGGAGAAACCTTTCCCAATAGTTCTCTAGGGTGGGCCTGTGACCTGAATTCAAGAACTGAAGTATTTACCATTTCAAAGAAATGGCCAGGTAATGCAATCAGTGGCCGTTATTTATCAGATATCTTGTCAGACAGGAGACAAGACACACATTCTCAAATCTGAAGAAGTGTGCATGCACACGAAAGCTCATACCAAGAACAAACTTAGTTGGTCTCTAAGGTGCTACTGGAAGGAATTATTTTTATTTTTTATTTTGTTTTGACTAGACTATGGCATACCAACACGGCTACCTACCTGTATCTCAAATTTCTGTTGGAGACCATGTGTTTCTGTGATATATGTATGATGCTTTTTTGGGTGGTCTTGGCTTAAGAGGCTGGGAAATGTGTCTAGTCTTTAAAAGTTCTTGCACACCTTTGTTCTGGGTCCTCACCCCCTTCCAAGGAGGAGCGGGAACTATGTTGCAACAGAAAAATAAAGATTTTCCTTGCTTCGACTGGTTCTTGCCTCCATCCATTCTTCTGTGACCAATAATGGACTGAGGGGACACAGAGTCCCTTGACAGGGAGTTGGGCTGGAAAAGCCAACACCAATTTTAAAATATAACAATGCAAAGCAGCATTATATCTAAAAGAAAAAGTACCTCTGAGCATATGAAGAGTTTCTTTCAGCACTCCGCGCAGCACCTGAAGTCTATCCCTGTGCAGCGATACTTCCTACAGCAACGATGACTGAACCTTCCAGGGGTCCTTTACCTTTACCTTTTACCTATTTGCTGAAAAGTTCATAATGCTAAAAAGAAAGGAAACTCCATGTGTCCATTAACCCTGAACCCCAAAATAAATGTTGGGATATCCCATTTCATATATCACCATGGCTGAGGGACTCTCCGCTTCTGCCTACCTAGCAGTTCGAAAGCATACCAGTGCAAGTAGATAAATAGGTACTGCTGCGACGGGAAGGTAAACGGTGTTTCCTTTTTAAAAAAATAAATCATTTTTATTAAAGTTTCCAAATTAACAATTCAACCAAATCATATTAAATATACAAAATTGTTGTTGTTGTTCAGTCATGTCCGACTCTTCGTGACCCCATGGACCAGAGCACGCCAGGCACCCCTATCCTCCACTGCCTCCCGCAGTTTGGCCAAACTCATGCCAGTCGCTTCGAGAACACTGTCCAACCATCTCATCCTCTGTGTCCCCTTCTCCTTGTGCCCTCCATCTTTCCCAACATCAGGGTCTTTTCCAGGGAGTCTTCTCTTCTCATGAGGTGGCCAAAGTATTGGAGCCTCAGCTTCAGGATCTGTCCTTCCAGTGAGCACTCAGGGCTGATTTCTTTAAGGATGGATAAGTTTGATCTTTTTGCAGTCCATGGGACTCTCAAGAGTCTCCTCCAGCACCATAATTCAAAAGCATCAATTCTTCGGTGATCAGCCTTCTTTATGGTCCAGCTCTCACTTCCATACATCACTACTGGGAAAACCATAGCTTTAACTATACGGACCTTTGTCGGCAAGGTGATGTGCCAAATTACACATATGCAAATCATATAATCCAAATATTCTGCCAAATTATAATTTTTTTGGGGGGGGGGGACTCCCCACGCTTCAAGTTTTGGAAGGCTCATCATCTTCTCAATTCCACTGCATGTCGTATTCTTTCCGATGTTCTCCAGTTCTATCTGTTGTTATCCTTCATTCTTTCACAGCCTCTGAGTTGTTCCCACAAGCGATTTAAAATGAATAATATGTTTCTGTGTGGATTTTATATCAGTCTGATTCTCTTCCATCTCCTCACAACCGGTATTTCTGTCGAGTCAATCCAAAAGTCCTTTCGTTATTTGCAGCCGCCATCTTATCCAATTCCGATAACATCAAAACTAAACGTCCTGCTCATTATTTTTCCTGGGCCGGTACCTCAGATCTTAGCCTTTCCGGGGGGGGAGGGTTAATCACATAAAAAAAGAATCACGATGTTTCCATGCGCTCTGGTTTCTGTCATGGTGTTCCATTGCGCCAGAAGTGGTTTAGTCCTGCTGGCCACATGACCCAGAAAGCTGTCTATGGACAAACGCCGGCTCCCTTGGCCTGAAGTGAGATGAGCACTGCAACCCCAGAGTCACCTTTGACTGGACTTAACCACCCAGGGGTCCTTTACCTTTTTTAATCCTTATTCATTTGAAATCATCATGCTTGCAAAACACTCATAAATTCAAGATGACATCATAAAAACGTCTGCTATATATATATTATTTACACAATGGGCCCCATGTGATAGGCTAATTGCGGGCTACTCCTGTAGGCCAATCAGGTTGCAGATTCACTTCCACCTGGAGCTGGATTGGGTGGCTCCTGCGGACCAATCAGACTGCTGCATTCTGGATCCTATTGTTCTAGGACCAATCAGACTGCTGCATTCTGGATCCTATTGTTCTAGGACCAATCAGACTGCTGCATTCTGGATCCTATTGTTCTAGGACCAATCAGACTGCTGCATTCTGGGTCCTATTGTTCTAGGACCAATCAGACTGCTGCATTCTGGGTCCTATTGTTCTAGGACCAATCAGACTGCTGCATTCTGGGTCCTATTGTTCTAGGATTCAGCTCAGTACATAACAAGCCCTGTCAGTTTTAGTAAGGCTGTTTCCCATACGATTGGTCCATGCTTAATCCTGACAGGTATTATTTAAAAGAAGCATGGCAAGGACACTGTCCTCTTGCCCAACAGCCAACCTTCATTGCCCGGCTATGCAAGACCAGAGGAGGTGTTTCCGCCACGGCAGTTCTGCAAGGGCATGGCAAGCAGTTGGCGCAGCCGGCCACCTGCCCGCTTAATCCCAGCCAAATTGAACAGCAGCGGAGCATGGCAGCGCACAGCAGGGGTGGAGGCAGCAGGTAGCGTGCAAAGCTGCCGCCATTGACTTTGGCCTTGGGCCTGATCCAAAGGCTGAGAAGACAGGGAGAGGCGACAGGCAACACCTTCCCAAGGAATTGCGACTTACAGTTTTGCAGGGGGGAAGCAGCTCGTTCACCCCCTGAGTGGGCAAAGAGGTTTGTCCGGAATAGGAAAGGCATGGTATTTTGCATTGGGCAAATGCAACCTTAAAGACTATGGTTGGGTATGTTCAAAGCAGATCCCCACCCCCACCCCCCAAAAAGCATCATGGGAACTGTAGTTTACCCTTCACAGAGCTGCAATACCTGAACAGACCTCTTTTGTTGACTGCCAGCGCTCTGGTTTTCATTTTTAAGTTCGGAATAGAGTACAGTCGTACCTTGGGTTACGTCCGCTTCAGCTTACGTATTTTCGGGTTACGTACTCTGGTAACCCAGAAGTGTTTTTCGGCACACGGACACTTCTGCGTATGTCCGCACGTTCTGCGCATGGCACGTTCTGCGCAGAGGCACGATATCACGCTTTGCGCATGCACAAAATGGACGCTCGGGTTACGTACTTTTCAGGGTGTGAACGGCACCCTGGAACGGATCGGTACCGCTGTAGTTGCTTTGGAAGACGATAAACGCATCCGCACAACATGACCAGTCCAATGAAGTTGATACTGGAGAATCGTTCTCCCAGACCATTCCTCGAGTGGTTCACCTTCCTCCTTCCTCCAGAGCTGAAGTGGCTGCCAAGGAGGAATAAAATTGACAGAAGGGCAAGCGAAAGGAGCAAACGGAAAGGAGGTGCAGCTACTTCTTCTGAAGACTCACCTACCCATCTCAGACAAGCTCCATCCCTTGTCCAGGGCCAGCCCTCTCTGGGGTACCAATTGAGGGGACACTCCTGGAGAACCTGCAATCTGGGAGGGACATCCTTGCTAGAACTCCATCACAATTGGAGGGGCCTTTGGGTTGCACAACCACTCGCTTTTGTGGTTCTGGGGTGTGTGTGTGTGTTGGGGACGCATGTTTAAATTTTTTAACTTTTAATGTGGGTGCTTGCTATTTATCTAAAAGGTCCTGAAACAACTTGGGACCTGCTAAACCCTTCTGCCCCAGCTCGATCGCTGAGATCAGGCATAGGCAAACTCGGCCCTCCAGATGTTTTGGGACTACAACTCCCATCATCCCTGACCACTGGTCCTGTTAACTAGGGAAGATGGGAGTTGTAGTCCCAAAATATCTGGAGAGCCGAGTTTGCCTATGCCTGGCTGAGATCATTTGCAACAGCGCTGTTGGTCATTCCCCAAGTTGCTGAGGCTCATTTGGTAGCAACGAGAAACCGAGCCTTTGGTGTCATCGGTCCAGCCCTGGGGAACTCTCTGCCACTAGAGATTCGGCAGGAACCTTCTGCGCCAACTTTGAAACACTGGAAACTTTTAAACCTGCTGAAAAATTCCTGTTCCACCAAGCCTATGCAGGCAAGCAGTACACTTTTCAACAATGGTTAATTGATGTCTGTTTTTAACTTTTTAATATGGTTTTTATGATATGGTTTCATGTGTCTATTGGTTGCAAGTGGCTTTGCTTTTTTAATGAAAAAACTTTTATAACTAAATAAATAAAAACGATTTCCAGTGGTTTCCGGCGCTGTTTTTAATAGGATTTTGCTTAATTAATTGTGGGGGGTTTTATTTATATTTCTTGTGTGTGTTTCAGCTTTAATTATCTGTTTTGATTTATGCTGTGAGCCTCCTTGGGTCCCACAGCGGGAGAAAGCCAAGATATAAATAAAATAAAATAAAATAATCAGCTTGCCATATAATTTGTACTTGCTTTGCCTGTGATGTTTTAGTAACGCGCCCTTGAGACCATTTGGCGAAGGGCAGCTTTATATTTATATTTTTATTAATCCAATTTATATACCGCCGTTGATCAAAAGATCTCAGGGCAGTATAGAATCCATACAGGCACAATCCATCCTTCCATCCATCCAACAAGAATCTCTACTTGGTTTTCAGAAGTCCATCATTCCAGTCACCAAAGAGGAAAATTCCTATGGAGACCAAATGATGACTTAATATGGACTTAATAATATAAGACTGTGGGATGCGATACATAGGTAGCAGTCAAGTACAACATTCCTTGTTTTCCTAGAGTGGACATGCGGGGAAATTTTGGTCCAGCCAGTCGAAAACTCCCTGTTTCCTCCTGGCTAGGACATACATCCTTTACATGTGACTAGAGGTGGGCATGGCCTTACCTGTCCAGGTAACAAAAAGGACAAGGCACACAGCACTCTCTCACTTTTTGACGTCTTCCATCATTGGAGCAGCTTTTAGCTAGAGATGCTCTGTTGACACTGGGATTATTCCCATATGGGATAGCTCCACGTGTATATACTTTGTAAATAAGTCTGCCTTCAGGGATCCAACTGTGAACTGATGATGCGAGTAAACTTCTTTTATATACTTTACACAAGATTTGTGGCGTGTTTATTCTTTTAAGAGGGATAAAAGGGAACTTGCCAGGAACCTAATAGTGAGAGACTTACACAAGCCTGCAACCAGTTATCCACTGTGCGTTTAAAAGGAGAATGTGAAGGAATTTGCTAGTGCAAGTTAGGAAGGATATTAATAAACAATGTATCTTCTCCTACCTCCCTGAACATTCCCACAAAGACTCCAGGAAATAAGTCAGTTGGTGGTCAATTCCTCTTGCAGTTTATTTTTAGAAGTTTTTCAAGTGAGGAGTAAAACTCATGGAACATAAAGGGAGCTGGGAAACTTAGTAAGTATGAAATATTATCTTACCAGTTTATTAGTAATATGAGATTGCCTCGTTGGCGCTGAACGCTTCACATTCCGGGTATCTTTTATGTTATGAACATCCCTGTGAAGGGCAGTGTACAAATGTAATAAACAACAACAGGGATGCTTCAGTTGAGATTCCTGCATTGTAGGGGGTTGGACTAGATGACCCCCTGGTGTCCCTTCCAATTCTACAATCCTATGATTCTATCTAGCCCAACCCCCTGCAATGCAGGAATCTTTTGCCCAACGTGCGGCTCAAACCCACAACCCTGAGATTGAGAGTCTTGTGCTCTACCAACCGAGCTCTCCCTTGGATGAATAAAGTAATATAATCGCAACGCCACAGCGGGGTCGATCCCTGTGGCTTGGGGTTGGCGAGAACGATAGTCCAAAACGTATTGAGGGCACCTGGCAGCAGGGGCGTAGCAAGGGGGGCAGGGGGGCGGGCCACCCTGTGTTCCATAATGGAGGGGGTGACAAATTATCAAGGAACAATTTTTTTTTGAAAAAAAAATTTGAATTTTTTTTTTAAATGCCTGCTCCGAAGGTCTTATCTTACTATACTAGGGATTATATAGCTATATATGAAATTTCATGCATATCGGTTAATATCTTGACCCTCCTCCACCAAAATAGCTGTTCACTTGGCTGTTTTCCTATGTCATGAAGGCTGAAATTTCAGTTCAGTGGAGCACTTACTGTTCCCAACCCTAACCCTGTGGAAAGCCATCTAATTAGACTTTAATTTGATTTTGAGATGTTTTTAGGAGGTAATTTAATTATTGTTTGATTTTATACCAATGTTATGTATCTGATGTTAGCCACCCTGAGCCCGACTTTGGCCGGGGAGGGTGGGATATAAATAAAAGTTTTTTTATTATTACTTGTTATTATTCCTTTGTAAGAAAATATGAAATAACGTAAAACCATTTTTGCGGGGGGGGAATCAATGGGGGGGTTGACAAGAAATTTTCCGCACCGGGTACCACCTGACCTTCCCATGCCTGGGGGGGGGGGCAAAAAAAATTTTGCCCCCGGGTACCAATTTACCTTGCTACACCCCTGCCTGGCAGGTGGAGACTGAGCCCAGTCCATTCCCAGTTTTCATATCCTAGTGCTCGACTGGGGTGGTCCCCAGCCTCCCCCCCCCCTTTTTAATAGCCTCCAAAGCAGGCCATGATTAAAGGAACCGTCACAGAGAACCAATTAACTCCAGCCACAAGCAGCCTTAGCTGTTTGCGGCTGCAATGGCCCATTTTCCTGCAGGAGTTAAATAACACCTCATTAGGGCTCTGTATGGGAAAGCAGCTGCTTGTGAAGGATGTGTCCATTAAACACCCTGCGCTCACCCGGCCACAGCTGGAACGGACAGGCGCAGGTTCCTTTGCAGAAAAATGATGTTTTTCCCCCCTCCACCCTCGGTATTTCCACAAAGCCACTCTCCAGCCATCTGCTTGGTGGAGAGGCATTTCTGAGCAGAGTCTTGCTCTTCGCTTCCCGGTGCCATTGCCAAGTGTGTGTGTCTTTGTGTGTGTTGTGAGGGAGGCAGGTTGGGTGAAATAAAAGCCCCGCAAGTAAGAGAGAGACTCTCCAAGTTTCCTCAACAGGTGCCATGCACATAACCCGATTTTAAATACTGTATTTTTCCGTGTATAAGACTAGGTTTTTTCCCCTAAAAATAATGTCCAAAATTATACAGGGATAGCTCTTCCCCCATTTTCTTAAATCAGAGTCCCCCCAAAATAGGGGGTGTCTTATACACGCGGGCATCTTATAGATGAAAAAAAATGGTAATGTATTTTAATTGGAGGATTGACGGTTGGAGGATGGATGGCGGCTAAGAGATTGAGGATGAATCCTGACAAGACAGAAGTACTGTTTTGGGGGGACAGAAGGAGGGCAGGTGTGGGGGACTCCCTGGTCCTGAATGGGGTAACTGTGCCCCTGAAGGACCAGGTGCGCAGCCTGGGAGTCATTTTGGACTCACAGCTGTCCATGGAGGTGCAGGTCAATTCTGTGTCCAGGGCAGCTGTCTACCAGCTCCATCTGGTACGCAGGCTGAGAGCTAGCAGAGCAGTCCTAGCTAGAAGCTGGTCAAACGAAGAAGGAAGTCAAAAAGAGACAGAGAGAGAGTGCTGTGTGACTCATCCTTTTGTTACCTGGACAGGTTAGGTCACGCCCACCTTCTATCACATGCAAAAGGAAGGATGCTCCAGCCAGGAGGAACAGGAAGTTTTGACTGGCTGGACCAAAAATTCCCTTGCATGTCCTCTCTAGCATTTCAAGGAATGTTGTACAGTGGAACCCCGGGTTATGCACACCCTGGGTTGCGGACGTTCAAGTTAAGAACGCCCGGAACCCGGAAGCGTTTCCGGAGCGTGCGTGACCCCTGGATGTGCAGAATTCTTCTGCGCACTTCGCACATGCTACTTCTGGTTTTTCGGGGGGGGGGGTTCATCCGTTCGGGATACGCACGCCCACGTTACACACGGCGACCCGGAACGGATCGCGTGCATAACCCGGGGTTCCACTGTACTTGACTGCCTCTCATGGATCACACCCCACAAGAAATGCCCCTATGTTCATCTGAGGGATGTTGGAAGGGATGTAATTCCTGGAGACTGGGTGTTTGGCTGGACGTGGCACCAAATCATTAATGAATATAAAGGTTAAAAAGAGTGGGAGCCAGAATGCAACCTTGCTTCACTCCTCGAGACGTTTTAAAGGCATCATTAATGCCACCATTTAAAGCTACCCTAATCTGCTTTTCTCTGTTGATGCATAGTTTTTGAATCAATAACAGAAGTCTACGGTCGATGTTGGGCAATGTGTAATCTCTCCCACAGTCTGTTTCGATTAATAGAATCAAAAGCAGCACAAAGATCAATGGAGGCTGCATAAAGATTATTCTTAGTGCTCTTCATATATTCCCTTATGATATGGCTCAGAGTAAAACATTGATCAGTGTTACTACATCCTCCTCTGAAATGGATGAGTGAATCTGTTGGCTTCTCTCAGCTTCCCATTTTCCCAATATTAAGTCCTGCTCCCTCAAATTCCACATCACTTTACAATTTTTAAAAAAATGCAGTGCAAAAATTTATTCCGATGGCGCTGTGGGTTAAACCACAGAGCCTAGGGCTTGCTGATCAGAAGGTCAGCGGTTCGAATCCCCGCGACGGGGTGAGCTCCCGTTGCTCGGTCCCAGCTCCTGCCCACCTAGCAGTTCGAAAGCACGTCAAAGTGCAAGTAGATAAATAGGTACCGCTCCGGTGGGAAGGTAAACGGCGTTTCCGTGCGCTGCTCTGGTTCGCCAGAAGCGGCTTTGTCATGCTGGCCACATGACCCGGAAGCTGTCTGCGGACAAACGCCGGCTCCCTTGGCCTATAGAGCGAGATGAGCACCGCAACCCCAGAGTCGGACACGACTGGACCTGATGGTCAGGGGTCCCTTTACCCTATACCTATCCCTGATCTATATAGGGAAGTAATAGTACCTTGGTCAGACCACACCTGGAATACTGTGTCCAGTTCTGCACATCGCAATTTAAGAAGGGATTTTGACAAGCTGGAAGGTGTGCGGGAGGGCAGCCAAAATGATCAAGGGTCTGGAAAACAACTTTTATGAGGAGTGCTGGGTAAGTTCAAGAAGGAGCTGGGTATGTTTAGCCTGGAAAAGAGGAGACTGAGAGGAGATATGATGTTGTTCAGTCGTTCAGTCGTGTCCGACTCTTCGTGACCCCATGGACCAGAGCACGCCAGGCACCCCTATCCTTCACTGCCTCCCGCAGTTTGGCCAAACTCATGCCAGTCAACCAAAATGGTCAAAGGCCTGGAAACGATGCCTTATGAGGAACGGCTTAGGGAGCTGGGTATGTTTAGCCTGGAGAAGAGAAGGTTAAGGGGTGATATGATAGCCATGTTCAAATATATCAAAGGATGTCATCTAGAGGAGGGAGAAAGGTTGTTTTCTGCTGCTCCAGAGAAGCGGACACGGGGCAATGGATTCAAACTACAAGAAAGAAGATTCCACCTAAACATTAGGAAGAACTTCCTGACAGTAAGAGCTGTTGGACAGTGGAATTTGCTGCCAAGGAGTGTGGTGGAGTCTCCTTCTTTGGAGGTCTTTAAGCGGAGGCTTGACAGCCATCTGTCAGGAATGCTTTGATGGTGTTTCCTGCTTGGCAGGGGGTTGGACTGGATGGCCCTTAGGGTCTCTTCCAACTCTAGGATTCTAGGATTCTATGTCCTCTTTGCTCTCCGAGGTGGACTCTGTGTGTCTTAAGGGCATCTGCCTTGCCCTCCTCTGAGAAGATACAATCATGAGCTCCTTCTAGCAGCAGAGACTCCTCCAGGATTCTGGTTCCAATACCCGTGGAGAAGCTGTGATCATCCCCTAATAAATCTGGGAAGGAGGAATTGTTTCTGCCCTAACACAGCAGCTGGTTGGAGGCTTATTTTTTTGCCTCCTGTTTCCTACCTCATCACTCCTCGTTGCAGCAGAACCGAGTATCAGCCCAGTGGTGGGGTGATGACCACATCTTCACCCGTTGCCAGCAATAGCTTTCTCACTCCACTCCATAACAGACGAGACAAGGATAAAGCGGCAGCTGTCAGAGGCTCCTGGGGCACCGTAATCACGAAAATATTATTTTCTGTTTCTGCAGCAGTATTTTCCGCCAGAGATCCAGCGCTCTCCCTTTCTCCCCTACTCTCTCTCTCTCTCTCCCCCCACCCCCAGCCTCCTCTCTCAAATCTCATCATTGTGTGAGAACCGGTGGCCATGATGCAGTCTAAAGAACAAAGATGGAGAGAGAGGGATTAAATGAGGCTGTCCGTAATGTTACATCTTAAATATATTTCCCAGGCTTCTCTTTTTATGTAGTTATGGAACATTAAAAACGGGAGCATCATTATGCACCGCGCGAATCTCCCGGGCCATTTTTCTTTGTGACACCTCCGAGTCATACATTAAGCCTGGAAAACAGTCTTCTCCATTACGCGACAAAATGAGATGCCCGTGAGTTTTAAAGTACAGCCAGGCGACTGTGAAAAGGGGTAGCAGGAGTTCAGTTGATGGTCGCTCGCCAAAGCACCTGTCCTTTTTCAGAATCTCTGGCGCCTTTTACGACTTTCAAAGCACAGAGACTCCGTCCCTCCCTTCGGTGTCAGCAAGAGATCTCTGATCAGCGTCCGAAGCTGCCTTGGACAACCATTTGTGGGGCGACTGGCCAATTATTAAGGGAATCTTGCCATTGTGTCACAAAGTGATATTCCTCAATAGAAGCTGTTATATTTTTGGAGGGGGGGGGGAGTCAGTCTGGATGCTGCCTGTGGGCCATTTCCCGGCCCGTGATCCTCTATCTGTGAGGTTGAACCAGCCAGACCAGTTTCTTTGTAAGATAATTGCCCTAGCTGTCCAGTTGAGTACCACCGTTTACATGTTGAAATAATTTGCGCTGTTGTCATAGAGACAGATGGCTTGGCCTTTTCCCACCTCACCTGTCTGGATGCCACATCATCCTAGGATGGAGAGCAATAGGCCAGGGGGAACTGTGTGAGAGAGAGCTCTGGCGGATCATAGAATCATAAAATCAGAAAGTCGGAAGGGACCCCCAAGAGTCATCTAGTCCAACCCCCTGCAATGCAGGAATCTCAGCCAAAGCATCCATGACAGATGGCCATCCAATCTCGGCTTTAGAACCTCCAAGGAAGGAGAGTCCACAATCTTCCGAAGGTGTCCGTCAAAACCTCCTTTATTGTAACTTGATGCCATTGGTTCGAGTCCTACTCTCCGGAGCAGGAGAAAACAAGTTTGCTCCTTTTTCCCTGTGAAGATATGATGATGCTGGAAACTGAAGACCCCGAGGCTTGCATTGCTGCTTGCTGAACCCAAGGCCATGGCTTGAGAATCTCCTTTGGAACCTAGTAGAGAGGCAAGGTCTGTTGGGGTGTTCCTGCTGTGAGCTTCTCCATCCTAGGCTCACGTTGTTGTTGTTGTTGTTGTTGTTGTTGTTGTTGTTGTTGTTGTTGTTGTTGTTGTTTAGTCATGTCCGACTCTTCGTGACCCCATGGACCAGAGCACGCCAGGCACTCCTGTCTTCCACTGCCTCCCGCAGTTTGGTCAGACTCATGTTGGTAGCTTCGAGAACACTGTCCAACCATCTCGTCCTCTGTCGTCCCCTTCTCCTTGTGCCCTCAATCTTTCCCAGCATCAGGGTCTTTTCCACACTCAGGTTGTATATCTGTGCAAATGAACATATCTCCTAAATTCAGGTACTTGGCCGTGTTGGTCTGATGCAGTTGAAATAAATAAATTGTCCAGTAGCACCTTAAAAGTGCTGACCATTAGCTTATATCCAGAACAAACCTAGTTGGTCTGTAAGGTAAAAGGTAAAGGGACCCATGACCATTAGGTCCAGTCGCAGATGACTGGGGTTGCGGTGCTCATCTTGCTTTACTGGCCGAGGGAGCCGGCGTTTGTACACAGACAGCTTCCGGGTCATGTGGCCAGCATGACTAAGCCGCTTCTGGCAAACCAGAGCAGCGCACGGAAACCTTAGAGACCAACTAAGTTTGTTCTGGATATAAGCTTTTCGTGGTACCTGAAGAAGTGAAGCACGGGTGGGGCTGTGGGTTAAACCACTGAGCCTAGGGCTTGCTGATCAGAAGGTCAGTGGTTCAAATCCCCGTGACGGGGTGAGCTCCTGTTGTTCGGTTCCCTGCTCCTGCCCACCTAGCAGTTCAAAAGCACGTCAAAGTGCAAGTAGATAAATAGGTACCACTCCAGCGGGAAGGTAAACAGTGTTTCTGTGCGCTGCTCTGGTTCGCCAGAAGCGGCTTAGTCATGCTGGCCACATGACCCGGAAGCTGTACGCCGGCTCCCTCGGCCAGTAACGCAAGATGAGCGCCACAACGCCAGAGTCGGACACAACGGGACCTAATGGTCACGGGTCCCTTGACCTTTAAGGTGCTACTGGGTAATATCTCCTAAAGATACCACGGTCTCCACTGACCTTCATCCCAAGGAAACAAAGCCTTCACTCCAGGGTTTCTGGCTGTGGATCTTCCCAGGCTGGAGATCCCATCAGGGATTGAAGCTGGGAGTTTCTGCATGCAAAACAGATGCTCTGTTACTGTTCTATGCAGACAGTCCCAGGTTCAGGTAAGGTTGGTGATGTATCCCATCTGAAATCCTGGAGAGCTGATGCCAGTCAGAGCGGGCAGTACTGGGTGAGATGGACCACTGGTCTTAGTCAGTGTAAAACAGCTCTCTCCCCTCCCCTCTCTGTGTGTGTGTGTGTGTGTGTGTGTGTGTGTGTGTGTGTGTGTGTTTAGGGGACCCAGCATCTGTTTCATTTCCCTGCATTCTTCCCTTTAACAGTCTGAATCAAGGCTGGAGACAGGTGGCTATTGGTTCAGACAATGAAGTTGCTTTTTAAAAAAATGGCTGCGGCTCACCAAATGCGCCGTCCCATTTTTGCAGCTGGCGTACAGGTTCGCCAGGTTTTCGTCTTGCTTCAGAAGCCTGCCAAACCTCTTTGACCAGCAGCAGCTGCTCAACACAAAGAGGCAGGCGTCCCAGGAAGAGAAGGAGGATCTCTCAAACTGCTTTTGATTCTGTTATAAACGATTGTCTAAAACCCTCTCTCTTTTTTTCCTTTTTTGCTGGTAAAGAAGGTGGCTGCTGTTCTGGTGCGGATTTAAAAAGCCAGGCACATATGCTGGACAAAAAGGAAGGCAGTTTGCTTTGGATCTGAAAAAGCCCAAATGACAAAATAAGAAATGATTTATAAGCATCAATTGCAGAGGAACAAGCGTTACTCCAGGCACATTAAGGGAAGCGAGTCTCGCTCACTCCTGTTGCCAGTTTGCCTACTCTCATATTATATAAATGTAAAACACTGTCAGTGACCTTGCCCTTCGTAATCGAAAGATACCAGCTGAGCCGAAGAATTTTTGAAGCGGAGAACAGGGGCCAGTGAAATATGGCTCAGATCCTATCGGCAATCCCCACTAATTCTCCAAAAGGAAATCCGGTCAGAAATATTACAGGCCGCTGTCCAGGACAAGCGATCTCGTGCTTGCAAATAATTCGCTTTGCAACCCACAGTTCACCTCGACCTGGAAAATGTGTCACTGATAACATAGCATAAATATATATGTACGAAAACACTCCACTGTACTACTAAATAAACTTTTCAGGAGTCTGCCAAACAGTGGTCAAGATCGTTCTCTTTCTGCACACCATGTCCGGCAGGAAATATCGTGCACTATTTTCATGATACTCGGCGGTTGAACTATCATAGAATCGTAGAATGGTAGAGTTGGAAGGGACCCCCTACGGTCATCTAGTCCAACCCCCAGCAATCACCATAAATGACAAAAAAGTGGGTGCTCTGGAAGTTTCTTTTCAGAGGATGAGTAATTTTTAGCACCAAACCAGAGAAAAACTTAGACCAAGAACCCCACATGTGGCATTGTGGATATCACACACCACAAAGTTTTGTTCCGTCTTTTGTACTGGGTCCTCATTCTCTTCTGGAGACAATTCAAGCTGCCGGTTCTGCCCCAGAAAACCCCAGAATGGCCTGGCTGACATTCACTGCTGTTCCTTTTCCAGCGGCTCCAGCATAAAAACGCTTTTCCCGGTCCAGCCAAAGCAATAAATACAGATCTCGGCCAAAGCGTTCAAAATGCACAGAGCATTAAAAGCCTAAATGAATTGTTAATAAATATTGATGCCGGTGGCTGAAATGAAACTAAATGCAGTTCTCTAATCTTCTTGAGAGCAGAGACCCAGGGAAGAATTATGAATGGTGCTCAGCTTGGCAATTACAAAGGGCCGGTGCGGGGAGGAGAGAAAGATGCCAAGAAGAATCTCCTTCAAAAGAATAATCTGTTGGAAGAGGAGCCCTGAAGAAGCTAGATTAGGCCAAAAGGGCCCTTGAAGTGCAGAATCCCGTTCTCACAAAGGGGCGGCCAGAAAAGAGATTGTGGCTAAACATTAAGAAGAACTTTCTGAGGGCAAGAGCCACTAGACGGTGGAATGGACTCTCAAGGAAAGTGGTAGACTCTCCTTCCTTGGAGGTTTTTAAGCAGAGGTTGGATGACCATCTGTCTTGGACGCTTTTGCTGAGATTCCTACAATCCGGGGGTTGGACTAGATGACCCTCGGGGGTCCCTTCCAACTCTACAATCCTATCCTTCGAAGCAACTCTGCACACTTGCATTCCCCAGCAACTGGGATTTACAGGTGAAACTCGAAAAATTAGAATATCGTGGAAAAGTCCATTTATGTAAGCAATTGTTTTCATTAGCTACTGGAGTTTAATATACGAGATAGACTCATGACATGCAAAGCGAGATATGTCAAGCCTTTGCTTGTTATAATTGTGATGATTATGGCGCACAGCTGATGAAAACCCCAAAGTTGAAATTGTTAATTTGGGGTTCTCATCAGCTGTACGCCATAATCATCACAATTATAACAAATAAAGGCTTGACATATCTCGCTTTGCATGTCATGAGTCTATCTCATATATTAGTTTCACCTTTTAAGTTGAAACAAAATAAAATAAAAAAATTCCTTCCAGTAGCACCTTAGAGACCAACTAAGTTTGTTCTTGGTATGAGCTTTCGTGTGCATCTGAAGAAGTGTGCATGCACACGAAAGCTCATACCAAGAACAAACTTAGTTGGTCTCTAAGGTGCTACTGGAAGGAATTTTTTATTTTATTTTGTTTTGACTATGGCAGACCAACACGGCTACCTACCTGTAACTTTTAAGTTGAATTACTGAAAGAAATGAACCTTTCCACGATATTCTAATCTTTCGAGTTTCACCTGTATACAGGCATTCCCTTGAACGCTCAATCTGACTCTCTTGTTTCAATTGCTGTGTTGTTTTAACAGGAATGCTATGTTATTCTGTAGTTTGATTAGGAATTTTTGGGCTTTTTTTCATTCTGAACTTTCCAGAAATCAGTTCCGGGACCTCTCAGGTGAAGGAGGTGTTCTTGGTGAGTTCCAGCACCCTTTTTTTCTTGAAAAATAGCCCTAGGGATATTTATATATGTTAGCATGGCTGGTTTGCAGACTTTATAAACCACTTAGGTGCCTTTTTGGCATTAAATCATATATTAAATAACAACAAGGTTATACGACCTCCCACCTTGAAGGTCTGTTGTGACCAGTAGCCACTGAGGGTCTTACCCTCCGTGAATTTGCATGCCGTGGTGCGGTCGTGAAACCACCGTGAGAGCTGTTGAACTTTAGGATGCTCTTTTGAAAATTTAAAAAAAAAGAGAAGCAGATAATTAAAAAAAAAATTAGTCTTCACCACGGGAGACTTTGACGGATGTTGGCTGGAGCCGGATCCTGACAGGCAAGGGGAATGAGCAACGGCGTCGCAGCTCTAAAGACATTATGTTGCAAATGCTGTTTATTTTCTGTCAGCTTTAAACTACGCAGTAAATAACACATTATAAAAGACATCCAGAAATAACATTAGGCTCAAATGGAACCATCCATTACTTCTTTCCTTTCTCAAGCCTTTTAGGAGATACTTTGTTGTTCCCTGAAGTATTTCCACTTATTTCGCTTCTCGTCGATTGTTTTCCCCTACAGACACAGTCTTGTTTGCTGCGATGCTCCCAGGCCACTTGCAAAAAGGAAGAAAACGAAGAAGGGAAAGGCACACACTCGTCCCAAGATGAAACGAGGCTAGAACAATATTTAGAGACCTTCCCCCCCCTCCTCCTCCTCCTCCTTTCATCAGGAATCGGATTTAGACTACGACACGTCTTTGATTCTCTGAGAAAGTACTCTTGTGAGTGCGAGTCTCTCTCTCTCTCTAAACCAGAAAATACACAGAAGTTTGCTAAAGGAGGCCTCTCTTTGGCAACAGCAGCGACAACAGCTTGGGGCCAGGATCCTTGAAGGTTTCGGCAGGCGCTCGGGGATCCCTAAGGATCATCATAAGTCAACAGTGTGATGCAGCAGCTAAAAAAGCCAATGCAATTCTGGGCTGCATCAATAGGAGTATAGCATCTAGATCAAGGGAAGTAATAGTACCACTGTATTCCGCTCTGGTCAGACCTCACCTGGAATACTGTGTCCAGTTCTGGGCACCACAGTTCAAGAAGGATACTGACAAGCTGGAACGTGTCCAGAGGAGGGCAACCAAAATGGTCCAAAGGCCTGGAAACGATGCCTTATGAGGAACGGCTTAGGGAGCTGGGTATGTTTAGCCTGGAGAAGAGAAGGTTAAGGGGTGATATGATAGCCATGTTCAAATATATCAAAGGATGTCATATAGAGGAGGGAGAAAGGTTGTTTTCTGCTGCTCCAGAGAAGCGGACACGGGGCAATGGATTCAAACTACAAGAAAGAAGATTCCACCTAAACATTAGGAAGAACTTCCTGACAGTAAGAGCTGTTGGACAGTGGAATTTGCTGCCAAGGAGTGTGGTGGAGTCTCCTTCTTTGGAGGTCTTAAGCGGAGGCTTGACAGCCATCTGTCAGGAATGCTTTGATGGTGTTTCCTGCTTGGCAGGGGGTTGGACTGGATGGCCCTTGTGGTCTCTTCCAACTCTAGGATTCTATGATTCTAGTCCAAACCCCCCCCCCGCAAAGCAGGAATCACAGCTTTTTTTCCTATAAAAAAAAATGTCTAGGGGTACTCGCATTTTCCTGCTCATATTGAAATACTGCCCCTCAATGAGGCCAAACTTAGATTCACAAAATGTTTAGGGGTATGCAGACCCCAGCGTCCCCCCAGAAAAAAAAGCACTGAGGTCATGTACGCAAAAATAGGACTTGGTCGCAAAACTGGTAAGAACCAGTGAAAGAGGAAATTCGTGGGTGCCTGTCATAGTAAAAAAAAAACAACACACCTCTATATAAGGTACAATGAGGGTTCTGGGTGTATAGTAAAAAAAAAAAAAGTTGAGTAAATTGCATTTCAAGGACTGTGGTAGGATGAGAGAGAGTGGGGTGCTGGGGTGGCAGAAAGTGGTTGGGTGGAGGCTGAACAGCTAAGATGGCGTATATTTATTCTATATAGTGTATTTTCTAGAGTTAATGCTCTTGCAGACTCTTTGAACTCCGACCTGCAGTGTATTGCTGAATAAAAGAGCATTCTTACATACTGTATCTGTGCTTGGTTTGCCAGCTGCACAGTCACTGACAGGAAAATGCTCCAGAAGGTCATAACCACAGCCCGAAAGATTATCGGTCATCCTCTCCCATCTTTGGATGAACTATATAGCTCCCGTTGTCTCAAAAAAGCAAACAACATTTTACAGGATTCATCTCATCCTGGATATAGTCTGGTTGCCTTTGGGCAAGAGATACAGAACAATTAAATCAAGAACAAATAGACTAAAAAACAGTTTTTATCCAAGAGCTATAACTATTTTAAATGCTGTAACCAAATGATATGATCTTTGGGGAGTCGTGATGGATGGTATGTATGTGTATGTGTGGCTGTAAATGTGGGATGGCATTCAATTTCGTTGTACTATGTACAATGACAATAAAGTATCTATCTATCTATCTATCTATCTATCTATCTATCTATCTATCTATCTCTGGTGTGAGCCCCAAAGGGGAATTTCCCCTGCAAAAGATCAAGCCCTCCTGTGGAAAGGAAAGAAGGCCTGAGAGCAGGGTGTTCCAACTCAAAGCCCTTGGCAACATTTGACGGGGCAAAGGGTAAGTGTGGATGAGAGCTCAGTGGGTAGAGCGGTCCCAGGTGGCATCTCCAGGTACAGAACCCCATCTCAGATCCTGGACAGACTGTGTGGGCAATACAGTGCTGGGTGGATGAATGATCTCACTCAAAAGAAGGCAGCTTCCCATGTTCCTATGGAGGCAGGATGCAACCCCAAAGGGCATCGACAGAGGCACTGATGCACAAATGTCAATCCAGTGGGGAGGGCATCTGTGGATAGGAGCATCCTGAGGGGTCTCAGGGTGCCCCTCCAAGCTGCTGTGGCCCCCTCCATCGTTCTGCCCGGACACTGAGGTCCAGCTCCGAGGGCCTTCTGGCGGTTCCCTCGCTATGAGAAGCCAAGTTACAGGGAACCAGGCAGAGGGCCTTCTCGGTAGTGGCACCCGCCCTGTGGAACACCCTCCCACCAGATGTCAAAGAGAAAAACAACTACCAGACTTTTAGAAGACATCTGAAGGCAGTCCTGTTTAGGGAGGCTTTTGATGTTTAATAGAGGGGCTGGGGAAACCCAGCCAGATGAGCGGGGTATAAATAATATATTATTATTATTATTATTATTATTATTATTATTATTATTCTGCTATGCACCCTCCTCAAGTTCTTTGTCCTGGCTAAAGCATGCCCTTCTGGCTTGCCCTCTTTCTAAAGACTTGAGGAATGCGATTATCACCCCTCTATTATTGTCCATTCCAGGTTGCCCAGCCACTGCCCCAGTGTCCTTTCTCTTGGCAGATCAAGATGAGCAGGTGACAGCAAAGGTGGCAAGGTTTTTAGCTGGGGCAATCAGAATAAGATCCACTATTTGACTATTGATTCAAAACCCTAAAATGTATTTTATATAATTGACTTTCTATTCTTTGTGTATCGTACTGTTGCTTTATTGCTATGGCCGATGGCTGACGCAAATAAAAATTCAGTCATTCATTCATTCATTCATTCATTCATTGTCCTGGCTAGAGCATGTCCTTCAATTGGGGTAATCATATAATTGTAGAATTAAAAGGAACCCCAAAGCATCATCTAGTCCAACCCCCGCCCCTGCAATGCAGGAATCATGCCAAACAGAAGAAACCTTCTGGCTTGCATCCTCAATGGAGGATGGAGAGATGTGTTTGGATGTGTGCAGAAACCCAACTTTGGCCGGGCTGGGATTTCGCCTAGGTGACAAAGGTAAGAATGACATGCGTTGCTCCGCCCATTCTCGCCTCTGGCCCCACCCACCATTCTGCAAACCCCACCAAAGGCGGCCTAACGTCCTCCCCCCCACCCACCTTCCTCTGCTTGGATCTGGGCCTTTGTCTCATCCGAAGAAAAGAGAGAGAGGAAACTCTTGCATCTATTTGGGATTCCGTTTGGGGGAATGGAGAGAGGAACAGCCCCTTGGCTGGGTGGAAAACATCCAAGAGTTTAACCTGCCTGGCCCGAAACGAGCTGTTTTCTCGAGAAAAAGAGAGCGAGATGTTTCCCATTCCTATGGGCAGCCTGTCGCCTGCTCTCCCCTGGTGACCGCAGTGCTCTGTGGCGGCTTTATTTAATTTGAATCCACGGAGAGAGAAGGGCAAACTCCCTGACCTTTTAGGGGGAGTCGTTAGCCTGACGGCTGACAAGCAGTCAGCACTAATTAGCATAAGTTACCATCTTGGTCTGAAGAGTTCCTTCATTAGCATCGCGGGGTCAGCTTCTATTTTTGCTCCGTCTTGGCAGGCTGCAGACAGAATCGCAGATGAGGACGCGCGTTGGGCTTCTCGGTCTGGAGGCAGAGATTTTCGTGGGCCAGACACGATGGGGACGCTGGAGCTCGTAGGCAGGCCAAGGTGGCCGTCTCAGGGACTGAGGTGGCGAGGCAGATTGTGGGCGCCCCTACAGCGGGTGCAGAAGCAAATTCGGAAGTGCAGGATCGGAAGAACCAAGGGAGGTCCAGTCCAGCATCCTGTTCTCATGGTGGCCAACCAAGATTGGTAAATCAGCAATTTTCCCAGCCAGGGAAGAATGGGCGAAGGAAGATGTGCGTCAGGAACAAGGGGGAAAGAAAGATCTTCCCCAGGTAGCCATGTTCAAATATATAAAAGGATGTCATATAGAGGAGGGCGAAAGGTTGTTTTCTGCTGCTCCAGAGAAGCGGACACGGGGCAATGGATTCAAACTACAAGAAAGAAGATTCCACCTAAACATTAGGAAGAACTTCCTGACAGTAAGAGCTGTTCGACAGTGGAATTTGCTGCCAAGGAGTGTGGTGGAGTCTCCTTCTTTGGAGGTCTTTAAGCGGAGGCTTGACAGCCATCTGTCAGGAATGCTTTGATGGTGTTTCCTGCTTGGCAGGGGGTTGGACTGGATGGCCCTTGGGGTCTCCTGCAACTCTAGGATTCTAGGATTCTATCTGCTACCCTTGTGGATCCTGCCACCAGAGTCACTTCCGTCTCCTTGCCTCATGGGTGGACCGGCCGTGATGCTCTTTCTCCCCATTTGTGGGCTGCAGTGTTTTTGAATTCCAGACACTGGGAACCACAGGAGGGGAGAGGGTTCTTGTGCTCGAATCCTGCTGGTGGGTCTCCCACAGACAGCCATCTCCAGATATCTCAAGGCCTGTCACATGGAAGATAGAGCAAGCTTGTTTTATCCTGCTCTGGAGGGGAGGACTCGAACCATTGTCTTCAAGTTACAGGAAAGGAGATTCTGAATAAACATCAGGAAGAACTTTCTGACTGTCAGAGCTGTTGAACAGTGGAACCGTCTCCCTACGGAGGTGGTGGACTCTCCTTCCTTGGAGGTTTTCAAGCAGAGGTTGGATGGCCATCTCTCATGGATGCTTTTCTTGCGATTCCTGCATTGCATGGGGTTGGACTAGGTGACTCTTAGGGTCATAGAATCCTAGAATCCTAGAGTTGGAAGAGACCCCAAGGGCCATCCAGTCCAACCCCCTGCCAAGCAGGAAACACCATCAAAGCATTCCTGACAGGTGGCTGTCAAGCCTCTGCTTAAAGACCTCCAAAGAAGGAGACTCCACCACCTTCCTGCTCTACAATTCTATTATTCTATTATTCTAGAACACTGTGAGAACAGGATGTTGGACTAGATGGGCCACTGGTCTCATCCACCAGGTTCTCCTTAGGTTCTTCTTCTTGTTGTTGTCTCTTTTCTAAACTGCAGAGTCTCCAAGCTCTAGCTCAGGGGTCAGCAAACTGTTTCAGCAGGGGGCCAGTCCACTATCCCCCAGACCCCATGGGGGAGCCGGACTATATTTGGGGGGTGGGGGATGAATGAATTCCTATGCCCCGCAAATAACCCAGAGATGCTTTATAAATAAAAGCACACATTCTACTCATGTAAAAATGTGCTGATTCCCAGGCCGTCCGCAGGCCAATTTAGAAGGCAATTGGTTCGGATCCGGCCCCCGGGCCTTCGTATGCCTACCCATGGTCTAGCTCGGGGCGGAGAAAGGGGGCAGTCCGCCCCGGGTACCGCCCTGGGGAGGGTGACACTCTGGGGGCAGGCCCCACCCCACGATCGAGCGTGGCAACTTTTAAAAGGCTGCAACGCGTGAACAGCAGCACAGCGTCTGTGCTGCTGTTCACGTGCTGCAGCCTTAAAGGTTGCCGCACCGCACAGAAGGGGTGCCGGCCGATCGTGCCCGCCATCTTGGGTGGACATGCGTAGTCCACCCAAGGTGGCCGGCGCGATCAGCCGGCACCCCTTTCGACCGGCGATCGCGCCACACCGCGTTTTAAGGCTGCAGCGGGCGAACAGCAGCACTGCTGTTCGCCCGCTGCAGCCTTAAAACGCAGCGCGGTGCGGCCCGGTGCCAGTCAGAAGCGTTGCCGGCGATCACGCCCGCCATCTTGGGTGGACTGCGCGTGTCCACACATGCGCAGTCCACCCAGGAGGCTGCACACGCGTCGTGACTCCCTCCGCCCCTGGTCTAGCTGTTCCTTACAGGGACAGTGGCCCAGACCTCTTAGCAAGTGCATTTCTCAACTCAGAGTTCACATTCCTGAAGTCCAAACAGACCCACACCCCGAGATCAATGGAGCTTACTTCCAGGTAAGTGTGCACCGAGTTGGAACCACTCAGCTCTTCCACCTTTCCAACCACAAAGCGTCTCTTGTTAGGCTTGGGTCTGAAAGAGTAACAAATTTACGATGGCAGCAGCTTTTATGGACTGTAGTCTACTTTGCTGCTGCCTCTCCACAAGTCTCTTGAGAGATCTGCTATTTCCCTGTGTAGATCTCCACATTAGACCTGCCACCTTCTCTTCAGTCCCTCTGCTCTGCAAAGGAAGAAGCACATCTCCACGTCTGGCGCAGACTTAATATATGAAGGGGCTGGAGAATGTTTGCAAAGTGCGACTGGAAATATTTCAAAGCGGTTCCCATAAATCACCTCTAAGCTCGGTACAGAAGGCTAGTTTACTGCCGTCTAGGGATCCAGCTGAGATTTTGCTACTTCAGCCTGCGAGTGTTTCAGCGGAACTAACTCATGTTTACTGCTCCAGAGAATCCGAGGAACAAGACAACAAAATTTACTTCTTTTTTTGTTGTTAAAAAAAGGAAAAACTTCTCTTGACCTTACAGAAGCTGCTTTGAATTCCCTTTCCTTCCCCTTTTCAGAAAATGAATTATTGGCCGTTCTTTCCCCACCCACCCTCAACTCTCCATGTTTGATCGCCTGTCTCTTCTACATGCCGATTAAAGTTACACTTCCTATAAAACTGTTTTATTTGGTGGGTAATTGTAAGTAGCAGCAGTGACTCCTGTTTCCAAATGCCTCTCTTTATTATCTCCTTTTGGAAAGGTCTTAATATTTATGTGATTTACGGATCACTTAAAACGTCAGCCCGGCCATTAGGCGATACATTTCACTGCATGTTACCTAATTTTGCAGTACATAATTTCTTTATAAACAGACACATTGTGGCGAAACATTAATTAATTCCCCCCTTTCCCCCACCCCACTTAGGAGACAGCAACGTCGTCGGGGTTTGTGAGTGATGAATGTCCTTCTTTGGCTCATGGCGAAAGGCATGATGGGACGTGGGCCAAGTGAGGCCCAAATGTATTCCATAATGGGTGGCTGTGATTCGTGATGTGGCTGGGGGGGTGGGGGCAGGAAGAGAAAGGAAGCACGTGGTCTTGGAGATCTCTTGGGCGGGTGCATCCAGACCCGGCTAATTATCAGTTTTTATTTCGTCTATTAGGCATGGTGTGGGATGTAACCCACTGAGAGCAGTCAAGTATAACATTCCTTGTTTTCCTAGAGTGGACATGCAGGGGAATGTTTGGTCTAGCCAGTCGAAACTTCCTGTTCCTCCTGGCTGGAGCATCCTTTCTTTGCATGTGACTAAAGGTGGGCGTGGCCTTACCTGTTCAGGTAACAAAAGGACGAGTCACGCAGCACACCTCTCTCTTTTTCACTTCCTTCTTTGTTTGGCCAGTTTTTAGCTAGGACTGCTCTGCTAGCTCTCAGCTAGCAGAGCACTGGGATTATTCCCCCATATGGGGTAGATCCACATGTACATATTTGTAACTAAGTCTGCCTTCAGGGATCCAACTGTGAACTGATGTAAGTAAACTTCTTTTATTGACTTTGAATAAGATTGTCACATCTTTATTCTTTTAAGAGGGATTCAAGGGAATTTACCAGGAACATACAATTCAATCTAAAACAGATTGAATTGTATGATTGTGAGAGACTCACACAAGCCTGCAACCAGATATCTGCTGTGCATATAAAAGGGGGGATGTAAATTCTGCTAAGTAAAGGGACCTGCTAGCGCAAGTTATTAATAAACAATATATCCTCTCCTGCCACCCTGAACATTCCCACACATGGAACTTCATCTTCACAATCTGCCTCGGTGCCTCATTCTTCCTGCCAACGTTTGTTCAGGCACCGGGATCTCTTGTGAAGCCAAAAAAATTGTCCAGCTTCTCCAAAATCTCCTTCTCCTCCTTTACAACCCCTTTGATTCCCTTATCTTCCAGAGGTCCAACCGCCTCCCTGGACAGTTTCTTGCTACTATTTCAAAAACTTCCAGTGGTGCAGTGGTTAAGAGTGGTAGACTCGTAATCTGGGGAACCGGGTTCGCATCTCCGCTCCTCCACATGCAGCTGCTGGGTGACCTTGGGCTAGTCACACTTCTCTGAAGTCTCTCAGCCCCACTCACCTCACAGAGTGTTTGTTGTGGGGGAGGAAGGGAAAGGAGAATGTTGAGCCGCTTTGAGACTCCTTTGGGTAGTGATAAAGCAGGATATCAAATCTAAAGCTCCTCCTCCTCCTCCTCCTCCTCCTCTTCTTCTTCTTCTTTTCAGCAACGTGTTCCTCATGATCTTTTTTAGCATCCCTTACTTTCCGCTTGCACTTTTTTTGCCATAGCAGCAGGGAGTGGTGGTACTCGAAAGAGTCTGGGGCAGAGGCAGTGGACCAGGAGAGGCGCCCAGGAGAGGGGCTTGGTGATCTTTGGGGTCAGGAGAGTCCAAGATGAAGGAAGGTGTGCAGGAAGTGACAGAAGAAGAAGAAGAGGCTGTTCAGGCGACAGATGGGTCAGTAGACTCACAATCCCCATCTTCACCTGCCCCACTGACTCCTAGAACCAGGATGGACTTGAAGCGACGCATGATGTCCATGCAGGGGACGTCTCAGGTTACGGGTGCACAATCTGTCAGAGGAGGTTATATAAGCCAGAAGAGGGCAGGGTCTCCCTTTTCCCGCAACTGCTCTGCAGGGCCTAGACCTGTGGACAGCTGCCTAGAGTCTAGAAGCATGTGCAAGTGTGTATCCGGAGCTGTTGTAAGTGCTTTTCTTGCTGGTAAAGACTTGACTACCAGGCGTGTTCCTTCCTTCAGTGCTTCCTTGCATTCCTTTTTGTTATCTTCATTTGGGCAATACTTCGGGGTTGTTGTTGTTGTTTTTTTAAGGAAACCACCTGGCTTCAAAAAGCTTATTTGACTCTGCTTCTTAACCATGCTGGCATCCTCCTGGCGCAATCTGCAAGAGACACGCCTGATTCTAATATTGTGTCCTTAAACAACACCCAAGCGTCTTGGAGTGATTTGACCTTCTTGACTTCGCCTTTCAGCTTCCTTTTTCATCATTCCCCTCCATTGGGGGGGGCGTGTTTCCTCTTTCGGATGTTACCGTGTTGGATTTTCTTGGCCACTGGGCACCTACATACATTTTTAACTTAATATCGCCGTGGTCCGTGTTCCCGGTTGGCACAGCAACACTTCCATCTCGCAGCGGGTCCTGAGCGCCGCAGCTGTAAGGCTTGGCAGGATAAAATGGCAAATGACGGGGATTCTGCTTATGTCAAGAACCATAAATAATCCCCCACACCCCAAAACAAACAAGGAAGATAAGCTTTCCATCTGTCATCCATCCTGTCTGTTGGAGAAACAATTCTGGACCCCCAGCGCTGTGGAACAAAGCTTTGCTCTGAGGTGGTTCCTGCCTGCCTGTTTTAAATACACACTTTATGCTATTTTTTATTTATTTATATATATTTTTTTTGCACAACAGTGCCATTCCTCAGATCCCTTCAAAGTCCATCATAACAGCAAGCAGAGCCGGCAGAAAACAAAAGGGAACATGAGAGTGGTGGATCTGGCAGCGAAGGCAAGCATTGCTCCCTATCTCCTGATTCCAGAACGAATGAGCACTTAGGATTTGTTTAGCTTTGAAACAGGTTTTAGAAGGGGGGGAAACAGAAACGATTCTTCCAACCGAGCCCAGGCATGGGATCACAGAACCAGAGAACTGTGGAGCTGGAAGGGAACCCAAGGGCCATCTAGTCCAACCCCCTTGCAATGCAGAAGGATGATTGAAGGAAGTTCCTGCAGAAATCACCAGGCAGCAGGGAACCATCTCGTTTCGCACCTTCTTCACACACACATCCCCCGCACCACCGGGGTCCTCTCGTTCCACCATCAGCAAGTGCTCGCTCCTGAAAGAAATCCGTGCACCAAATCCTGACCAGGTTTATTTAAAAACAAAAACAAAAAACAAAGCAAGCCTACTTGCCTTGAATCAGGTGGAACGACAAATGAGACGTCGGCCTCAGCAGGAGTTGCAATAGGGAGGAATTTGGGTTTTGTATATATTTTTGGTAGCAGTGTTAGAAGGCATTGTTATCTATCACATGACGGTGTATGTTTACATTCCACAGAGTGGGAAGTGACGGAGACAGGATGTTTGTGTTACTGTGTTCCCTGAAGTGGGACTATTGTCCTTTGTTCTTTCTCTTTGCTGTCTGATGCTAGAGAGAGAGAGGGAGCCATGTTGCAGTGCTCCGTGTGTGTTTATACGTAAATAAAGTAGATTAGCCACAATGCTGAGTTGCTGAGGTCTGTTACGCAAGCTGAGTTAGACTCTGAGGATCCGTAAGTGTGCTGATGCCTCTTGGTATCAGTCGCTGTGATGTTTGGGCAGAAGAAAGCTTTTGAAGCTCCCGAACGAATGACCAGGAGGGAGAGAACATGCCAGCCGGGCATGTGTCTTTGCCAGGGTCCTACACGAGAGTAGGCACATCCTTGGCACTGAGCAAACACCAAATGGCATCCAATATTAAATATCAAATGACAAGGACTGAAGTCAAGCCACTGGAGAATGGTCCACTGATGTGGTCCAAAGGAAAGCAGAGCAAGACATTTGTCACCAACTTGGCATAAAAAGCACCATCCAACCGCCTCAGGGACTCCACTCTGTATTTGTGTAGGATTTACTCCTTAACCTTTTCTTCTCCTGACGATATCCCGCAAGGCAGCGGAGGTTTAGGTTCAGAGTTTCCCTTCTCCTAGATGGGCTACCTTCCCAGGTGTAGCGGTAAGCCATACCACTGTGATTCCTGCATTGCAGGGGGTTGGACTAGATGAGCCTTGGGGTCCCTTCCAACCCCACTGTTCTATGATTCTATAATAAATTACTTTGGGGGGGATCAAAACTCACAGGTAGAGCACCTGCAGAAGGTCCCCAAAAGTAGCTCCAGGTACAACAAGCAACGTCCCCTGCCTGAAACCCTGGACAACCCCTGCCAGTCAGTGTCGACTACACTAATGTAGATGGAGGCCAACAGCAGCTTCCTATGTCCCTGTGCAGTTTTCTCCCCTTTCAGCCGAGCGAGGAAGAATCTCTGCGAGCCAAAGGGAGATTTGCAGGTCAAAACAAAGGCCTCTAAAATATTAATAAAGCAGAAGAAAATTCCCGCTCTCCGTGTTATGAATTCTGCACCCAGAAGCGCATGCAACAAAAGGCTTGCCCTCCGCAGTGTGCCCAGAGTACACAACGATATGAATCTCAACAAATAATAATAATAATCTCCTATTAGCTTGGTGAGCTCCGGAAGAAAGGGCAGGGATGGAATCTCGCCTCCCGTAAGCCAGTTTTGTTGTAATAAGGAGAGTTTCTGACAGGGAAGGAGCAGGCGCTTGTTTTAATCATGCTGCTAACATGTTTTCCTCATGAGCATTTGGACAGGCAGGGACCTGTGGCCTGATGTAGCTGCTGCAGAGCCTTAGCTGTGGGTTTTCTGCAATTCCCCAGCCCTGTGCAGAAGTGGCATACGTTCCGCGTGGTAAGAGAGCTGAGCATCCTAAGACCAAGTATCCAAAGCCAGCCTTCTGTGCTCAGAGAGGAAACCACGCTTTTTGGCAGGGCTGCAAACGCAAGACTGGGGAACCAGAAATTATCTCCCGGCCAGCAGAAGCGCATAGAAAACCGTCTGCGCACCTTTTGGCATCAGCAATATGGAAGATGAATGAAAAGAGCGCTTTAGGAAGATTTTCATAGAACCGGGGGATGGGATGGGATCCCCAAGAATCATCTAGTCCAACCCCCTGCAATGCAGGAATCTCAGCTATGCCAGATGGTTGCTATTAGAACTGTAACTCTAAGAACTAGTGCCTGAGCTTGCTTTTTTTCCTCCTCCCTGTGCTGCCCCTTTTCCTTGTGTGCCATGTCATTTAGATTGTAAGCCTGGGGTCAGGGCCTTCCTTCCTAGTGAAGCAGGCATGTTCGGATCATGGGGTTTAACTGAGAATATTTGGGGCTTGGAGCTGGAAACCTCTAGCCGAGAATGAGCTGCGTTCCCACCTTTATCGCATTGCAAAACCAAGAACGATGATTGGCCTCATAGAATCCTAGAGTTGGAAGAGACCCCAAGGGCCATCCAGTCCAACCCCCTGTCAAGCACGAAACCTCTATAGGAGATCCCTTTCTATATTTGAACATGGCTATCATATCACCCCTTAACCTTCTCTTCTCCAGGCTAAACATACCCAGCTCCCTAAGCCGTTCCTCATAAGGCATCGTTTCCAGGCCTTTGACCATTTTGGTTGCCCTCCTCTGGACACGTTCCAGCTTGTCAGTATCCTTCTTGAACTGTGGTGCCCAGAACTGGACACAGTATTCCAGGTGAGGTCTGACCAGAGCAGAATATAGTGGTACTATTACTTCCCTTGATCTAGATGCTATACTCCTATTGATGCAGCCCAGAATTGCATTGGCTTTTTTAGCTGCTGCATCACACTGTGTGACATCATCCCTGTGGGCGGTACACACATCTTGAGCTTGTTAACCTTATAAGCTCCAAACCTCACATCCTCTTTTTATTTCAACAGGCCCTGCGTTCCCGTTAGAAAGTTCTGGTGTGGATTTAGCGTTTGAAGAGGGCGGCATTGACTTCCTTGGCCTCTTGGGAAGATGGCTGAGATAATAGATGTCGAGGCACTTTGAGTATCTGAAACCAGATAGAAAAATGTTAAGTGTTGTGATCGCATTAGGCTCTCTGCCTTGAGCGAGTTCTCTTGCACGACTGCCTTTTTATTTTATTCCTCTTCAAATTAGCCACGAGGTTCCTGTCTCATCTCTGGTGAAGATTTGAGAGCGCCGACAGCACAGCCTGATCCCTGTTATCTTGAGGCAGCAAAACGGCACCATTTGTGCTGAATTTTCATGATGCTTCGTAGACATACATTACCATTTACTCCGATTCCAGAGCGCTCCCACCGCTGGTATTCGATGCCAAAGATGCATCCTTACATATCTGTAAGAATTCAATCTTATATACTTTGGAACTCTCTGCCTCTTGACACCAGACAGGTGCCTCCACTGTGCCCTTTTCGGTGCTTGCCAAAAATACATTTTTGTTTAGACAAGCCTGCCTAGATACCTAGAATACTGCTGTGTGTTTTAATTCATTTTTAGCTTGATGCTGGTTTTAATTATTTTTGATTGCTTTAAGTAGCTGTTTTTCACTTCATTGTTTTATTCTTTTCTCAAAACATTTGATTATTCTTAACAATCAAACAATGTACAAATTTTATGAAATAAAAATAAACAAACGGCATTTCCCAAAATGCATATATATCCAGTAGGTTGTTTTAAAGAAAGAAAGAAAGAAAGAAAGAAAGACTGCTGTTTGATGCATTTTGGCACCCTTTTCTTCCCGTAGAAGCCACCAGACATCCAGCTCATCTTCATTCTGAGCTTCTTGCCTTGCTGGGGATGACGGCGTGGGATCCTTAGCCGGCGTTCAGCCTTGCTGCATTTAGAGAGGAGGCTTCGAAAGATAACGCAGCAAAGTCAAGACAATTATGCCATTTCATGCTTCAGAGCGATTAAAACCTTCCAGTAATAGCCTGACTGTTATTTTTCATGGCATCTTATTGTCTGGTGTTGTTTTCCACTTGGGTTTATTTTTAAAGGTGATTTCACACTTCCCTGTGTCTCTCCCATTATCTTTTCATAGAGAGTTACCTTCCCTGGCTGTATTACACGACTCTCTAATGCCCTCCACAAAGGTACCTGGATGTTTAGTTGTTCAGTGCATTTGGAGCCACAGCGCAAAGAGACTTATGAGGCTTTGAGCAGCTAAAAAAGCCAACGCAATTCTGGGCTGCATCAATAGGAGTATAGCGTCTAGATCAAGGGAAGTAATAGTACCACTGTATTCCGCTCTGGTCAGACCTCACCTGGAATACTGTGTCCAGTTCTGGGCACCACAGTTCAAGAAGGATACTGACAAGCTGGAACGTGTCCAGTTAAGTCCAGTCGTGAAGGACACTGGGGTTGCGCCGCTCACCTCACTCGCTTTACTGGCCAGCATGACTAAGCCACTTCTGGCAAAACCAGAGCAGCACACGGAAACGCCATTTACCTTCCCCCCGGAGCAGTACCTATTTATCTACTTGCACTTTGACATGCTTTCGAACTGCTAGGTGGGCATGAGCTGGGACCCAGCAACAGGAGCTCACCCCGTGGCGGAGATTCGAACCGCCGACCTCCCAATCGGCAAGCCCTAGGCTCAGTGGTTTAGACCACAGCGCCACCCGCAACACTTGCACATGAAAGCTCATGCCAATGACAAACTTAGTTGGCCTCTAAGGTGCTACTGGAAGGAATTTTTAATTTTATTTTGTTAAGAATATTATACTGGAAACTCCCAATTTTAATAGTGTTTATATCTGCAGGGATAGACTGGTGCACAAATATAAGATAGGGGTCACCAGTATTACTAGTAGTACATGTGAAAAGGGATCTAGGGGTCTTTGTGGACCACAAGCTTAACATGAGTCCACAGTGTGATGCAGCAGCTAAAAAAGCCAATGCAATTCTGGGCTGCATCAATAGGAGTATAGCGTCTAGATCAAGGGAAGTAATAGTCCCACTCTATTCTGCCTTTGTCAGACCACAACTGGAATACTGTGTCCAGTCCTGGGCACCACAATTTCAGAAGGATATTGACAAGCTGGAAAGTGTGCAGAGGAGGGCGACCAAGATGATCAAGGTTCTGGAAACCAAGCCTTATGAGGAACAGTTGAAGGAGCTGGGGTATGTTTAGCCTGGAGAAGAGGAGACTGAGAGGAGATATGTTGTTGTTGTTCAGTGTTCAGTCATGTCCGACTCTTCGTGACCCCATGGACCAGAGCACGCCAGGCACGCCTATCTTTCACTGCCTCCCGCAGTTTGGCCAAACTCATGCAGTCGCTTCGAGAACACTGTCCAACCATCTCGTCCTCGGTCGTCCCCTTCTCCTTGTGCCCTCCATCTTTCCCAACATCAGGGTCTTTTCCAGGGAGTCTTCTCTTCTCATGAGGTGGCCAAAGTACTGGAGCCTCAACTTCAGGATCTGTCCTTCCAGTGAGCACTCAGGGCTGATTTCTTTAAGGATGGATAAGTTTGATCTTTTTGCAGTCCATGGGACTCTCAAGAGTCTCCTCCAGCACCATAATTCAAAAGCATCAATTCTTCAGCGATCAGTCTTCTTTATGGTCCAGCTCTCACTTCCATACATTACTACTGGGACCATAGCTTTAACTATAGATTTATTGTTACGGTCCAACCAGCAAACCATAGCTTTAACTATACGGACCTTTGTCGGCAAGGTGATGTCTCTGCTTTTTAAGATGCTGTCTAGGTTTGTCATTGCTTTCCTCCCAAGAAGCAGGCGTCTTTTAATTTCGTGACTGCTGTCACCATCTGCAGTGATCATGGAGCCCAAGAAAGTAAAATCTCTCACTGCCTCCATTTCTTCCCCTTCTATTTGCCAGGAGGTGATGGGACCAGTGGCCATGATCTTAGTTTTTTTGATGTTGAGCTTCAGACCATATTTTGCGCTCTCCTCTTTCACCCTCATTAAAAGGTTCTTTAATTCCTCCTCACTTTCTGCCATCAAGGTTGTGTCATCAGCATATCTGAGGTTGTTGATATTTCTTCCAGCAATCTTAATTCCGGAATCTCCTTAATCTCCTTAATTGAATTAAGATTGCCGGAATTAAAGAGATATGAGAGACGTCTTCAAATATCTTAAAGGCTGTCACATGGAAGATGAAGCAAGCTTGTTTTCTCCTGCTCTGGAGGGTAGGACTCAAACTAATGGCTTCAAGTTACAAGAAAGGAGATTCCGAAACATACGAAAAAACTTTCTGCCAGTAAGAGCTGTTTGACAGTGGAACAGACTCCCACTAGAGGTGGTGGACTCTCCTTCCTTGGAGGTTTTTAAGCAAAGTTTGGATGGCCGTCTGTCAGGGATTCCTTAGCTGTGATTCCAGAATTGTAGGGACTTGGACTAGATGACCGTTAGGGATCCGTTAGGCAAGTTCTTAAAGAAATGGGAGTGCCGGATCACCTCATTTGCCTCCTGAGAAATCTCTATGTGGGACAAGAAGCTACAGTTAGAACTGGATATGGAACAACTGATTGGTTCAAAATTGGGAAAGGAGTACGACAAGGCTGTATATTGTCTCCCTGCTTATTTAACTTATATGCAGAATTCATCATGCGAAAGGCTGGACTGGATGAATCCCCAACCGGAATTAAGATTGCCGGAAAAAATATCAACAACCTCAGATATGCTGATGATACTACCTTGATGGCAGAAAGTGAGGAAGAATTAAAGAACCTTTTAATGAGGGTGAAAGAAGAGAGCGCAAAATATGGTCTGAAGCTCAACATAAAAAAACTAAGATCATGGCCACTGGTCCCATCACCTCCTGGCAAATAGAAGGGGAAGAAATGGAGGCAGTGAGAGATTTCACTTTCTTGGGTTCCATGATCACTGCAGATGGTGACAGCAGTCACGAAATTAGAAGACGCCTGCTTCTTGGGAGAAAAGCAATGACAAACCTAGACAGCATCTTAAAAAGCAGAGACATCACCTTGCCGACAAAGGTCCGTATAGTTAAAGCTATGGTTTTCCCAGTAGTAATGTACGGAAGTGAGAGCTGGACCATAAAGAAGACTGATCGCCGAAGAATTGATGCTTTTGAATTATGGTGCTGGAGGAGACTCTTGAGAGTCCCATGGACTGCAAAAGATCAAACCTATCCATTCTTAAAGAAATCAGCCCTGAGTGCTCACTGGAAGGACAGATCCTGAAGTTGAGGCTCCAGTACTTTGGCCACCTCATGAGAAGAGAAGACTCCCTGGAAAAGACCCTGATGTTGGGAAAGATGGAGGGCACAAGGAGAAGGGGACGACAGAGGATGAGATGGTTGGACAGTGTTCTCGAAGCTACTAACATGAGTTTGGCCAAACTGCGAGGCAGTGAAGGATAGGCGTGCCTGGCGTGCTCTGGTCCATGGGGTCACGAAGGGTCGGACACGACTGAACGACTGAACAACAACAACAAGGGATACCTTCCAACTCTAAAATTCCATGTAAACAGGACAAACCAGGGGAGAAATTTCACCACAGGCTTCAGAAATCGATCCCAACGCACAGCTTACAGACACCATGCATCCTTTCGGCCAGGCACAAGCCATGTAGTCTAACAACCAGCCACGCCAAAGAGGCTTGTTTCTACAGAAAGAACAAAAGGCGGGAGGAATTAGCAAACAAAGTTGAGTTTACTCGAGTTTTCTTTTTGCCTATCTCTCCATCTGCGTCTCTCTCATATTTCACCGCTCCCCGGTGGCAAAATGTCAGCTTATTATATTTGAGGAAGGGGTTGGCAGGGAGCAAGCAATCCCCCCGGACAGCTCTTCCGTGTGCAATATTATGATTATTACTGGGACCACCGACATTCCAGATGGGAAGACAGCTTGGCAAAGGCTGCAAGGCTTCGATGGTGCCTTCTGTTCCTTCCCTGCTTTTGCCAGTAAGGATTATATCTGTGGACAAGCTGGGTGTACCCCACCAGGAGCAGAATATCTAATTGAATCAGCTCTTTCCAAGTTGGTTTTGATGAATATACATAACTTTTCGCCATTTGTTTAGGGTTGGCAAACAATGCGTGGCGCCATCTTGGGTGAGGGCATGCCAAGCCACTTGTCGCAACTTCTGAGCAGTGGGTGTTGGGAAGCTGAACGTTGAGTTAGAATCACAGAAGCGTAGAACTGTAGAATTGGAAGGGGTACCCAAAGGCCATCTAGTCTGACCCCCAGCCTTCAGCGCTCAGTGAAGCCACCATGTTTCCTGGTGGGCCTGCTAACGCAAGACTGAGGAACCAGCAATCATCTCCTGGCCAGCAGAAATGCCTAGAATGCTATCCGTGCACATTTTAGCATTGGGAATCTAAGCTGAATGAAATGAGCTCATTCAGAACCTTTTCATAGAATCACAGACCCCTGGGGGGGTCATCTAGTCCAACCACCTACAATGCTGGAATCGCAGCTAAAGAATCCCTGATGTGTGGCCACCCAACCTCTGCTTAAAAACCTCCAAGGAAGGAGAGTCCACCACCTTCCAAAGGAGACCATTCCATGGTCGAACAGCTCTTACCATCAAAAAATCCAGCCAGAATCTCCTTTCTTGTCATTTGAACCCATTGGTTTGGGTCAAATGCACTGGAAAACAAGCTGGGCCCATCTTCCAATGTGACATGGTGGCATTCTTGGCAGAAAGATGCACTTCTTTACAATCGTGGGGGTGGAAACCGGCTCCTTCTGCATGCAATGGGGAAGAGCCGCAGCTCAGTGACAGAACATCTCCTTGGCATGCAGGAAATTCCACGTTTAATCCCCATCATCTCCAAGAGTGCCTGGAGGGCAGCAGTTGAGGAGGGAGCACAAGGGTTTCCGCCTCTGGGAATTGTGGGACTATCCAGGCTTGTGTGTGTGTTTGTTTCTGGCTGTTTGTTTCTGGCTGTGTGTGATTAAGTTGGTTTGTGATTAAGACTAGCTGTGGGCGGAGCTAGTCAGTGCCTGGAGGGCAGCAGTTGAGGAGGGAGCACAAGGTGAGCTGAGCTTCAGGGACACTCTGTAGGTTTTGTGGGTTTGTCTTTTTGGGGCTGTGTGTGATTAAGTTTGTGTGCTTAATTGTTCCTTATTTGTTTGTGTGCTTGTTTTCTAGGGTTTCCGCCTCTGGGAATTGTGGGACTATCCAGGCTTGTGTGTGTGTTTGTTTCTGGCTGTTTGTTTCTGGCTGTGTGTGATTAAGTTGGTTTGTGATTAAGACTAGCTGTGGGCGGAGCTAGTCAGTGCCTGGAGGGCAGCAGTTGAGGAGGGAGCACAAGGTGAGCTGAGCTTCAGGGACACTCTGTAGGTTTTGTGGGTTTGTCTTTTTGGGGCTGTGTGTGATTAAGTTTGTGTGCTTAATTGTTCCTTATTTGTTTGTGTGCTTGTTTTCTAGGGTTTCCGCCTCTGGGAATTGTGGGACTATCCAGGCTTGTGTGTGTGTTTGTTTCTGGCTGTTTGTTTCTGGCTGTGTGTGATTAAGTTGGTTTGTGATTAAGACTAGCTGTGGGCGGAGCTAGTCAGTGCCTGGAGGGCAGCAGTTGAGGAGGGAGCACAAGGTGAGCTGAGCTTCAGGGACACTCTGTAGGTTTTGTGGGTTTGTCTTTTTGGGGCTGTGTGTGATTAAGTTTGTGTGCTTAATTGTTCCTTATTTGTTTGTGTGCTTGTTTTCTAGGGTTTCCGCCTCTGGGAATTGTGGGACTATCCAGGCTTGTGTGTGTGTTTGTTTCTGGCTGTTTGTTTCTGGCTGTGTGTGATTAAGTTGGTTTGTGATTAAGACTAGCTGTGGGCGGAGCTAGTCAGTGCCTGGAGGGCAGCAGTTGAGGAGGGAGCACAAGGTGAGCTGAGCTTCAGGGACACTCTGTAGGTTTTGTGGGTTTGTCTTTTTGGGGCTGTGTGTGATTAAGTTTGTGTGCTTAATTGTTCCTTATTTGTTTGTGTGCTTGTTTTCTAGGGTTTCCGCCTCTGGGAATTGTGGGACTATCCAGGCTTGTGTGTGTGTTTGTTTCTGGCTGTTTGTTTCTGGCTGTGTGTGATTAAGTTGGTTTGTGATTAAGACTAGCTGTGGGCGGAGCTAGTCAGTGCCTGGAGGGCAGCAGTTGAGGAGGGAGCACAAGGTGAGCTGAGCTTCAGGGACACTCTGTAGGTTTTGTGGGTTTGTCTTTTTGGGGCTGTGTGTGATTAAGTTTGTGTGCTTAATTGTTCCTTATTTGTTTGTGTGCTTGTTTTCTAGGGTTTCCGCCTCTGGGAATTGTGGGACTATCCAGGCTTGTGTGTGTGTTTGTTTCTGGCTGTTTGTTTCTGGCTGTGTGTGATTAAGTTGGTTTGTGATTAAGACTAGCTGTGGGCGGAGCTAGTCAGTGCCTGGAGGGCAGCAGTTGAGGAGGGAGCACAAGGTGAGCTGAGCTTCAGGGACACTCTGTAGGTTTTGTGGGTTTGTCTTTTTGGGGCTGTGTGTGATTAAGTTTGTGTGCTTAATTGTTCCTTATTTGTTTGTGTGCTTGTTTTCTAGGGTTTCCGCCTCTGGGAATTGTGGGACTATCCAGGCTTGTGTGTGTGTTTGTTTCTGGCTGTTTGTTTCTGGCTGTGTGTGATTAAGTTGGTTTGTGATTAAGACTAGCTGTGGGCGGAGCTAGTCAGTGCCTGGAGGGCAGCAGTTGAGGAGGGAGCACAAGGTGAGCTGAGCTTCAGGGACACTCTGTAGGTTTTGTGGGTTTGTCTTTTTGGGGCTGTGTGTGATTAAGTTTGTGTGCTTAATTGTTCCTTATTTGTTTGTGTGCTTGTTTTCTAGGGTTTCCGCCTCTGGGAATTGTGGGACTATCCAGGCTTGTGTGTGTGTTTGTTTCTGGCTGTTTGTTTCTGGCTGTGTGTGATTAAGTTGGTTTGTGATTAAGACTAGCTGTGGGCGGAGCTAGTCAGTGCCTGGAGGGCAGCAGTTGAGGAGGGAGCACAAGGTGAGCTGAGCTTCAGGGACACTCTGTAGGTTTTGTGGGTTTGTCTTTTTGGGGCTGTGTGTGATTAAGTTTGTGTGCTTAATTGTTCCTTATTTGTTTGTGTGCTTGTTTTCTAGGGTTTCCGCCTCTGGGAATTGTGGGACTATCCAGGCTTGTGTGTGTGTTTGTTTCTGGCTGTTTGTTTCTGGCTGTGTGTGATTAAGTTGGTTTGTGATTAAGACTAGCTGTGGGCGGAGCTAGTCAGTGCCTGGAGGGCAGCAGTTGAGGAGGGAGCACAAGGTGAGCTGAGCTTCAGGGACACTCTGTAGGTTTTGTGGGTTTGTCTTTTTGGGGCTGTGTGTGATTAAGTTTGTGTGCTTAATTGTTCCTTATTTGTTTGTGTGCTTGTTTTCTAGGGTTTCCGCCTCTGGGAATTGTGGGACTATCCAGGCTTGTGTGTGTGTTTGTTTCTGGCTGTTTGTTTCTGGCTGTGTGTGATTAAGTTGGTTTGTGATTAAGACTAGCTGTGGGCGGAGCTAGTCAGTGCCTGGAGGGCAGCGGCGCGCGCCTATCGGCGCGCGCAGTTTGACCCATCCTTTAGATAAAGGGTAACTGGTCTCAAGCATTTATTGGGGCAGTCCTAGGTTTCCTTTTTGTCCTGACTTCAAGCTTTTCAGGATGGAGGGTGAGGGGACAACCGTAGTCACCTGCAATTCCTGCGCAATGTTTGTCTTCTTGCCAAAGGATGTAGGCAGCTACACCTGCAGCAATTGCAAGTTGGTTGCCCTACTAGAAGACAAGGTCCAGCAACTTGAGGCCCGTATATCTACACTTCAGAAAATTAAGGAACTGGAGCTTTTCATGGATACAGCAGAGCACACTGTCTGCACCAAGGGGGAGTCAGGGCACACCCCTGAGGAGGAGGACAGTTCCCCAACACAGGAGCCAGATGTATGGAGGAACGTGACTCAAAGAAGTAGAAAGCCCAGGGATCGCTCTGAGTGTTTGGAGCTACGCAATCGTTTTGATGTGCTCTCCCTTGGCATGGAGGATGAAGAACAGACTTCATTTGAGGACCTCTCCCTCATCACAGTTGATGAGGAATATGAAGACGAGCAGCACAGTCAGTCCTCCGGGATTGTGCAAAAGACTTTGGAAGGGACTGCACATGGAAGAATCCCAACCAAGCCTAAGAGGAGGCGTGTAGTGGTGATAGGAGATTCCTTACTGAGGGGTACAGAAGCGGTGATCTGTGGGCCTGACAAGATGTCTCGAGAGGTGTGCTGTCTCCCCGGGGCCAAGATCCAAGATGTAACAGAGCAGCTGCAAGGAATCATAAAACCCACTGACAAATACCCCTTCCTTTTGGTCCATGTGGGAACCAATGACACTGCAAGCCACAGCCTCCAGAAGATCAAAAGTGATTATGAGGCTCTGGGCAGGAAGTTGAAGCAATTAAATGCACAAATTGTCATCTCATCTGTCCTCCCAGTTGAACGGCGTGGCCCAGGGAGAGAGAGAAAAATAGGGGAAGTGAACACCTGGCTTCGCAAATGGTGCCAGCAGGAACGGTTTGGATTCTTAGATCACGGTCTGAAGTTTCTTGAAGATGGACTTCTGGCAAGAGATGGGCTGCACCTCACAAAGGTTGGGAGGAATGTTTTCGCCAACAATCTCAAAAACCTCATCAGGAGGGCTTTAAACTGACTTATGTGGGGGAGGGAGATAGTGGTCCTGAAGGTAGGAGTCTATCAAGTGCTGAAGATGATCATCCAAATGTCAAGAGCCAAATGGAGCAAACAGCATGCAGACCTAGTAGTGGGAAGGAAAAATCCTTAAATAAGAGACTAGGGGGAATGATCAATGGTCTTCAATGTCTGTATACTAATGCACAGAGCATGGGAAATAAACAAGATGAACTTGAGCTCTTGGTACACCAAACTAAATATGACATAATAGGCATCACTGAAACCTGGTGGGATGAGTCTCATGATTGGAATGTAGTAATAGAGGGATACAATCTATTTCAGAGAAATAGATCAAACAGAAAAGGAGGAGGGGTGGCATTATATGTCAGGGATGTGTATACCTGTGAAGAGATCCAGGATTTAAAACTTCAAAGCCAAACTGAGAGTATCTGGGTCAAAATTAAGGGAGAGAAAAATAACAGTGATCTCATTGTGGGAGTTTACTACAGATCCCCAAGCCAAACTGAGGACACAGATGATGCTTTCCTGGAACAGATGACCAAGTATTCAAAAGGAAGTGAGATAGTAGTAATGGGGGATTTCAACTATCCTGATATTTGTTGGATGTCAAACTCAGCCAAGAGCACAAGGTCGAACAGATTCCTCACTGGCCTTGCAGACAATTTCATTGTCCAGAAAGTGGGAGAAGCAACAAGAGGATCAGCCATTTTAGATCTGGTCTTAACCAATAGTGATGACTTGGTAAGTGGGGTAGAAGTGGCAGGATCATTAGGTGGGAGTGATCATGCTCTTCTGGAGTTTATTATACAGCGGAAAGGAGCAACCAAGCATACTAAGACTCAAATTCTAGACTTTAAGAAAGCTGACTTCAGAAAATTTAGGGAAATGCTGGGTGTGATCCCATGGTCAGTAATACTAAAAGGGAAGGGAGTTCATGATGGATGGGAGTTTGTTAAAAGGGAGATATTAAAAGCACAACTTCAAGCAGTACCAATGAGACGAAAACATGGAAGGTGCCTAAAGAAGCCAGGGTGGCTATCTAAAGAACTTTTAACTGATTTAAGATTTAAAAGGGATATGTACAAAAAATGGAAAAAGGGGGAAGTCACCAGAGAGGAATTCAAACAAATAGCCAGCAAGTGTAGAGACAAAGTCAGAAAAGCTAAAGCACAGAATGAACTCAGGCTTGCTAGAGAGGTTAAAAGCAATAAAAAGGGCTTTTATGGGTATGTCCGTAGCAAAAGGAAGAACAATGAAACAGTGGGGTCACTTAGAGGAGAAGATGGTGAAATGCGAACAGGAGACAGAGAAAGGGCAGAACTCCTCAATGCCTTCTTTGCCTCAGTCTTCTCAAAAAAAGAAAACAATGCCCAACCTGAAGAATATGGGGCAGATGATTCAGCAGGGGAAACACAGCCCAGAATAAGTAAGGAGGTAATACAAGAATACTTGGCTAGTTTAGATGTATTCAAGTCTCCAGGGCCAGATGAACTACATCCAAGAGTATTAAAAGAACTAGCAGAGGTGATTTCAGAACCACTGGCAGTAATCTTTGAGAATTCCTGGAGAACTGGGGAAGTACCGGCAGACTGGAGGAGGGCAAATGTTGTCCCTATTTTCAAAAAGGGGGAAAGAGAAGACCCAAACAATTACCGCCCAGTCAGCCTGACATCAATACCAGGAAAGATTCTAGAGCAGATCATTAAGCAAACGGTCTGTGAGCACCTAGAAAGGAACGCTGTGATCACTAAAAGTCAGCATGGGTTTCTGAAAAATAAGTCATGTCAGACCAATCTGATCTCATTTTTTGACAGAATTACAAGCCTGGTAGATGAAGGGAATGCTGTGGATGTAGCCTATCTTGATTTCAGCAAGGCCTTTGACAAGGTGCCCCATGATATTCTCGTAAAGAAGCTGGTAAAATGCGGACTAGACAATGCTACCATTCAGTGGATTTGTAACTGGCTGACTGACCGAACCCAAAGGGTACTCATTAATGGCTCCTCTTCATCCTGGAGAGAAGTGACTAGTGGGGTGCCACAGGGTTCTGTCTTGGGCCCAGTCTTATTCAACATCTTCATCAATGACTTGGATGATGGGCTTGAGGGCATCCTGATCAAGTTTGCAGATGACACCAAATTAGGAGGGGTGGCTAATACCCCAGAGGACAGGATCACACTTCAAAATGACCTTAACAGATTAGAGAACTGGGCCAAAGCAAACAAGATGAATTTTAACAGGGAGAAATGTAAAGTACTACACTTGGGCAAAAAAAATGAAAGGCACAAATACAGGATGGGTGACACCTGGCTTGAGAGCAGTACATGTGAAAAGGATCTAGGAGTCTTGGTAGACCATAAACTTGACATGAGTCAACAGTGTGATGCAGCAGCTAAAAAAGCCAATGCAATTCTGGGCTGCATCAATAGGAGTATAGCATCTAGATCAAGGGAAGTAATAGTACCACTATATTCTGCTCTGGTCAGACCTCACCTGGAATACTGTGTCCAGTTCTGGGCACCACAGTTCAAGAAGGATACTGACAAGCTGGAACGTGTCCAGAGGGCAACCAAAATGGTCAAGGCCTGGAAACGATGCCTTATGAGGAACGGCTTAGGGAGCTGGGTATGTTTAGCCTGGAGAAGAGAAGGTTAAGGGGTGATATGATAGCCATGTTCAAATATATAAAAGGATGTCATATAGAGGAGGGAGAAAGGTTGTTTTCTGCTGCTCCAGAGAAGCGGACACGGGGCAATGGATTCAAACTACAAGAAAGAAGATTCCACCTAAACATTAGGAAGAACTTCCTGACAGTAAGAGCTGTTCGACAGTGGAATTTGCTGCCAAGGAGTGTGGTGGAGTCTCCTTCTTTGGAGGTCTTTAAGCAGAGGCTTGACAGCCATCTGTCAGGAATGCTTTGATGGTGTTTCCTGCTTGGCAGGGGGTTGGACTGGATGGCCCTTGTGGTCTCTTCCAACTCTAGGATTCTAGGATTCTATGATTCTAAGAGAGGCTGGGAACCTTCCCCTGCCCCAAATCCTAGAGAACTGCTTCCAATCCGTGTGGACAATGTTGAGCAACTTGGACCAATAATCTGAGTCAAGGTATGGACTACTGTTCCTTCCATGGTTCTGCTGAACAGCTTAGTACCAAAACTATGGGTCCCCATGAGCTTGGCAACCTAAAATTTGAAAGTGAGAGAAACAGCACGGGAGCCTTCGCCAGCCTGGCATCTTCCAGGTGTTTTGGACTACAAACTACAATCTGGATGATCTCTGCTGTCACACTTCCAACAAGGGTTGGCCCTGCTCAGAAGACCAACATCCCAAGCAACGTCTCCATCACCTTCTTGGGTAGCTGGTATACGGAGAACAGATTTAACCCTTAAATGACAAACTGAATGATCTCTGCTGTCACACTTCCAACAAGGGCTGGCCCTGCTGAGAAGGCCAACATCCCAAGCAATGCCTCCATCACCTTCTTGGGTAGCTGGTATATGGAGAACAGATTTAACCCTTAAATGACAAACTGAAGGATCTCTGCTGTCACACTTCCCTGCTGGAAACTCCAACTTGTCTTTGTAGGACAAACTTTCCCAGCACAAACTGCCCTTCCATTCTTGCCAGGCCCAGGGAGAAAATCGATTCCTCCAGCAGCATGGAGCGCAGTTTTGATTCTGCCATTCAGCAGACAGCTTTCATTCTTCACATATCTGGACTGAGAGACTCACCGTTTCCTTCCCCCCCCCCTTCATTTTACGGACAGGTAAAGTAGATGGAGAACTATATCCCGTTGCCATGGAGACGCCAGGATGGGAAGTCACTGCGTTTGATGGAGCCTTGATGGTTTTCTTGGTGCTCATTATAACGTTATGTAAAAGAAGTTTAAAAAAAACAACAACTAAAGAGCAAAGTGATTAACATTTTTCCAGGGAAAACAGTCATCCTAATATGAACAAGGTAACAATTAGCAAGTGTGTGCTTAAGAGTGAATCATCTGAAATAATGGTATAATTGGGGCCTCCTTCAGTTCGTGAGTAACGGTGACTTTATCAAAATGGAAAGATGAGATGGGACATCAAACCGGGGAACTTTGCAGTCTTTGTGCTCATATAAATGGCTGCAGCAGCTTTCACCAACCTGGAGCCCTCCAGAGGTGTCACATGATACCCGGTTCCACGCCACCCGGTCATTTAGTGTGGCGGCACCTAAACTGTGGAACTCCCTGCCTCTTGTTGTCAAGCAAGGGCCTTAACTGTGTTCTTTTCAGTACTGGCTTAAAGCATTCTGGTTTAGACAAGCCTAGAGATTATAAAGAAGCTGAAGTCATTTTGATGTGTTTTAGAATTCTAGCTACTGCATGTTTTTGAGGAGGGTTGTATTTTTCCCCCCCCTATTTTATCACTTCACCTTGTATTGTAAACCACCTTGAGGTTTCTTACAACAAGCGGTGCATAAATTTTGTGAAATGAATAAATAAATAAATGAAAGGCACAAATACAGGATGGGTGACACCTGGCTTGAGAGCAGTACATGTGAAAAGGATCTAGGAGTCTTGGTAGACCATAAACTTGACATGAGTCAACAGTGTGATGCAGCAGCTAAAAAAGCCAATGCAATTCTGGGCTGCATCAATAGGAGTATAGCATCTAGATCAAGGGAAGTAATAGTACCACTGTATTCCGCTCTGGTCAGACCTCACCTGGAATACTGTGTCCAGTTCTGGGCACCACAGTTCAAGAAGGATACTGACAAGCTGGAACGTGTCCAGAGGAGGGCAACCAAAATGGTCAAAGGCCTGGAAACGATGCCTTATGAGGAACGGCTTAGGGAGCTGGGTATGTTTAGCCTGGAGAAGAGAAGGTTAAGGGGTGATATGATAGCCATGTTCAAATATATCAAAGGATGTCATATAGAGGAGGGAGAAAGGTTGTTTTCTGCTGCTCCAGAGAAGCGACACGGGCAATGGATTCAAACTACAAGAAAGAAGATTCCACCTAAACATTAGGAAGAACTTCCTGACAGTGAGAGCTGTTGGACAGTGGAATTTGCTGCCAAGGAGTGTGGTGGAGTCTCCTTCTTTGGAGGTCTTTAAGCGGAGGCTTGACCCCCATCTGTCAGGAATGCTTTGATGGTGTTTCCTGCTAGCCGCCTGCAACCCCGTGCGTAGAGCATGGGGGGGGGGCACCACTAGCGACCCAAGCAGTGAGTGTCCCTAATGGCTCGCCGCCCGCGCAGCGAGCAGCGGGGGGTGCTGCCTGCGCAGCAAGCGTGGGGGGGGTGGCACAGCAATGTCACCCACCCTCACAGCTGACAACCTGTGCATACCGCACCCCCAGTGACTTAACTCTTCCTTAACGGGTTCTTGCCAGTTTTGTGGTCAGGCATCACTCTTGCACCGGCCTCATCAAACAGAAATTCCGTTTGAAACATACATCCTCAGTCATCATCATCATATATGGCCACGGATGAAGCAAAGGCAAGCCAAGAGCCGCTAGAGCAGGGGTCCCCAAACTAAGGCCCGGGAGCCGGATGCGGCCCAATCGCCTTCTCAATCTGGCCCGCGGTCGGTCCAGGAATCAGCGTGTTTTTACATGAGTAGAATGTGTCCTTTTATTTAAAATGCATCTCTGGGTTATTTGTGGGGCATAGGAATTCGTTCATTTTTTTTTTTTCAAAATATAGTCGGCCCCCCACAAGGTCTGAGGGACAGTGGACCGGCCCCCCCTGCTGAAAAAGTTTGCTGACCCCTTGCACTAGAGAGTGACGTTAAAGACACAATCCTTTCTATTTGAGGCTTGCTTCACGCCTCGGATTGACTCATATCTAACCAGCCAAACGGCCATATGGCTTATCCACTAGGGAAGAAGATGAACGGGCGGCTGCTTTCGGTGCGTGACTTTCTGGGGCCTATTTGTATGACGGAGGGGCAAGCCAAAAGCAAGCAAGGTGTGCCACTTTGGGGCTGACAGCTCCCAGCTAAAAATGAAATGTCCCGGTGATCTCCCAGCCTCCCTCCTGCCCGCCTGGCCAGAGACGGGAGCACCCCACACCTGTCTGCCTTCAGAAGGACCATCTTTCCGATGCCGCGAGCCAATACTGTTCCAGGATGGCTGTCACCAGACACCCACGGCTGCCTTCTGACAAGCCAGGGCTCTTGCACAAAACATTCATCAGAGCTAATGAGGCGACGCAGCCAAGCGCTTGGACGGCTGGATGGGAGCTCTCCGGTGGTCTCTTTGCTCTCCCCCCCCCGCAACTGTTCCCCTCCCCCACCCAATGTGTTCTTGAAACACAGCGAAAAAAAGAAAAAAAAGCTTCAGTTGTTGAAGAAATGCTATGCTGTGCCTCAGGGCTGGCCCAAGACATTTTGGCAGCCCGAAAAATAGATTTATCTGTCTGTATTAGGAGACGATGGAAGAGTGCAGCCTTGGGGGTGAAGTTAAACTGTTGGAGAGTTGTGGCTGCAGAGACCGATACGGGAGAGACATGTTGTGTTGCAGCCAGGGCAGATGAAGGCGTCCGGTTGTGCTGCTGCAGATGCACCGGGGCGTTTCTTCTCACTGTGCTCCACCCAGCGGTCATTCGTCCTCCTCTGGTCACTGCTGTGGATACACAATCTGACTGTCTTCTGTCGTCTGCAAGGGATTCACACATGGCAAGGGGGATGTGGCCAGCCTTCATGTCCCGTTTGCAGTGCAGAGTTGGTCTGCCAATGGGCCTGGCGCCAGAAGCCAGTTCCCCCTGGAGCACGTCCTTGAGGGTCCTGCCATTTCTCTGGGCATGACCAAGCCAGTGCAGATGTCACTGAGAAGAAGAAGAAGAAGAAGAAGAAGAAGAAGAAGAAGAAGAAGAAGAAGAGGAGAAGGAGGAAGAAGAAGAGTTTGGATTTGATATCCCGCTTTATCACTACCCAAAGGAGTCTCAAAGCGGCTAACATTCTCCTTTCCCTTCCTCCCCCACAACAAACACTCTGTGAGGTGAGTGGGGCTGAGAGACTTCAGAGAAGTGTGACTAGCCCAAGGTCACCCAGCAGCTGCATGTGGAGGAGCGGAGACGCGAACCCGGTTCCACCAGATTACGAGTCTACCGCTCTTAACCGCTACACCACACTGGCTCTCAGAGTGTGAACATGCTGGGAATGTGGGCATGGGAGAACAAATCTTTGTTTGGGATTCTGTCCTCCCATGTGATACTCAAAATCTTCCTGACGCAGCACATGTGGAAGGGGGTGAGGCCTCGCACCTGATGCTTGTAAGTTTCCTATAACCCACTTCCATAAACCTAAAAAGGTAGAGGTCAAGGACTCCTGGACGGTTAAATCTAGTCAAAGGCGACTCTTGGGTTGCAGCGCTCATCTCGCTTTCAGGCCGAGGGAGCCGGCGTTTGTCCACAGACAGCTTTCTGGGTCATGTGGCCAGCAGGACTAAACAGCTACTGGTGCACGGAGGACCGTGACGAGTGCCAGAGTGCACGGAAATGCTGTTTACTTTCCCACCACAGCCATAGCTGTTTATTGACTTGCACTGGTATGCTTTTGAACTGCTAGGTTGGCAGGAGCTGGGGGCTTGAGCAACGGGAGCTCACCCCATCGCAGGGATTCGAACCGCCGACCTTCCGATCAGCAAGCCCAAGAGGATAAGTGGTTTAGACCACAGTGCCACCTGTGCTATAAAGAAGCATGCTCAACGCACAAGCCTGGTAGATTTTCATCACAGTACTGAGCATTAGCATCGCATTCTCCCAAACCCTTTGGAGAGGAGAGCCATGGCTGCAGCTCTCTTGCCAATACACTTGTCCAGCTCAGTTTTGATAGAAAGTCTGTTGGCTATGGTGGAGCGCAGGTAGACAAAATCACCCCCCACCTCAAGGGTGTGGTCCCCAATGGTGATGATGCATGGGTGACCATCCAAACTCTGTTTAACGTCTTCCAATGAAGGAAAGTCCACCGCCTTATGAGGGAGTCGAACATCTGAAGGCAGCCCTGTTTAGGGACATTTTTAATGTCTGATGTTTTATATTCTGTTGGGAGCCGCCCAGAGTGCCTGGGACAACCCAGTCAGATGGGAGGCATACAAATAACAAAACTATTGTTATTGTTATTGCTGTCAGAAAGTTCTTCCTGGTGTTTAGTCAGAATCTCCTTTCTTGCAACTTGGACTATGTTCAAGTTACTCCAGAGCAGGAGAGAACAGGCTTGTTGCCTCTTCCATGTGAGAGCCCTTGAGATATTTGATATAGTCTCCTCCAGGCTTGCCAACAAAGGTCCGTATAGTTAAAGCTATGGTTTTCCCAGTAGTGATGTATGGAAGTGAGAGCTGGACCATAAAGAAGGCTGATCGCCGAAGAATTGATGCTTTTGAATTATGGTGCTGGAGGAGACTCTTGAGAGTCCCATGGACTGCAAGAAGATCAAACCTATCCATTCTGAAGGAAATCAGCCCTGAGTGCTCACTGGAAGGACAGATCCTGAAGCTGAGGCTCCAATACTTTGGCCACCTCATGAGAAGAGAAGACTCCCTGGAAAAGACCCTGATGTTGGGAAAGATGGAGGGCACAAGGAGAAGGGGACGACAGAGGATGAGATGGTTGGACAGTGTTCTCGAAGCTACCAACATGAGTTTGGACCAAACTGCGGGAGGCAGTGGAAGACAGGAGTGCCTGGCGTGCTCTGGTCCATGGGGTCACGAAGACTCGGACACAACTAAATGACTAAACAACAACAACAACCTCCAGGCTAAACATATCCCGTTCCCTCAAACGTTTCTCGTAAGGCTTGGCCTCGAGACCCTTGATCATCTTCTCCAAATGAGCCCCCTCTGGCCTGATCCAGCAGCCTCTCCTTACGTTTTTGCTGGAAACCAGGAAGACGAAATATTCCAAGGGACAGGCCCTCTGCCACGCCTGTTAATAATCTAAGCAAGTGGAACTTGAAGTGGGCTTCTTCACGGCATATCTTCTCTCCCCCACGATAAGAGCAGCTGATAGGAGCAAATCCTGCTGCAAATCCCATTACCTTTTCCGCAGGCCTTTGGGCTCGGCATTCTTCTCCGCCCGCGTAATCATTTGCCGGGTGCTTTCCATCTGAAACATGTCTCTGGGATTCAATTACTTTACAAAGTCAATATTTCAGGTTACGGCTTATGCATCGACAACAACGTCTCCGGGGACATGTGTTTGGCGCACACCGGAGCTTTGGGCCACGGTCCCCGGGCCGCTGCGTCTAAGAGAGTCGATAAGCCGTACAAGTTTTGCACTTCCTGCCCGCAGAAATTATTGTGCGCTTTGGTAAATTTAAATTGCCTGCAAGAGGCAGGGAAAATATGTACCCAGCTCCATTATTTTCAAAAGCAGATGGCATTGCTGCTTGTTTTTTAAAAACTAATTCTTTACATTCCCCGGTGCCAAGTGGAATTTTCTCACAAGCCCAGCGAGTTCCTTCTCAACCGCGCTGCACAGCTGGTGGGATGCTGCCTCCAGAAACTTACTGATGAGTAAGGGAAGGAGATTGCAGGGCGTTGCACTACATTACCCCCAGGGTCCCTTCCAACTCGACTATTCAGGGATTCCAAACTTTGCACAACCTGAATTGCCAAATAAAGTGAGAGTTTCTTGCATGACCTCAGCTGCTTTCAAAGTTAAAATTAGAATCTGGGTCTAGAATCTGGGTCTATCTAAAATTAGATATCTGGCTTGGTGGTGGTGGTGGTGATACGGCTTATTCAGATATCGGTTTATTCACTAAGCAATGAGCCCAGAATGCATCTGACTGTTTCATCGTGCCATTTTCAATATTTGGGTGAGTGGAAACACAATTATGGAATTCCTTGGAACTCTGGATTTAGTCATTTTTCCATGTTCATCACCTTGCCGACAAAGGTCCGTATAGTTAAAGCTATGATTTTCCCAGTAGTGATGTATGGAAGTGAGAGCTGGACCATAAAGAAGACTGATCACCAAAGAATTGATGCTTTTGAATTATGGTGCTGGAGGAGACTCTTGAGAGTCCCATGGACTGCAAGAAGATCAAACTTATCCATCCTTAAAGAAATCAGCCCTGAGTGCTCACTGGAAGGACAGATCCTGAAGTTGAGGCTCCAGTACTTTGGCCACCTCATGAGAAGAGAAGACTCCCTGGAAAAGACCCTGATGTTGGGAAAGATGGAGGGCACAAGGAGAAGGGGACGACAGAGGATGAGATGGTTGGACAGTGTTCTCGAAGCTACTAACATGAGTTTGGCCAAACTGCGGGAGGCAGGATAGGCGTGCCTGGCGTGCTCTGGTCCATGGGGCCACAAAGAGTCGGACACGACTGAGCAACTGAACAACAACAACAACCATGTTCATATGATATATGTGAGTTGTTCACCAGCCCATGCTCTCTTAGACTCCAGTTCTATGCATGTCTATAGCAAGCTAAGCCCCACTGAGTTCAACAGGCCTTACTTCTAGGAAAGTGGTTAATGACTACAGTATTACTTAGCATGCAAAATTAGCTGTGCTGTTTGTTTTTGCTTTGATAAAGAAAACTCAGTTCAGGCAACGGTTTAATTGAGTTATCTATAATGTTGTAAAGACAAAGGGCTGCCTCCAACTAAGGTCTACTCAGAGGGGACTCATTTAAATTAATGGACCTACGCTAGTCACATCCATTAATTTCAATGGGTCTACTCAGAGTATGACTAACAGCGGCTGTTGCTATCACGACTATTGCAATCCCAAAGTTTTTATGTATTTTCACAGAATTTGTCGCCCTCGTTTTGGCACAGAAGTGGGTTTATTTGGGGAGACGTAAAATGCAGACACGTCATGATACAACTTTTAATAAAAGATTCCGAGATGATTCAGCCCCAGCATCTGCTGGATTTCAGCAACCCCATCCTTGATACCAAATTGCCACAGCCAGACATTTTCCAGAATTGCCTGTCTATCAATTACCGGCTGACCACTTGCCCATCCTGAACAACTTGCCATAACTAAAAACTGATATAATTATAAGATTTAGTGGCGGCAATTAAAAAGAGGAGCGTATCTTTCTCCAAAAGAATAAAAATATATCTCTTTGGATGCCCGCGCACACAGAGATAACTATAACATTTGATAACATTGGTAGATTTGCAATCATTTTCAGGCAAATGAGCCGTATAATAGAGTACTTTTATGTGTTATCCTTAAATGGTAAGCCTTCCAATTATGCCAGAAGAGAAATTACTATATGCTGCTAATTACAGAATTTTTTTTCTCTCGGGTTCATACGCAAGTAGGAATGTGAGCTCATAGAAAAAGGATGAAAAGAAGAAGGGAAAGGTTGTGTGTAACCAGCCAGTTCCTTGTAAAGGAATTTTACTCCACAAGAGGAGTAAAAGTTGTTATATGACATGGGGGGGGGGGGGAGGAGAGAATACAAATTTGTGGAGGAAAGGGCCATTTGTTACTAGCCATGATGGCTACTAGGCAGGGTGGTGCAATGTTTATCTCGTCACACTAGGACCTGGGAGATCAGGGTTCGAATCCCCACTTCAGCCATGAAACTCACTAAGTGGCACTGGGCCGGTCGCTGCTTCTTGACCTAACCCACCTCACCAGGGTTGTGCGGATGCCTGATGATCGTCTTCCAAAGCAACTACTTTATTCTGAACTTAAAAATGGAAAGTGTAATGCTGGTGGTCCACAAAAGAGGTTTTAAGACACTCTCAAGGCAAATCTAGAAAAATGTAGTATAAACACAGACAACTGGGAAACACTGGCCTGCGAGCACTCCAGTTGGAGAACAGCCTTGACCAAATGTGTCCTGGGCTTTGAAGACACTTGAACTCAGGGCACAAGGGAGATATGTGCCAAGAGGAAGGCTCGATTGGCAAATCCACACTGTGATCAACTCCAGCCCGGAAACCTATGTCCCCACTTTGGAAGGACTTGTGGAGGGACAGAATCATAGCTGTCAAGTATCCCATATTGGCTGGGATTCCCCCATTTTTAAATGTGTTTCCCGCTGCTGTCCCGGATGACTCAAAAACCCGTATATTCCCGGGTTGTGTGAGAAAGTGGATGGGGTGCTTTGGGGCAGCGCCCGAGAAACGTGCCCCCTGCTCAACAGCTTGTTTCGCTCCCCTCCGGCCGTGCGCCTTGCAGGCTTGCCGAGCCAAGCAACGCGCTACCCGCCCCCCCTCCGTGGGGCGTGGCGTGGCGCGCTGGCTGGGCCCATGGACGTTCCTGCCCGGCAGAGACACGCCGACCCTTTGGAACTGAGGCTGGGGTAGTAGCGGGGACCGAGGGAGGCGCGCGGAGGAGAGCGCGAGACCGCCGGCGTCTCCAGCGGAAAAGCCCGCCAAGCCCCGCACCGCCTCACACTGCCGCGGTCGCAGGTAAGGAGATGCTCGCCCACCCGCCGGCTGCTTCACTCCCCCTCTGCCACACTGAGGGATAAGTAAACAAGGGCTGTTTCTTTGTGGGGGGCAGTTGCGGGTTTGTGCGGCTAGTTGCTGCCTGTTGGGGTGTTTTGAGGGAGACGTGAGGCGGCCTCAGCACTCACAAGGTTAATTTGTTCACCTCGTTCCCGCTCAACTTTGAAGTAACCATTCTCTCTGTGTGCTTACTCAGGGAGCAAGTCCCCCATTGGAGCCGGGGAGGCTTGTTTCCCCAGGAATATGTCTAGGAGCGGTGTGGGGGAAGAGCGTGGACGCCGCGTTCTAGCTGCTCCACCCACTTTTGCTTCTGGCTCTGCCCACCACTGCCATGTGACTGTCATAGGTGAGGCTGCTGATCCCTTATTTTCAAATCCGAAAGTTGACAGCTATGTCCAGAATTGGCCTCCACAGTCACTTATGGACTCATTGTTAAAACCGTGTTTATGGAAGACAATCTTACTCAGCTACAAGAAGAAGAAGATTCAGAAGACCAAAAGAGAGGACACATTTGCCAGCGCCTGGGATGGGGGGTAGCGGATGGGGGAGGGCATGTGCAGGGTTGGCAGCGGCCGTGACATGTGGAAAGAGGCACGCAGGCCTGGCAGCATCACTGGCGGCAGGCTGGCGGCAGAGGTAGGACCTTACCTGATCTCCCAAACTCCTCCGCACGCTCTCCTCTCCACACGGCGCTGGAGCTTCCACTTCTGGGGGCACAGTGGCTCAGGTGTCACCCTCCCGAGCATGCGCCGCGTTCGTCCCCCCCCCCACAAAAAAACCCTCAACATCTCCCCCTTACAAAAAAGCCCTGGACATTTCTGGTAAAATGTCAAAATCCACCCAGACAAATACCTGAAGGCAGCCCTGTTTAGAGAATTTTAATCTGTGATATTTTAATGTATGTTAACATTTGTTGGAAGCCGCCCAGGGTGGCTGGGGAAGCCCAGCCAGATGGGCAGAGTACAAATAAATTATTATTATTATTATTATTATTATTATTATTATTATTATTGGTGTACACTTTTTTGTTTCTTCAGCCTTGAGTATTGTAAGATAGAAAGACGGTACAGTGGTACCTCTGGTTGCGAACGGGATCCGTTCCAGAGGCCTGTTCGCAACATGAGCAGAGCACAACCTGAAGCACCGCGTCTGCGCATGTGCACGGCGCGATTCGACGCTTCAGCGCATGCAAAAAGCATAATTTCACACTTTACGCATGTGCACACGTCGAAACCCGGAAGTAACCCATTCCGGTACTTCCGGGTCCAGCGCGTTTGTAACCCGTAGTGAACGCAACCCGAGGTATGACTGTAGACAAATTAAAAAATGATGATAAAAAATGATGGTGGATAAAGAAATTCCAAACAAATCAAAAGAAGTATTTCTTTATGCAATTGCGGCGGCCCGAATATTGGTGGCAAAAAGCTGGAAAGAACAAGGACTTCCAAAGATTTCAGATTGGCAGAGCAAATTACAAGAATTCGCTGAATTGGCCCTACTAACTAATAATCTCAGAGGAAATTCTAAACAAAAATTTGCTGAAAAATGGGATATATATAAGAAATATGCCCAAAAGTATAATAAATTTTACCTCCATGCCAGCTTTTGAGTGCTAAAGGAAGGACAAAGAGTTGGGGAAAGATGGATGTATAATGTGTCAGAATGTACTGGAAAATATTTGAACGAAGCAGTATTGTTTGGTCTACATTCAATATTAAGAGAGGTAGATGCATGGGGATTCGACAGGAAGTCTGATTTGTGAAATCAAATTCTTGTGGATATATGAGTTAAGTTTGTTATGTATATGTAGGTAAGAGGGTGTAGGTATATATAGGTATGCATAAGTAAGTCTACGTATGGACTACCTACTTATTTATTTGGCTGTAATTACATTTTTTTCCCTTAAGATATAAACAATAAGACACAGATACGACAATGCGGGATGTTAAATTTTATTTAGTAACATTATATAACAACAGTTGTATTATATTGTTATTTTTTTCTGTTTGTTAAACAAAATGAATTAATAAAAAATATTTTTTTAAAAAAAATAATGATGATGATGATGATGATGTGTTTCTGTCCTGCCTGTGGGTACCCCAGTGGGGCAACTGGTTGGCCACAGAAAGAACAGGATGCAGGGCTCCTCTCAGGATCTTCGCTTCTTACATTCATGGGGAACAAAAGCTGGCAAGGGCTGCCAGCTACGATGGACATGTTCCCTCTCCGCTGTCAGAGACAGTGCGCTTCTGAATACGAGTTGCCAGGAAATACACCTTGGGTGGCATCCTTTAAACCTGGGAGCCTGGCCTCCACGGTCTTCCAGTGACTCTCGGAGGCGAGGATTTGGCAGCGCTCAGGCAGACAAGCGCAGCCCCTAGCTGTGCAAAATGGGAGCAGACGCCTGCCTGGCCTTTGGAGAGCATTTTGTCACCGCTGTGGCAGGAGCTCATTTTGCTCTGCCTCTAACTGTCGCCGTCCAAGGAATGACACTGATGGCTTCATACCCACCCGGAGAGCGGCGGGTGATGACGCTTCTCGGCTCTTTCACCTCCTCTGCTGTTGGACGGAGCCCATGCGCTGTGTACGCTGGACTGAGAGCGGAAAGGCTCGGGAATCAGGGGGTGGGGTGGCAAACAGGGTCACCTGGGCAGGTGGAGGGGGCAAGAATCCGAAACTGAGCCGGTCTGCTTGCAAGCGCTGGCACTGCGTGGTGAGGGGAGCAATCTGCGCCAGCTCTGTGAAAGAGCTCACAAACAGGGGAAGCACCATCAGAGCCGGTGTGGCCTAGTGGTTAGAGCGCTGGACTAGGTCCCAGGAGAGGAGGGTTGAAATCTCTGCACAGCCACAAAGCTCACTGGGTGACCTGGGGCCAGCCCCGGACCCTCCAAGTGTCCCTATTTTCCAGGGACTGTCTCGGATTTACAGAAGCTGTCCCGGTTTCTGATTTGATCCCGGAATGTCCCGCTTTCCCTTAGGACGTCCCTATTTTCACTGGAGAAATGTTGGAGGGTATGCAGTCCATGTGTCTCAGCCTACCTTGCAGGGTTGTTGCAGAGGATTAAATCTATATCCATCTTTTCTCCTATAAGCAGCTCAAGGTGGCGTACAGAGTTCTCCCCCATCTCAATTAATCCTCACAACAACCCTGTGGGGTAGGCTAGGCTGGGAGGCCCAACATCCCCCCGTCCCGTCCCGTTCCCCCCAGTGAGTGTGGATTTGAACTTTGGTCTCCCAGGTCCTAGCCTGTCGCTCCAACGACTTCACCCCACTGGGCTCTCCTGCAACTTGACGTTTCAATGGGCCTTCTCCCCCAAAGGCTTGCGCTCTACCCACTGAGCAGCAGCCCCTCTCCTTTTTTAGCAGGGAGGTCATTACCCAGATAGAGAAGGGTATTTGATCGCTGCCGTTAACCTTTTGCGCAATTAAGCATCCCAGGAGATCCTGAAAGGACACCGGTTTTACACCCAGCACTGAAACCAAACAGCCGCCTTGGGGTCTTCCTCCCTGAAAAACCCAGAAATGTTATTTTTCTTCGCCGTCTTTTTCCTGCAGAGATCCTATTATGCTTGGTTTGCCAAGACCGTCGTTCCTGCGATGCACATATATTTCCTTGGCAGCTGGAGCGTGCAAGCCCCGCACGGGGATTTCTGCGAGGGAGGCCCAATCACTCCCACTGGCTTGATTTGTCTCCCGTACAACGCTGGCTTATAAGACCTGCCAGCTCATGATAAACAGGATTTGGCCTTTCTCCCCTGCCTTAAACAGGGAGGAAAAAGCTGCCTTCTCCCCCCGCCCCCCAGTTGTTGTTGTTGTTTAGTCATTTAGTCGTGTCTGACTCTTCATGACCCCATGGACGAGAGCACGCCAGGCACGCCTATCCTTCACTGCCTCCCACAGTTTGAGTTACAGGTAGGTAGCCATGTTGATCTGCCATAGTCAAAACAAAATAAATTCCTTCCAGTAGCACCTAAGAGACCAACTAAGTTCATGCAGACTCATGCTAGTCACTTCGAGAACACTGTCCAACCATCTCGTCCTCTGTCGTCCCCTTCTCCTTGTGCCCTCCATCTTTCCCAACATCAGGGTCTTTTCCAGGGAGTCTTCTCTTCTCATGAGGTGGCCAAAGTACTGGAGCCTCAACTTCAGGATCTGTCCTTCTAGTGAGCACTCAGGGCTGATTTCTTTAAGAATGGATAGGTTTGATCTCTTGCAGTCCATGGGACTCTCAAGAGTCTCCTCCAGCACCATAATTCAAAAGCATCAATTCTTCGGCGATCAGTCTTCTTTATGGTCCAGCTCTCACTTCCGTACATTACTACTGGGAAAACCATAGCTTTAACTATACGGACCTTTGTTCGGCAAGGTGATGTCTTTGCTTTTTAAGATGCTGTCTAGGTTTGTCATTGCTTTTCTCCCAAGAAGCAGGCGTCTTTTAATTTCGTGACTGCTGTCACCATCTGCAGTGATCATGGAACCCAAGAAAGTAAAATCTCTCACTGCCTCCATTTCTTCCCCTTCTATTTGCCAGGAGGTGATGGGACCAGTGGCCATGATCTTAGTTTTTTTGATGTTGAGCTTCAGACCATATTTTGCGCTCTCCTCTTCCTAGCTGCTCAGAAATACCCATTCTGAGTAGACACAGTTAGGATAGTAGCCTTACTAAGGAGTAAGTCTCACTGAACACTGTGGGACTCAAGCTGTGTATACAACATACATTTAAAGCACATCATTTCCCACCCCCCAAAGAATCCCAAGAATTGTATTTTGCTACAAGGATGTTGGGAATTGTAGTTCTGTTGGGGGTAAACTACAATTCCCAAGATTCTGGGGGGAGGGTGTGACCGTTAGATACACAGTCTTACTTCTCAGTAAACAGGCATAGGGATGTCAAGCTGGGTTTGAATGGCTGGGGCAGTAATTATCATTTATCTACCGATTTAAATAAAAAATAATTAAAAATTGTCCAGTAGCACCTACCTGTACCTATTTAAATGTTCTTTTAATCCCACTCTTCCACCACAAAAGGCCGCCAGAATAGCTTCCAAATTACAATAACAAAAAGACAGTCCCTCCCCTCAGGCCTGAAAAGACGCGACACGAAAGGAAGATGGATCGGGATGGAAGAGGAGGTACACAAACTCACGTTTCAGTACGTACTTACAGGTGATGCCTGAGGATTTGTCGTTTCAGCTCTAAATTGATCTTAAATTGAGTGTGTGATGTATCGTTGCTCGTGCTGTGCTTTTAGGACGGGACAGGCGATCGATGGGAAATATGATAAAAGACCTCCGCGACCTCAGTTTCAAGCACCCCCTACCCTCCGCTTTGAAGCGATTCTCCGTTTGAGCAGAATAATAATGCCAGCCGAGCTATAAATCGTAGAATCGACAAAGCCTTTGCAGGGACGGAGCTCCAGAACAGCTACAATTAATTAGCCAGATATAAAAGTTATGGGATTATACAATTAAGTAGACACACAATTAATTAGCCAGATATAAAACTATTAACACAACAGATATCTGCTCGTGTTCTTAAGACAGGACTGTGTCCATCCCAGGGAAAGGGAGGCCGTTCCTCTCTGAGCAAGGATGCTGTCGTCAGCTGGTATCCACAGCCATAAGAAGAGTTCCTTGTCTGGATCAGGCCAGTGGCCCATCTAATCCAGCATCCTATTCCCCCCCCCCTTTTTTCATTTTTTTTTTTATTTTGGCCAAGTAATAAAAATAAATAAATAAGAATAAAAATGTGCACCCCACCTCCAAGACCATTCCATTGTAACTATCCAACCTCCCAAAATTTCAACACCTCTTGCGATGGTTTGACCCCTTTCCATTTTAACAGTACAAATTCTACAAACACCCTCCATATCTCCTCAAAATCATTTCTCCTGCATATTCCCCATCTTACCTTAATGGCACATGTTAATTTATCATTAATAGCTATATCCCACACCTCTTTATACCATTCTTCCATTTTATATTCACCTTGCCCCTTCCGCTTCCTGCCTATAATAATTCGTGCAGCTGTCAATAAATTTGTGAGCAAGTTAAACCACAGAGCCTAGGGCTTGCCAATCAGAAGGTCAGCAGTTCAAATCCCCGCGACGGGGTGAGCTCCCGTTGCTCGGTCCCAGCTCCTGCACCTAGCAGTTCGAAAGCACATCAAAGTGCAAGTAGATAAATAGGTACCGCTCCGGCGGGAAGGTAAACGCGTTTTCCGTGCGCTGCTCTGGTTCGCCAGAAGAGGCTTTGTCATGCTGGCCACATGACCCGGAAGCTGTACACCAGCTCCTTCGGCCAGTAAAGCGAGATGAGCACCGCAACCCCAGAGTCGGACACGACTGGACCTAATGGTCCCTTTACCTTTACCTTACCTTCCTAGCCTAGCCTGCGAACCATCCACCCCATCGTAAATTGGTAGCAACGCTACCTCTGGACTTTTGGTCAGCTTTAACCCAGTGATTTCTGTTATCTCCTTAAACACCCTTTGCCCAAAAAAAGTGTACATATTTACACCCCCACCATATGTGAACATAATTCCTTGAATTCTAGAGTTAGGAGCGACCCTAAGGGTCATCTAGTCCAACCTCCTGCAATGCAGGAATCTTTTGCCCAGCCACCTGAGATTAAGCATCTCCTGCTCCACCAGCGGAGCTCTCCCAACAACGGGCATTCAGAAGCGTCACTGACTCCAGCTGCGGAGGGAGAACTAGTCGTCTTCTTCTTTGACGATTCCTCGTAGCCAAGAAAGATTATCTTCCATGCACACAGTCTTAACAGTGGGTCCGTAAGTGACTGTGATGCAGCCTCAATCTGTTAGCCGCCATCCATCCCCCAACCGCCTCCAGGCACTCACACAGGACCTTCAGCGCCTTCACTGGTTCTGATTTAAAAGAGATGTAGAGCTGGGTATCATCTGCATTCTGATGAACACCCAAACTCCCAACAATGTGGTTCTTTCCTTCTGAATTACCTTACAGAGTCAAACTATCCATTGCATTGTAGCTAATGAAAGCACCCAGGGGCCCATTGTGGATCGGGTCCATGACCCGGAGGCCCCAATCCCAGCAGATTTACCCATCAAAGAGCTTAAGCCCATGAGGTCCGGGGACTGTTGGGGAGCAATTTAAGTTGGCAAACTGTCACCGGAGCACAGAGGTTTTGGAAAACCTTGCCAAATCCAAACGTCTGACACCCTCTCCCCATTCTGCCCCCACCCACCCACAAAAATTTCGAAAAGGGGAAAGACATTGATAGCTCCAGACATCGCAACTGGTTCACAGCACACTCCCTTTACCATCTTCGAGAGCAGCAGCAGCTGCCACAACTGAGCTTTTGATCACCCGCAAGCCTATTTGAAATTTAATCAAATCTTTAATTGGTAATGCAGCAGATGATTAATCTGCTAATCGATTGACAATCCTGGAATATAGTTAACACCGCATGAAAATGTGGGGAGGGAAGTGGCAAAACACGGAACGGAGGAAGACGATAGTCTTTTTATTTTTAAAGATTCAGGCCAGTAAAATGTGAGCGGTTTCATGCCAATGGCTTGGAGAAGGGAAGAAGAGGCTCTTTTTCAGAGAATTGACAGGTCAAGGGAGCCGTGGACTCAGAAACACTGGAAACCTCTGAGGTAAGGTGTAAAAGGTAAAGGGACCCCTGACCATTAGGTCCAGTCATGTCTGACTCTGGGGTTGCGGTGCTCATCTCGCTCTATAGGCTGAGGGAGCCGGCGTACAGCTTCTGGGTCATGTGGCCAGCATGACTAAGCCGCTTCTGGCGAACCAGAGCAGCGCACGGAAACGCCGTTTACCTTCCCGCCAGAGTGGTACCTATTTATCTACTTGCACTTTGAGTGCTTTCAAACTGCTAGGTGGGCAGGAGCAGGGACCGAGCAACGGGAGCTCACCCCATCGCGGGGATCCGAACCGCCGACCTTCTAATCGGCAAGCCCTAGGCTCTGTAGTTTAACCCACAGCGCCACCTGCGTCCTTGAGGTAAGGTGATCTCATAGCTAATAATGGTAGGACCCGAATGGATTTAAGTTACGAGAAAGGAGATTCCGACTAAACATCAGGAAGATCTTTCAGGGGAGCTCACAACCCTGGCACCACAATCCTGGTGGGGTGCCATCACAGATGCCCCCCACGCTGGGCGCCACACCCCCACAGGTGGCATGCCACACCCCCAGGACATGCACCAGCCACACCCCCGCCTGCTCTCCACCCCCGATGCTGGAGCATGAAGCTCCATCACTGGCTGTGCTTCCTGCATTGCAGAGGGTTGGAGTAGATGGCCCTTGGTTGCCCCTTCCAACTCTACAGTTCTATGATTCTATGATTTGGGACAGAAACTATGCAAACAGAAGATGTGCACAACCAAGCCCAACATATAGCCTTCCCTGCCCCGCTCCTCGTTTATTACCAGCATTCAATTCATGTACAGTCCTCTGGATGCAAAAGTCATCTTGCAAAATATAAAAGCCAGTTGCACAAATGTTAAAGTATAAACACCCATGATTAACATCCTCAATAAAGCAATCCCCTTCAAACATTAAAAAATAAACATCCATAATTAAAATGCGCGATAAAGCAATCCCATTACAACACGGCAGCAATAAGAACAGGAGACTCGGGTGGAGAGGGCAAAGGAACGCCTGTGGAAACAGGTGCAACTTCGGAAGCCGGTGGAATGTCAATGGCCTCTCGAATTTCAGCAGGGAGGGTGTTCTTTGGCACTGGTGCTACCAGTGGAAAAGTCGGCCTCCACCAGCAGCAGCACCAGCAGGTAATTGCCAGTCCATAGTGAGACTAACCACAATCCCATACTTTGGAGTACTGGAGCATCATTCCATGGATCAGAGGTCGGCAACCTCCGGCCCATGGGCCTGATGCAGCCCACGAAGACCATTTTACCGGCCCACGAGCCGCCTGCTCACCAAGCCGCCCGCTTGGAAGGTCCCCTGCGCGCCTCACTAAACTGGCACAGTGTGGCACAGGGACTCACCGAGTAGTGCCAGACATGGCACCTGTGCATGCGCAGATGCCGGAAATTGTGTCTGCGCATGCCCAGATGTCAAAAACCACTTCTACGCAGGCACCGTTTTCAGCATCTGGGCATGCACAGAAACGGTTTCCGGCGCCACGCTGCGCATGTCCAGCGCACAGACGATCTCCGTGGGAATGCCCACCTAGCAGTTCAAAAGCACTTCAAAGTGCAAGTAGATAAATAGGGACCGCTCCAGCGGGAAGGTAAACGGCGTTTCCGTGCGCTGCTCTGGTTCGCCAGAAGCGGCTTAGTCATGCTGGCCACATGACCCAGAAGCTGTCTGCGGACAAACACCAGTTCCCTTGGCCTATAGAGCGAGATGAGCGCCGCAACCCCAGAGTCGCCCGCGACTGGACCTGATGGTCAGGGGTCCCTTTACCTTTACTATTTGGAAAACAAAGGAGCCCAGAATTCAAATGTTATGTACACACTCTGACACACAACTGCAGTTACTTGAGCTTCTTTCTTTACCAGTTAATAGCTGGCAGGTTCATAGAACTGCAGAGTTGGGAGGGACCCCAGCGATCATCTAGCCCAGCCCCCTCAGCCCCCTGCAATGCAGGAATGAATGGGCGCAACAAACGTGCAAGCTTTCAAGACACACACAGCTCCCCATCCTCAGACAGAGGGATTTAAGGCCAAGATAATCCCTTGAGGAGATGTAGGCAAAGGCTTGCACAGACAGGGTCTTCCTGACCTCAGACGCCCTTTGGCTGGTCCAGGTTGACAACAGAAGTTTGCACCAGAGTTGGCAACCCCAGAGACCTCTTCTCCCTGCCCTCTAGCTCAATAGTGTCCACACTGACTGGCAGCGGCTGCCTAGGCTTTCAAACAGGGTCCTTTCCCAGTGGAGATGGCACTGGAGATTGAACCACAAACCTTCTGCATGCGAGGCTGGTTTTTTGGTGTTGAACTACTGCCCTCCCAGGTCGGCGGGAGAAGACAATTATTCACTTACTTGTTTGTTTCATGAGATTTATATGCAGCTTGATTGTAGGGGAAAACCTTAAAGCGGTTTACGAAGAAAGATAAAACCATAAAAATTGAGCTCGTCTAAGCTCAAATTTATGTTGGAAATGTAAAGGGAAGGAAGGTACTTTTCACCACATGTGGTGGACACAGGGCCGTCTTAAGGAGATCGGCCACCGTGGCACAGTGATCCCTCCAGGGCCCCCGCCGTACCACCTCTCCGCCGCCTCCCTCCTGTGTATGCCGCCCCTCGGGAGGGGGGGCGAGCAGGGGGTGAGGGGCGTGGCGCTGGAGCGGCGCGGGTCTCTGCGCGCCCTTCCAGTGCTCCCGGGACAGGAGGCCGACAGCCCGCCCTTGGGGGCCGAGGCGGGTTGGGGAGGGGGGCGGCCGGTATGCCGATGGGCTCGATCCTTCCAGCGCCCCCATGCATCCGGGGTGTCCGGGGAAGAGCGCTGGCGGCACAAGCACCCGGCCGCCCGTGGGGGCGGAGGGAGGCCACTGGCGGGGCCGCGCTACTCCCCCCGCTCGCTGCGCTCAAAGACGGGGCTGTGCCACTGGTGCGCGAGCACGCACCCACCCACCCGTGGGGTCGGGTTGGGGAGGGGGCGCCCGGTATGCCGGCAGGCTCGCGGGGGCGCCCCTGGGGGCCCGGCGCCCTGGTGCGCCGCGCCACCAGCCCAAATGGACGAGACGTCCTTGGGTGGACATGTACACTGGTAAAGGCTTTCTGGGAGATGATATATAATGAATTAAAGAAAATGTTTGTTGTTGTTCAGTCGTTCAGTCATGTCCGACTCTTCGTGACCCCATGGACCAGAGCACACCAGGCATGCCTATCCTCCACTGCCTCCCGCAGTTTGGCCAAACTCATGCCAGTCGCTTCGAGAACACTGTCCAACCATCTCATGTTGTTTAAAATGGAGTAATAATAGGCAAAGAGAGACCAAGAGAAGATAAAATACTTTTTTATGTATGCAACAACGGCAGCGAGAATGCTACTAGCCCAGAGATGGAAGGAAGGAGAAGTACCAACAAAAGAAGAATGGCAGATGAAACTGATGGAGTATGCGGAGATGGAGAAACTGACGAGGAAGATCCAAAACCAGGAAGATCAAGTTACAGGTGGGTAGCCGTGTTGGTCTGCCATAGTCAAAACAAAATAAAAATTCTTTCCAGTAGCACCTTAGAGACCAACTAAGTTTGTTCTTGGTATGAGCTTTCGTGTGTATCTGAAGAAGTGTGCATGCACACGAAAGCTCATACCAAGAACAAACTCAGTTGGTCTCTAAGGTGCTACTGGAAAGAATTTTCGATTCAGGAAGATCAAGTATTTCTAAAAGAGTGGAGTAAATTTTTAATTTATTGAAAAGACCACTTGTAATGTGGAATCAATTATGATAACTATGGATATATAACAGATGGACAATGGTAAAAGATGGAGTAAATTTAATCTTAAATATGGAACCCATGGAGGGGGGGAAGGAGGTCCGAAGGTGCAAAAGAACCTTTTATTTTAATGTTTGATACGGTTAAGTTAAAATGTATAAAATTGTGAACGAACCAATAAAAATATTTAATCAAAAAAAAGAATGAGCTCATTTAAATAAGGTCTTCAGCAGCCTCTGAGAAGACGGCTGTGAAGTTGCCTGCCCAATATCATGAGGCAAGGAGTTCCAAAGTATGTGAACGCATGTGGGACAAGTCGATCTCATAGATAAACTGGTCCCAGGCTGTTAAGGCCTTTATCCTCAGTCCTCTGCTAGCGTTACTCCTGGAGAGAGAGCTTTTTTGGCACCGATTTGTCTAGAAAGGGGGAGTTCAGAAGTCTACAGTGGGCTCTCTGTTTCAAGCAAGAATTGGCAGCCCCTGGCCTGGGCACCGCCGCCTTCCAGTTCCTCCCAAGCCTGTGGCACTCCAATTCATCAAAAGTGAAAACACGCGCTCCAGAAAGCGGCGTGGCGAAACCGCGACGCCTCCCCTGGGTTGTCGCACAAGCGGCATTTGATAGAGATAACTGCGGTTTACACGCACGTAACCCAAAAGTTTGCCCTGGAAAAAGGAATCCAGGTGAAATGAGGTATGAAATTGGAAATGTATCTCCCTGCAGCGTTCCAGCGGCAGGGCTTAGACTGAAAAGTGGCTCTCGCCGGAGAGACACGGAACGGAAATTGGATCTCAGGCTATTTGCTCTACGGTCTCCAACCGTCCGCAATCCGTCCAGGAGCCCAGAACACACTCGGGAGACGGAGAGGCCCTGGTCTTGGAACTTCAGAAACTGGCAAGTTATGGTGACGGTGATGAATTCAATTTATACTGCCCTGTATCAGAAGATCGCAGTATAAATTAGGGGACGTGGGTGGCGCTGTGGTCTAAACCACTGAGCCTCTTGGGCTTGCTGATCAGAAGGTCGGCGGTTTGAATCCTTGTGACGGGGTGAGCTCCCATTGGGCCATTCCATGAAAAATGAGCCTGATAAGAATGCTAGATGAGCGCTGGACTTTGGTGAGGAAGATTCCAAACGTGCAGTCTAACCATTTTTTTAAAAGCTAAAGACAAAAGAAGTTTATTTTATGGACCTTCTTTTCAAAAGTCCACCCACGTAGTCTTCACAGAAGTGTTCAAGTTAAAAGTTTTCTGATGATTGTCCCACCCGTGACAGCATTTTTTCCTTAATTTTGTATCGTTAAATTTCTTAAACTTAATTCCTGATTGCATAGTTGTAACCAATAAACATTGATTTAAACAGATATGCTGAGTTTATCATTGATTCACCTCCCAACTCACAGAGTTTTTCCATAAATCAAACTTATCTCAAGCTCCATGTCCTTTTTTTGTCCCACCCGTGACAACACTTTTAACATTTAATAAAATTGTCAAAAATATCCATAAAAATAATAAAAAATTAGTAAAATGTTCAGTATCTTATTAAGAACATAGTTTAAATTTTGGTTGTTAATTTTTATGTATATTTACATTGTTACACATGTGTGAATACCAAAAAACATGGTCAAAGTGTCCCACCCGTGACAATGGAATGGCCCCGTTGTTCGGTCCCAGCTCCTGCCAACCTAGCAGTTCGAAAGCATGTCAAAGTGCAAGTAGATAAACAGATGCCACTGTGGCAGGAAGGTAAATGGCATTTACATGCGCTGCTCTGGTTCGCCAGAAGCGGCTTAGTCATGCTGGCCACATGACCCGGAAGCTGTCTGCGGACAAACGCCAGCTCCCTCAGCCTAAAACGAGATGAGCGCCGCAACCCCAGAGTCGTCCGCGACTGGACCTAACAGTCAGGGGCCCTTTTACTTTTACATTACAACCATGGCTGGCGCTGAGATTCTCCAGCGGTTTGACTTCACCCCTGGAGGCAGACTCCATTGTTTCGCGAGGCAGACGGATGCCAGCCCTAGGAAAGTGCCTTGTACCAACTCAGATCCTTGGCTGGGGCGTAGCTGGCTGCTCTGGCACCCAGAGCAGTGGGGGCGGATCAATCCCCGCATGGGGGTGGGTCGACCCGCCCATGGGGGTGCCACGGCGATCCACTCAGGGGGGTGCTGCATCAATCCACGTACGGGCAGGATCCCTCAGGGGTTTGGCACCCCCTCAGGGATGACACCCGGAGTGGCCTGCCCCCACCGTACCCCCCCCCTTTCTCCACCACTGATCCTTGGTCCATCAAGCTCTGTGTTGTCTCAGCAGACAATAGGAAAGCAGGGCTGGTCAATGAGACTAGAATGAAATAATAATAATAATAATAATAATAATAATAATAATAATAATAATAATTATTTATACCCCGCCCATCTGGGTGGCTTCCAACAAAATATTAAAATACAATAATCCATCAAACATTAAAAGCTTCCCTAAACATGTATAAATAACTATGGTTATTTTTCAAAGACGCTTTTGCTGGTCTTCCCTGGCAGAGAAGTTTTTACTGCCCCTATAGAAAACAATCCGGGTATCCGGGAATTTAGTGTAGCTGTGACTAGGGAGCAGATGGTATCTCTTACTCATGTCTTATTACATGCAAAAATGTGGGTGACTTCTAACCTTCCAAACATTTTTTAAAAATATACTCTGTTATTGCCAATGCAGATAAAGGCTGGATGTAGACACATCCACAAAGGAGCATTTCAGTTAAACGCATTGCAAAATTTGCATGAGAAATCGGGTTAGCGAAAAGGGAACCCCACAGTGCCATCTGGTGAAACAGTGTTAGAATGCATAAGCAACATGTATAAAGCGCTTTTTCTTTGCCAATGTAGCTGAGTCAAAAGTCTATCATTATTATACACTAGTGGTTTAAACCCGTTAAAATAACGGGCGCTAGAACATTTCTGACACAAAACCCAAAGTCCTGAAGTGCAGGGAGCAGGGCAAACCATGCGCTCCCTACACGGCGTTAAGATTCCTGAGGGAGAAATGACGGCGTGTTTCCTTTTATTGTTCCTGTCCTAAACATACTTACTGCACGAAGGTAGAACAGGTTTCCTTCCGGATGTGTGGGGCTCCCAGCCCCTTTCGGAGTGTGGGGCGGTGGGTGGGGAAGCGAGGGGGGTGAGGCGGCGGCGGAGGCGGCGGCATCATCTCCCGGGAGGCTTCCCCCCCCCGGTTCTCCTCCTCCTTCTGCCCAGCGGCGAGAGTGGCAGCGTGTCCTCCCTTCTCGGCCGCCCTTCAGCCTCTGGTGCGCCAGCGTTCCATTTCAACCGCCGCTGCTCCCGGCCCGATTGTCTCTCTGCTCCAATCCCTGTGTCCGTGGGGCACATGCTCAGTAGCGCAAACCCAGAGACACAGGGACTGGATGCAGAGACACTTGCGTTTTATATATATAGATACCCATGTTGTAAGGGGCAGGATTGTGGCTGAGAGGGTGTGAGTTACGTCAGTCCTGCAAAGGAACTCTGGTTTGTTATAGTCATTTGGTGAAGGGAGAGAGGAGGTAATGCTTGATGTTTTCACTGTGCTTCTAAGGTTGTTGGAAGCTGCCCAGAGTGGCGGGGGCGAGCCAGTCAGATGGGAAGGGTACAAATAATAAAATTGTTGTTGTTGTTGTTGTTGTTGTTGGAAAGGCCAGGGATTGAACCTGGGACCTTCTGCTTGTGACATGGATGCTTTTGTTGAGATTGAGCTGGACGCTGAGGTCCATCTCCGAGGGCCTTCTGGCGGTTCCCTCCCTGCGAGAAGTGAGGTTACAGGGAAGCAGGAAGAGGGCCTTCTCGGTGGTGGCTCCCGCCCTGTGGAACGCCCTCCCACCAGATGTCAAGGAAATAAACAACTATCTGACTTTTAGAAGACATCTGAAGGCAGCCCTGTTGAGGGAAGTTTTTAATGTCTGATGTTTTTAATATTCTGTGCAAATATCACCGATCCCACCCTTCGGAGAGCTTTCACCATGGCCCGTTTTCAAACTATCCCTACGGCCTATCTGTCAGGCAGATTTGCAAAAATCCCGGTAGAGCACCGTATATGTCCTTGTCACATGAGAACCAAAGAGGATCTCACACATTACTTGTTGTACTGTCCCATCTACTCGGCCTTCAGGGATGTGATCTTACAAACTATTCCCAAATCAATAGTCAACTCTGAGGACCAAGTAAAGTTTCTGCTGGTGGACGCTGACCCACGGATTTCCCACGTGGTAGCGGTCTTTGTGGCGAGGGCTATGAAAACTAGGGTGGGGTTCATGGATGATGTAGTGAGGGCCCTCCCATTGCCCTCCTAACCTGTTGTTGTATCCTCTTTCCTGTATGGTGGGGGGATTTGGGTTTTGTCTCCTTTGCTGGGACAGCGCGACATGAATTTTAACTTATTTTTAATTTTATTGTTTATCCTTTTAATAATGTTATATGGTATTTTGTGTAAAGGCATGGACCTCACAAATTTAATAAACTTCTGTTCTAAAATATTCTGTGCAATGGTTGGGTCTCTCCCACAGAAGCGAGACAACTCCGGCAGCAATTGACACAGGTTTATTGCTTAAAACACACAAATCACTCTGCAGCTCAGTCACTCGGCGTCTGCTTCCAAATCAGCTGTTGCCGAGTCTGAGTTCCGCCCCTTCCTCTTCCTACATTTAAAGCCTCCCTTCGCTTCCTTTCCTGTCCACGCCTCTCGTTAATTCTTGCTCGCCTGCGCATCATGGGGTGGGCTATTTCCGGTGGCCCTCCCTCTGAGTCCGAGCTCAAACGGTCAGTCTGTGTCTTCCCCCTTGAACTTGCCCCTTCCTTCTCCTCCTGTCTCTCCACGCTCTCCCCCTCTGTCGGCAATGGGATGCAGCTGACATTCTGTTGGGAGCTGCCCAGAATGGCTGGGGAAACCCAGCCATATGGGCAGGATATATTATTATTATTATTATTATTATTATTATTATTATTATTATTCCTGCTTTGCAGCAGGTTGGACCAGATGACCCCAAGAGTCTCTTCCAGCTCTGCAATTCTATGATTCTCTAAGCAAGTGCTCCTGCCACTGAACTACAGCCTACCCTAAAGTTAAACTAAGAGGCTAGTCCTCATGATTCTGAACGAAAGGCTGCTTTAGCAGGAGCCCAGGAAACTGCCTTCTACCGAGCCAAACCTCGGAGTCCGTCTAGCCAGTATTGCCCACAATGACTGGCAGCAATGGCTCTCCGGGGTTTCAGAGAGAGGACATTCCTGGACCTAGCTGAATATGCCTTTTGAGGATTGAACCTGGGACCCTCTGCATGCAAGCCATGTCATCTGCCACTGACCTGGCCCTCTTCCCATGGGGTTGGAAATTTAAAATTTACCTTAAAAAGATTAAGTTGACGGATTATGCCGAAATGGCAGAAATGACTGGAAGAATCAGAAATCAGGGAGACCAAAATTTTAATAAGCCACAACTGCTGCAAGAATTTTGATTGCTAAACACTGGAAGGGTGAGGAGTTACCGACTGTAGAGGAATGGCAAATGAAGTTAATTGACTATATGGAACTCGCAGAACTGACCGGGAGGCTCCGTGACCAGAGGGAGGAGGTGGTGCAAGAAGACTGGAAGAAATTTAAGGATTATTTGAAACAACGTGAAAGATTGGACTTTTGAGTGAAATCAGCGGAAATATAGGCATTAGCTATACAATGTTAGAAAATAGGATATAAGAAGTAAGGAGTGTATATTTTTAGAAGATAATATAAGATAATTAAATAAGATGTTGTTATTAATGTGTTAAAATTGGGAATTAGTGATAGAGATAAGAAATGTTTTAATTATTATGAATGTGTATTAGACTGGTTAAGAAACTGCTAAAATAGATTTACTTTGTACGCAGATAAGGGAACGGGGGAAGTCCCACAATAAGATTAGAAATAAGGTTATAAAAATTAGATGAATTTTTTCTTTTTTGTATTGTTTTTGATTGTCTATTTGTTTTTCTTTTTGTAGTGTAGTTTTGTTGTGTTTTTTCCTATTTTGTGTTTTGTAAAATTTAATAAATTTCTTTTTAAAAAAATTAATAAGGAATGGGGGAAATTTATAATTCACCTTAAAAAGCATTGTAAACAGTTAAAATCGTTAGTAGGATTTGAACAACACTTGTAGTGTAATGGTGAATTTTGGACCTAAAGGAGATGTAAAAGATTTGGATTGTTATAGAAGATGCAGAAGAAAATGATTAATAATAGGACCCACGAAGGAGAAGGAGACAAGTCCAGGAGATTATCTGAAATCCTGTTTCTATGTTGCACACAGTATTGTTTGTGATTGTAAAATTTTAATTTGAAAAACCAAATAGATAGATTTAAAGTAAATAAATGAAAAAGAAAGCCGCTCAGAGTTAGAGGATGGGGGGGGGGGAATGCAGCCACCCACCTGTTGCATCTCTTGAGCATCCTGAAGATAAGAAGCTGCGCAAGAGGCAGGAGAAAGTGACTCCTCTTCATTGGAACCAGTGAAGGCGGTGAGGGACCTGTGTGAGTGCCTGGAGGAGGTTGGAGGATGGATGGCGGCTGATGGATTGAGGTTGAATCCTGACAAGACAGAAGTACTGTTCTTGGGGGACAGGGCGGGCAGGTGTGGGGACTCCCTGGTCCTGAATGGGGTAACTGTGCCCCTGAAGGACCAGGTGTGCAGCCTGGGAGTCATTTTGGACTCACAGCTGTCCATGGAGGCGCAGGTCAATTCTGTGTCCAGGGCAGCTGTCTACCAGCTCCATCTGGTACGCAGGCTGAGACCCTACCTGCCGCAGACTGTCTCGCCAGAGTGGTGCATGCTCTAGTTATCTCTCGCTTGGACTACTGCAATGCGCTCTCCGTGGGGCTACCTTTGAAGGTGAGCCCGAAACTACAACTAATCCAGAATGACGCAGCTAGACTGGTGACTGGGAGCGGCCGACAAGACCACATAACACCGGTCCTGAAAGACCTACATTGGCTCCCAGTACGTTTCCGAGCACAATTCAAAGTGTTGGTGCTGACCTTTAAAGCCCTAAATGGCCTCGGTCCAGTATACCTGAAGGAGCGTCTCCACCCCCATCGTTCTGCCCAGACACTGAGGTCCAGTCTGAGGGCCTTCTGGCGGTTCCCTCGCTACGAGAAGCCAAGTTACAGGGAACCAGGCAGAGGGCCTTCTCAGTAGTGGCACCCGCCCTGTGGAACGCCCTCCCACCAGATGTCAAAGAGAAAAACAACTACCAGACTTTTAGAAGACATCTGAAGGCAGCCCTGTTTAGGGAAGCTTTTAATATTTGATGAATTATTGTATTTTAATATTTTGCTGGAAGCTGCCCAGAGTGGCTGGGGGACCCAGCCTGATGGGCAAGGTACAAATAATAAATTATTATTATTATTATTATTATTATTATTATTATTATTATTATTATTCCAGAGCCTGATGGTCTGACTCAGGCGCTGCCTGGTCAGCAAAGTAAAATGCAATGGAACAAGAGCCAGGCTCTGGGTGCTCCCCTGCCTAGTCAGTCCAGAGCGGAGCAGCTCTGGAAGAAAAGTGAATTAAGAGCGCCACCTTCTGGACTCCAGTGTCCCACAAGCGCTGCAAAACTCTTTGCAGCGTCATTTCTGCAGCTGAATTCTGACACGGTTAGGGGAGCGGTAAAAATAACAAGTGCTCCCAAAATGAAGCTTTTCCTTTTGAATGCTGCCAGTTTCTTTATTTTAAAGGAGTGGGGAGCTGCTCAGGAATGCTCCGTCCATCAGAGCAAGAGAGGCGGCCCAGGCTGAGGAAAGTGGGATTTCACAGATCTAAAGAAACAATATAAAGCGATAAATGTTGTCAACGGAGACATTGGGATGTCGAAACCAGTGCTGCACATCTCCAGGGAGGCCTAGGTAATTGACTAGTCCTCCTTGCTCTGGTTAGGGAACACGGCGATGACAAGGCTTTCAAGTTTCTTTGTGAGAAATTATTATTAATAATCTGTTCTGGAAGACTGTTTGACCTCCGAAACGTTCAACAACCGAGGCACAATTACCGAACCGCAGAATCCATTGGAAAAATGCAGAAACACGCCTTGGAAGCCATTCGACTTCCGAGTCGCGTTCGAAAACAGAAGCATTCACTTCCAGGTTTTCGGCGTTCAGGTTCCGAATCGTTTGGCTTCCGAGACGCTCGAAAAACTTTGGATCAGGCAAATTCATGGAGCAGAGGGCTGCCAGTGGCTACTAGCTCTAAAGCAGGCAACCTCGGCCGGCCCTCCAGAGGTTTTTGGCCTACAACTCCCATGATCCCTAGCTAACAGGACCGGTGGTCAGGGATGATGGGAATTGTAGTCCCAAAACATCTGGAGAGCTGAGGTTGTCTGTGCCTGGTCTAAAGTCTCTGCTCTCCTTCCACATTCAGAGGAAGCGATGCTTCCGAACTCCAGTTGTTGGGAACTGCAGAATGGCAGAAGGAAGAAGAAGAAGAGTTTGGATTTGATACCCCGCTTTATCACTACCCGAAGGAGTCTCAAAGCGGCTAACAATTCTCCTTTCCCTTCCTCCCCCACAACAAACACTCTGTGAGGTGAGTGGGGCTGAGAGACTTCAGAGAAGTGTGACTAGCCCAAGGTCACCCAGCAGCTGCATGTGGAGGAGCGGAGATGCGAACCCGGTTCACCAGATTACGAGTCCACCACTCTTAACCACTACACCACACTGGCTCTTCTGCTTGGATCCTGCTTGTTGGGTGCTGGACTAGACGGCCCCCCCTTTGGCCTGATGCAACAGGCTCTTGTAGAACCTCCCAGTCCAGAGCCAGTCAATCAAGACTACTAGGTCCTTATGGGTATTTGGCAACAGTGAGAACAGGATACTGGGCTAGTTGGGCCATTGAGCCATTCCAGTGACCCATCTGGTCCTGCATCCTGTTCTCACAGGGGGCAACCAGGTGCCCCCAATGGGAAACCAGCAAGCAGGATCCGAGCACCAGAGCAGTTCTCCCTTCTTGGGGTCTCCAGAAACTGGTATTCGTAAGCTTTGGTGACTCTGACTGTGGAGTCATCCTGGCTGTTGTTGTTCAGTCATTCAGTCATGTCCGAGTTTTCGTGACCCCATGGAGCAGAGCACGCCAGGCACCCCTATCCTCCACTGCCTCTCACAGTTTGGCCAAACTCATGCCAGTCGCTTCGAGAACACTGTCCAACCATCTCATCCTCTGTCGTCCCCTTCTCCTTGTGCCCTCCATCTTTCCCAACATCAGGGTCTTTTCCAGGGAGTCTTCTCTTCTCATGAGGTGGCCAAAGTACTGGAGCCTCAACTTCAGGATCTGTCCTTCCAGTGAGCACTCAGGGCTGATTTCCTTCAGAATGGATAGGTTTGATCTTCTTGCAGTCCATGGGACTCTCAAGAGTCTCCTCCAGCACCAGAATTCAAAAGCATCCATTCTTTGGCCACCAGTCTTCTTTATGGTCCAGCTCTCACTTCCACACATAACTACTGGGGAAAATCAATAGCCTTGTCCTCTTCCATGATTTTGTCCAATTCTCCTTTACAGCCATCCTAGCTAATGGCCATCGCTGCTTCCTAGGGGAGAGAATTTGATTCTGCACAATGGGAAGGAGCAATCTTCTGCAAATCATCCAGAGATCCAGCAGCAGATTGCTCCCACTGGAAAGCCCCCTCCCCCAATAGACACGGGATCATGGCTTGCATTTCCCCCCATCGGACACGTGACTTCTTCCCGATGGCTCTTCTCAAGCACGGGCAGAAATTTGTACACAGCGTTTCTCAAGGCCAGCTTCCAAAGACAGATGTTTTGTGGCTTCCAGACCTCCGTTCCCCATCGACGTAACGAGACCGCATGTCCTTCCTCGTCACTCTTTGAAACTCACTTCCTTTTAAGCATTTTTTAATTAAATGAGCCTTGCGTCTCCTCGGATAAACTATTATATTCAAAAGATATTGCATTTCACTCAAGTAGATGAAATTAGATTTAATTAATTTCCACTAATTGAAATTCAGGTAGAATTCAGATAAAGTTTGAGGCGCAGCAAGGCTTCTTCTTCTTCTTTCAAATAACGTTTTGGATCGGGAAGGTGGCAAATGTTGCATATATTTTTCCTGTCTGTTTGCCTTCAAGGAGGAAGAGAGGAAACTGAAATGGGCAGAGAGCTCAGCAAGTTGCAAAATGGCAAGCAAAAGATTCGGGGTGGGGGGAAGAATAAAACTGGCCGGCAGGCAGGTCCAGATCTGCACTTGCTGGTTTCCCGCAGGAAATTGTTCAGCCACTGTGAGAACAGAATGCTGGACTAGATGGGCCATTGGCCTGATCCAGTCAGGCTCTTCTTTACTTCTTTTGTTCTTAAGGATAAATCTGCGGTGTTTCCCCAATGCTTTGCATGAATGCACTCTGCAGTTCAGCGCAACAAAAAAGAAGGACTAAATAAAGAAAGAAATAGCCCAGAATACTTGTAGTATAAGGGGAATGTACCGACCGGAAGGGCTGCGCTGTGGGTTAAACCACAGAGCCTAGGGCTTGCCGATCAGAAGGTTGGCGGTTCGAATCCCCGCAACGGGGTGAGCTCCCATTGCTCGGTCCCTGCTCCTGCCAACCTAGCAGTTCGAAAGCACAAAGTGCAAGTAGATAAATAGGTACCACTCCAGCGGGAAGGTAAATGGAGTTTCCGTGCGCTGCTCTGGTTTCACCAGAAGCGGCTTAGTCCTGCTGGCCACATGACCCGGAAGCTGGATGCCAGCTCCCTCGGCCAGTAACGCGAGATGAGCAGCGCAACCCCAGAGTTGTCCGCGACTGGACCTAATGGTCAGGGGTCCCTTTACCTTTACCCACCAGAAACAAAGAAAAGTCTCTCCCCCTAATTATTTTGCAGGAACAGAGAGGATTAAAAGCAGTATTGTTTATAGCACGCCAGATAATTTGTTTGATTGTTTGTTTAATTAAAGTTATATGCCATTTGTTTGTTTTTTAATGATTTGATTTGATTGATTATATTTCTAGGCTGCTTTTCATTCAAATGAATGAATGACATGAGTCAACAGTGTGATGCAGCAGCTAAAAAAGCCAATGCAATTCTGGGCTGCATCAATAGGAGTATAGCGTCTAGATCAAGGGAAGGTAATAGTACCACTGTATTCCGCTCTGGTCAGACCTCACCTGGAATACTGTGTCCAGTTCTGGGCACCACAGTTCAAGAAGGATACTGACAAGCTGGAACGTGTCCAGAAGAGGGCAACCAAAATGGTCCAAGGCCTGGAAACGATGCCTTATGAGGAACGGCTTAGGGAGCTGGGTATGTTTAGCCTGGAGAAGAGAAGGTTAAGGGGTGATATGATAGCCATGTTCAAATATATAAAAGGATGTCATATAGAGGAGGGAGAAAGGTTGTTTTCTGCTGCTCCAGAGAAGCGGACACGGGGCAATGGATTCAAACTACAAGAAAGAAGATTCCACCTAAACATTAGGAAGAACTTCCTGACAGTAAGAGCTGTTCGACAGTGGAATTTGCTGCCAAGGAGTGTGGTGGAGTCTCCTTCTTTGGAGGTCTTTAAGCAGAGGCTTGACAGCCATCTGTCAGGAATGCTTTGATGGTGTTTCCTGCTTGGCAGGGGGGTTGGACTGGATGGCCCTTGTGGTCTCTTCCAACTCTGGGATTCTAGGATTCTATGAATCTCAAAGTGGCTTACAAACAACAAATAACATTCAGTCCTTTCCAACTCTACAGTTCTATCATTCTGTGATAGAACATAATATAACATCACATATACAGCATAATCATATAAACCAGTTGACAGATCATCAGTGAAACGATTGCAATCCATACAACGATTGCAATCCATACAACAGCAACAGCAACAAAATAAGCTAAACATCACAATTAAAGCAAAAGTCATATTAATCTGTATAACAATATTAACAAAATAGCAAGCAAAAAACAAACTAAGCACCATTAAATTAAAGTGGTTTACAAAATAAATAAATAAAAACAGTTAAAAACAGCTATTTAAAACATTCAAAACTAACCATTGAATTCAACAATACGCTAAAAAACAAATTGAACCCCTAGCCCTCAACTGTCCTGGGAAAACTGGAACGTCCCGTTTCTACGCGTGAGAGCCCTGGTACTCATTTTGGGCACAACAATCTAGCCCCAGAAAAGTGCTTTTTCAGGGCTGAGATCTCGCACTTGGGGAAGCCTGGCCCTGAAAGATGCACGCCGCCGCCCCCCCCCCCTTTTTTGCCTCAGCGTGTTGGAGGGGATGTTAACCACATGCCAGCAATCTGCTGGTGAAAGCAGCGGCCTGCTGTCAATAGGCAGGGAGTTCCAAAGTGTAGGTGCAGCCACAAATGACAACATTGTAAACACAGATTAACCTGGATGCACAATTTAAAGGGTTCCTGGAGGCCTCCCCACCCCCCCACCTCCCTGGTGTCAAGAAAAACAGAGCTTAGATTCATCAGCCTCCTAATAGCGCTTGGCACCCAAATCCCCCAATGATTTATGGGTCTCCCGTATACCTGGGTCCTGTCAGCAGAGCAGCTACTGCTTGGTCCTTTCCGCATCCCAAATAGTAATTATTATTATTATTATTATTATTATTATTATTATTTATACCCCGCCCATCTGGCTGGGTTTCCCCAGCCACTCTGGGCGGCTTCCAACAGAATGTTAAAATACAATAATCTATTAAACATTAAAAGCTTCCCTAAACAGGGCTGCCTTCAGATGTCTTCTAAAAGTCTGGTAGTTGTTTTTCTCTTTGACATCTGCTGGGAGTGCGTTCCACAGGGCGGGTGCCAATACCGAGAAGGCCCTCTGCCTGGTTCCCTGTAACTTAGCTTCTCACGGCAAGCAAACCGCCAGAAGACCCACGGAGCTGGACCTCAGTGTCCAGGCTGAATGATGGGGGTGGAGACGCTCCTTCAGGTATACTGGACCGAGGCCGTTTAGGGCTTTAAAGGTCAGCACCAACACTTTGAATTGTGCTTGGAAACGTACTGGGAGCCAATGTAGGTCTTTCAAGACCGGTGTTATGTGGTCTCGGCGGCCGCTCCCAGTCACCAGTCTAGCTGCCGCATTCTGGATTAGTTGTAGTTTCTGGGTCACCTTCAAAGGTAGCCCCACATAGAGCGCATTGCAGTAGTCCAAGCAGGAGATAACTAGAGCATGCACCACTCTGGCGAGACAGTCCGCAGGCAGGTAGGGTCTCAGCCTGCGTACCAGATGGAGCTGGTAGACAGCTGCCCTGGACACAGAATTAACCTGCACCTCCATGGACAGCTGTGAGTCCAAAATGACTCCCAGGCTGCGCACCTGGTCCTTCAGGGGCACAGTTACCCCATTCAGGACCAGGGAGTCCCCAACATTTGCCCACCTCCTGTACCCCAAAAACAGTACTTCTGTGTTGTCAGAATTCAGCCTCAATCAAATGTCAGGGTGGTCACGTTTACGGGTGTCTTTGGCTACTTTCTTCAGCTCACAGACCCACAGTAGCCAAGTGGCAAGGTAGCATCTTCAGAATTTCCCTGCTTTCAAAGCCGCAGTGTGCCTGTATTGTGCATGTCTCTCTCACGGAAAAAACAGTCTACATATTTAACAGAGAGATGAAAGACTCAAACTGTTTGAAAGCCTCTAGCTGATTCCTTTCTCTCTCTTTTTCCCCCATTTGAAAGACGTGTCTTTAGCTTGGGGAACAGAAGGACCCAGAAGTCTATTAAATACAGTACAGAAGAGATAATAATTCAGTCATTCATGCTAAGCAGATTTGGGGAGGAGGGAGAGAGACAGAAGGATATGGCAGCCTGCACACCCTGGAAATGTACTCTAAAACTGCGAGTTACTCCATCTTAGCCACAGACAACGGCATTTCGGCTGTAATCTGAAATGCAAGGAGAAGAGTTTTCAGAAACCTAAATACTGTTACGCACCAGCACAATATCTGAGCCGGGAGAGGCTCCAGAGATTCTCAAGGCACTTATCCAGCTTCGGTTTCCTTACAAAGGTCAGCGGAGACAAGGATGTTTTTAAGAGATATCCTTTTATTTACACACATATACACAACCTGAGCGGAAGGTGGAGCGACTCAGCATTAAATACCCCAAACAATCTTTCTTCTCCATTAGCCACAGCTTTGAATTGGATCCAGCATGGAGGAGGCTGAAATCTGCCTCTATTCTCCAAAAGCACTTTGTATTTTTCTTAGAATCATAGAATTGTAGAGCTGGAAGGGACCCCCAAGGGTCATCAAGTCCAGCCCACTGCAAGACAGGAATCTCAACTGAAGCATCCCTGACAGATGGCCATCCAACCTCTGCTTAAAAATCCCCAAGGAAGGAGAATCCACCGTTCCACTGTTGAACAGCTCTCACTATCTGAAAGTTCCTCCTGATGTTTGGTTGGAAACTCCTTTCCTGTAACTTGAAGCCAATGGTTTGAGTCCTACCCTCCAGAGCAGCAAAAAAACCAAGCTTGCTCCATATTCCATGACTGTCACGGCCCTTCAGACATTTGAAGATGGCTCACATATCTCCTCTCAGTCTCTTCTTATGCAGGCTAAACATACCCAACTCCTTCAACTGTTCCTCATCAGGCTTGGATTCCAGGCCCTTTCCTGCACTTAAGCAGGAAGAACCAGCTGCACAGATACAAGTTGGGGGCAGGGCCGTCTTAGAGGGATCGGCCGCAGTGGCGCAGCGTTCACTCGGCGCCCCTGGCTTGCTGCCTCTCCACCCGCCTCCCTCCCGCGCTGGCCGCCCCTCGGGAGGGGGGTGGGCGAGCGGGGGATGAGGGGCGTGGCGTTGGAGCGGGCGCTCGCGCACCGGCGGCGGGCGGGCTGCAAGCCGGCCGCCCTCGCCTCCCAGAGCCCCAGCTGGAGTGCTGGAAGGTCGCGCAAAGCCCCGCGCCGCTCCAGCGCTCCAGCTGGGGCTCCGGGAGGCGAGGGCGGCCGGCTTGCAGCCCGCCCGCCCGCCCATGGGGGCGGGGGCGGGTTGGGGAGGGGGAGCCCGGTATGCCGATGGGCTCGCGGGGGCACCCCTGGGGGGCCCGGCGCTGCGTCACCAGCCCCTGTGGATGAGACGGCTCTGGTTGGGGGCAACTGGTGAAAAGGATCTAGGGGTCTTGGTGGACCACAAGCTTAACATGAGTCCACAGTGTGATGCAGAAGCAAAAGCAAAGCTAATGCTATTCTCGTCTGCATCAACAGAAATCTAGTGTCCAGATTAAAGGAAGTTACAGTACCACTCTATTCTGCCTTGGTCAGACCCCACCTGGAATATTGTGCCCAGTGTATGGCTTGTGGGTTCATGTCAAAGTATTCTTGCGGCCCACTTGGTGTGAAAAGTTGGACTGCCCTGGTCTAGGTACAGCGGTACCCTGGTTCTCAAACTTAATCCGCTCCGGATGTCCGTTCCGAAACCAAAGCATTCTGAAACCAAGGCTCGCTTTCCCATGGAAAGTAATGCAACACAGATTAATCCGTTCCAGACTTTTAAAAACAACCCCTAAAACAGCAATTGAACACTAATTTTACCATCTAACGAGACCATTGATCCATAAAATGAAAGCAGTAATCAGTGTACTGTGCTATAAAATAAATAAGAAAGTATTGTAGATGATAAAAATAAAAATTAATTTTTTTTCTTACCTGCACTGATGACAGTCATGGGGGGGGGGCTTTTATCCATTTCCACAGTCATACTATCAATCAATCAATCAGTAGCTGAACTGGGTTCCACGCAGTCAGAAAAACAAATTAACTGGAAAAGCCTCAAAAACAAAAATGCAAAATAATTAGTAATAACAAAAGCACCAAATTAAATATGTTTCCGGAAGTCTGTTTGACTTTAAAAATGTTTGAAAACCGAGGCGCAGCTTCTGATTGGTGTAGGTGCTCCGGAAACAATAGCCGACAGTCGCATCAGATGTCCGGCTTCTGAAAACAGGTTCAAAAACCAGAGCACTTAATTCCGGGGTTTCAGCATTTGAGAACCAAAGTACCAGTGTAATGGTTTTAGCTGACTAAATAAGCACTTCTGAGGCACTTCTGCAGAATTCCTCATGTGCCCACTGATCCAAAAAGGTTGGCAACTCCTGGCACAGAAAGTGCAAGAGTCGAGGGCCTCCGTTTGTACAATGGCTGCGTCCATCGCAAGCCTGAATTTGAATCGGGGCCCAGCCCAGGAAAGCGGTTTCCAAACTGGTTAGCATCTCGGTTTCACATGAGTCCTGTTCACTGAAGGTATGTGTGGCGTCTAAATGCGCAGGTGGCTTGGGGAATTGAGCCCCCCCAGACCCGGCTTCCAAATGCTCCTCGTAGGTTCTGAGCAGAGCCTTTACCCTGGGGCGCATTCTAATGCTGCCTTTCCAAACCTGACCCCCCTCCGTATGTTTTGAACTGGAAGTAGGGTTGATGGGAGTTGTAGTCCAGGAAACCTGGCGGGAACACTTGTTTGTGCATAAAGCCAGAGGAGGAGCTTGTCACCAGGCTGCTGTCATCTGTGCCCATTTACTCCGTCCTAAAGAAACTTCTGAAAAGGGTGGTGTGTTGTTATCTCCACGGGGCAGAGTGAGCTCACTAAATAGCCCTTGCCTGGGGGGATTGACAAAGTAGCCATTTCGGGGGGGGTGTTAGTAGCCCAGTCCTCCTTCAGTATTGTGTGTGCACAAGATTGCAGCATGAGCTTACACATCACCTGGGAAGACAGGCGAACTAATGCCAGTGTACTGGAAGAAGCAAAGATCGCCAGTGTTGAAGCAATGATTCTTCAACATCAACTTCGTTGGACTGGTCGTGTTGTGCGGATGCCTGATTATTGTCTTCCAAAGCAACTAGTCTATTCCAAACTTTAAAATGGAAAGCGTAATGCTGGTGGTCAACAAAAGAGGTTGAAAGACTCTCTCAAGGCAAATCTTAAAAAATGTAGCATAAACACCGACAACTGGGAAACACTGGCCTGCGAGCGCTCCAATTGGAGAACAGCCTTGACCAAAGGTGTCAAGGACTTTGAAGATGCTCAAACTCAGGACACAAGGGGGAAACATGCTAAGAGGAAGGCACGCTTGGGAAATCCACACCGTGATCAGCGTCCACCCGGAAACCAATGTCCCCACTGTGGAAGGACATGTGGATCCAGAATTGACCTCCACAGTCACTTACGGACTCTCTGTTAAGACCGTATTCATGGAAGGCCATCTTACCAGTGTGGTGTAGTGGTTAAGAGTGGTAGACTCGTAATCTGGTGAACCGGGTTCGTGTCTCCGCTCCTCCACATGCAGCTGCTGGGTGACCTTGGGCTAGTCACACTTCTCTGAAGTCTCTCAGCCCCACTCACCTCACAGAGTGTTTGTTGTGGGGGAGGAAGGGAAAGGAGAATGTTAGCCGCTTTGAGACTCCTTCGGGTAGTGAAAGCGGGATATCAAATCCAAACTCTTCTTCTTCTTCTGCTACAAGGGATCGCAAAGGAGGATCATAGAATCATAGAATCCTAGAGTTGGAAGAGACCACCAGGGCCATCCAGTCCAACCCCCTGCCAAGCAGGAAACACCATCAAAGCATTCCTGACAGATGGCTGTCAAGCCTCCGCTTAAAGACCTCCAAAGAAGGAGACTCCACCACACTCCTTGGCAGCAAATTCCACTGTCAAACAGCTCTTACTGAAGAAGAAGCATGAGCCTACAACGTCCATTAAGCACGGAGTGCATAAGGTTTGGGGATGAGATGTCCTCCCTAACAACATGATCACAGGAGGGATCACAGTGGTGCTGTGTGTCAGGGAAAAAATTTTGGATCGTCCAAATCCTTTTACATCAGTCTCCTATAAATGCATTTAAACACAGAGCAAAATATAATGCAATACATCCTTCCATCCATTTTATCTTTTTTATCTATCCAAAGGACAGAGGCTGGGCTTGTGTTTCACATAACTTCAAAGCCCTATAACTTCAAAGTCCCTTGGGGAAAGCGCAGCAGCGAAAGAGATGAAATGTCCAAATTATAGAAAGGACTTTTGTGTGTGATTGCTGGGAATATATAAGATATTGTTTTCTGCTCCCTGATTCCCCCGAACAATAGCAAGCTTCAGGTGTGACCTTTCAACAGATTGGTTTCCTTGGGATGCGGAGCAGTGGAAGTGCGTTCTGGCATTTAATTTGTCATTTTTTTAAGTTCAATCCAGGTGCACTCCATCCCCTGCAATGCAGGAATCTCAGCTCAAGCATCCATGGCAGATGGCCACCCAACCTCTGCTTAGAAACCTCCAAGGAAGGAGAGTCCACCACCTTCCCAGGTAGTCCACTATTGAACAGCTCTTACTGTCAGAAAGTTCTTCCTGATATTTAGTCGGAATCTCCTTTCTCATAACTTGAAGCCATTGGTTCGGGTCTTACTCTCCAGATCAGGAGAAAACAAGCTTGTTCCTTCTTCCATGGGACAGCCCTTGAGATATTTGAAGATGGCTATCATATCTCCTCTCAATCTCCTCTTCTCCAGGCTAAGCATACCTCAACTGTTCCTCATTAGGCTTGGTTTCCAGACCCTTGGTCATCTTGGTCACTCTCTTCACACTTCCCAGCTTAGAATAGCATTAGCTTGTTTCGCCGCTGCATCACACTATTGACTCATGTTGCAACCTACCTGGGACCTACCGGTAGGTGAATGTCATGACTTAAGACTCACTGGGGTCAACAGAGCAGGGAGACATTTCTGAGCATACATTGCTCTCGTACATTGCTTTCACAGCACTAATATTTGTGCTTTGAATCAGTTTCTACTAAACAATAGCTTACTTCTTTCGCGATCACTCGTAGCCGAGTAAGATTGTCTTCCATAAACACGGTTTTAACAAGGAGTCCGTAAGTGACTGTGGAGGCCAATTCTGGATCCACATGTCCTTCCACAGTGGGGACATAGGAGTTGATCATAGTGAGGGTTTGCCAAGCATGCCTTCCTCTTAGCACGTTTCTCCCTTGCGTCCTGAGTTCGAGTGTCTTCAAAGCCCATGACACCTTTGGTAAAGGCTGTTCTCCAACTGGAGCGCTCACAGGCCAGTGTTTCCCAGTTGTCAGTGTTTATACTACATTTTTTTTTAGATTTGCCTTGAGACGATCTTTTTAAACCTCTTTTGTTGACCACCAGCATTATGGTTTCCATTTTTAAGTTCGGAATAGGGTAGTTGCTTTGGAAGACGATCATCAGGCATCCAAACAACATGGCCAGTCCAACGAACAATGGCTTACAGTCCACTATCAGCAGCTAGCAGGACACCAAGGAGTGGTTATAACAATTAGGAATGCAGGAGACCTGCCTAGTTCCTTCAGGCTAGCTGGAAGGTGAAGTACAGAAGACCCAGATACTGACATGCTCTCACCCTCAGTCACAGAGCATGTTTCTGATGCACAACTGACTTCAGCCTGCTAAGTGCTGAGCCCGTAGAAATACGTTCTTGGTCACAACCACAATGTACAGTATCCCTGCCATTGTCCTGCATAAAAGTATATACCTAGGTAAGCAGAGATTTTTCATACACCCCAACCTGTCTTTTGACTAACAAGCAGGGCCTCGTTTATCAGCTTCACATACCAGAAAGGTGACGTGGCCTTGAAGAGACGAGAAGCTCCAAACTGACCGCTTCAGGTATCAGAGTACCCCAAATTCTGGACCCCAAATTCAAAATTCAAGACACTTTTATAACGTTATCTTTACATGGTTAACTCGGGAACAATCCCTTTCAGCAGCATGATTGGATAACAGAATGCGTGGACAGCTTGTAGTGCTGTGGTCTACACCATTGAGCCTCTTGGGCTTGCCGATCAGAAGGTCGGCGGTTCGAATCCGCACAATGGGGTGAGCTCCCATTGCTCTGTCCTAGCTCCTGCCAACCTAGCAGTTCGAAAGCATGCCAGCGCGAGTAGATAAATAGGTACCGCTGCAGCGGGAATGTAAACGGCATTCCGTGTGCTCTGGTTTCCATCACAGTATCCCGTTGTGCCAGAAGTGGTTTAATCCTGCTGGCCACATGACCCAGAAAGCTGTCTGTGGACAAACACCGGATCCCTCAGCCTGAAAGCGAGGTGAGCGCCGCAACCCCATAGTCGCCTTTGACTGGACTTAACCATCCAGAGGCGCTTTACATCACCAAGGAGGACTTTGCAATACTACGGAGCTGTACATATACGTAGCTACGTTTGCTGAATGTTAATGCAAGTTTATTATCTCTCTTGGCATCCCACCAAAATACTCTTGCATTTCCCCCCCTGGTTGCTTCTCTGTCGTGGCCTGGAGGGTTTGCAGGTATATTAAACCAGCTCAGAGAGCATCTTCTTGCCGCATGCAAAAGCAGTACATTATGCCCGGTGCGACGCCGTGTTCCTCGCAGCGCTGTCATTAAGCTTCATCATCACTGGGGGCAGCTCGCCTCCATTTACTTCACCTCCTAAAATCTAATTGTAGAAAGCCGTCGCGAAAGGCTGTGGGCGATCAGAACGAGATGTCGGCGTGCGGAGAACGAGAGCACCCAGCGCATGGCTCTGCCACAGTTGCAGCGGCAGGGTTGCCATGGAGGGGACATCGCACAGTCTTCCCCAGCCTGGGAACCTCTGGTTGTGTGGGACTACAACTCCCATCATCCCCAGCCAACACATCCATGATGGGAAATGTAGTCTGAAACATCTGGGAGGCACCAGGTCTGATGGTCTTTAGGTTACGTTCTTAAGCTCATCCTGTCTCCCCAACCCGGAAAAAACACAGAAGCATTTCTGCTTCCTGGCTCCCACCCATCACACGCAGAAGGAGGCTCTTGCTCAGAAGTAAACCGCTCTGGTTTTTATTTTATTTTTACAATCGAGCTGCACATAAATTTTACGAAATGAGAGAAAACATAGCCATGTTTAATTAAAATGCACAATAAAACAATTCCATCAAAATGTTACAACAAACACCCCCAATTGGATTGTGCAACATGAAAGCCCATTAAAGCCAGTGGCTGGAAACCACAAGAGGGGAGAGATGCTCTTCTGGCCACTGTTAGAACAGGATGCTGGACTTGATGGGCCATTGGCCTGATCCAGCAGGTGATTCTTAAAACAGCTTCTTCTTTGGCGATCACTTGTAGCCGAGTAAGATTGTCTTCCATAAACATGGTCTCAACAGGGAGTCCATAAGTGACTGTGGAGGCCAATTCTGGATCCACACATCCTTCCACAGAGGGGACATAGGTCTCCAGGTAGGAGTTGATCATGGTGAGGGTTTGCCAAGCGTGCCTTCCTCTTAGTGCGTTTCTCCTTTGCGTTCTGAGTTCGAGCATCTTCAAAGCCCATGACACCTTTGGTCAAGGCTGTTCTCTAACTGGAGCGCTCGCGGACCAATGTTTCCCAGTTGTCGGTGTTTATACTACATTTTTTAAGATTTGCCTTAATGCAGTCTTTAAACCTCTTTTGTTGACCACGAGCATTACGCTTTCCATTTTTAAGAACGGAATAGAGTAGTTGCTCTGGAAGACGATAGCCAGGCATCTGCACAACATGACCAGTCCAACGAAATCAAAAATTCCTTCCAGTAGCACCTTAGAGACCAACTGAGTTTGTTCTTGGTATGAGCTTTCGTGTGCATGCACACTTCTTCAGATACACTGAAACAGAAGTCACCAGATCCTTAAATATAGTGAGGGAGTGGGGAGGGGTATTACTCAGAAGGGTGGTGGGAATGGGTGATCAGCTGATAGGTGTGGAAAACCTGTTCCACACCTATCAGCTGATCACCCATTCCCACCACCCTTCTGAGTAATACCCCTCCCCACTCCCTCACTATATTTAAGGATCTGGTGACTTCTGTTTCAGTGTATCTGAAGAAGTGTGCATGCACACGAAAGCTCATACCAAGAACAAACTCAGTTGGTCTCTAAGGTGCTACTGGAAAGAATTTTTTATTTTGTTTTGACTATGGCAGACCAACACGGCTACCCACCTGTAACCAGTCCAACGAAGTTGATGTTGAAGAATCGTTGCTTCGACACTGGTGATCTTTGCTTCTTCCAGTACACTGGCATTAGTCTTAAAACAGTATAACAGTTAAAACAGCAGTTAAACCAGAGGTTCAAGTCAGGAGACCAGGGGAGTGCCTTCCAGAGGACACCAGCAGCTGTCTTGGGGGCCTCTCGTATTTCAGCATGGAGGGTCTTCCGCAACACAGGTGTGTGCCGTGTGAAAAAGCCTGCCTCCAAAAGCCAATAACCGCCAGGGTGTTGCCAACTTGCCAGCTTCCATGTGCTAGAGAGGCTCTGACACTTTGCACATATTGTCAGGTGCTGAAAACTCTCATATTTCTACTGGTTTTCCTGGAATAATGAGTTGACTCACAGGCCACTTCAAACTCCTTTTGGAAAACTGTGTTTTATCTGTCTTGTTTATTGCATTCTTGTAGACTGCCGTGACGTTGAATGTTTAGAGGTCTGTAAATTTGCCAAACGAATGAAAACTATTAGAGAGGGTGGGGGAGAAATCTCTATCTTTTTTCTCCGTAGGATGCTGCATTTTATAATCCTTTGACAAGCTTCCCTTCCAAGGCATTCTTTGTTTTTCTGCATTCGCCTCCCGACACACAGCCTCTCCACAAGCAGACCCTCCAACATGCCACGGAGGAAAATCGGGACGCACATATTTCGGGGCCAAACTCCCGTGTAAGTCACACAACTCGTGCAAGAGCGCAGCCCAAAAAAATTGGCCTCTTTTGAGGCCGTGCTCTCCCAGGAGCCAAAAGAAGACATCTTGTGATTCAATCAGAAGCCAAGGTGGCTTCTGAAATTATGGGGTGTCCGATTCAATGTGGGGCATTTGAGGGAGATAGAAAAGATGGAAACGTGACTCCTTTGTGACTCTTTTAAAATTGGCTAAATTAAATTGGGTGATCTCAGTACCAGATGTCTGGCATTTTGCTTTGTTTTAATTTTTATTTTCAAAGTTTCAAAACAACAATTTTTTACACACACACTTGTTTACATTAAACCATAATCCATATCAGTACATTTATGGGGTTTCTTGAACCCCCGGACTTCCCCCTACCCCTCCCTTGGCTTCCAAATTTTATCTTCCTTTTTTACTGCATCTAATTGCATTTATCTAAATTATTGCACTTCAATTTTATCCTTTGTCGTTTTAAATTACAACTGCTATATCCATCCTGCTAGCATTTTTAAATTTTTTACAGTGTTCTTTAATATATTCTATAACGCTATGCCATTCTCTATTAAATTTGTTATCCTCTCGGTGCCGGATCTTCCCGGTCAGCCTTGCCATTTCCACATAGTCCATCATCTGCATTTTTCATTTTTCTTTCGATGTTTGGTGTTTTACTGTGGTTTTATAATTTGTTGGAAGCTGCCCAGAGTATTACAATATTAGTTGTATATTATTAAGCACCCATTTTGCATGCAGAGAGTTCTATCTCCAAGTAGGTCTGTGAAAGACTCCATCTCTGAAACCTTGAAGAGCATTTGGTGGGAGGAGAAATTAATGGTGTGTGGGTCAGAACAAGGAATGGGGGGGGCAGATATGGCTCAGTTTATGTCAAAAGGCCGACCTTCACACTTCCCAAAAAGAATACATAGAACGAAATGTACACAAACTCTCTCAAGTCACATTTCTCTGAATATTGCAATGCATTTCTCCACCCAAGTAATGTGTGCGGAACTGCATTGTCCATCTAAACGCATTTATTAGTGAAAGAAACAGGAAACTGACAGATTCACCTGCCCCTAATCAGAATTTTAGCTATCCTCCCGCCTCCAACATCACCAGTTCTGCCAAGAGATCCCCACGGGGCACATGACAAATTGTTGTTGTTGTTGTTTAGTCATTTAGTCATGTCCAACTCTTGGTGACCCCATGGACCAGAGCACACCAGGCACTCCTGTCTTCCACTGCCTCCTGCAGTTTGGTCAGACTCATGTTGGTAGCTTCGAGAACACTGTCCAACCATCTCATCCTCTGTCGTCCCCTTCTCCTTGTGCCCAGGGGTGGAGCAAGGGGGGACATTGGGGGCGATCTGCCCCATTTGCCACCCTGAAGGGGGGTGACACTCGGCACCATCCCCCACAACTCCCAAGCCGCCACCCAGCACCCTGTCCATGCGGCGGCTGCGGTAGCTCGTAAGGTTGCCGTTGCCGTTCGCACGGCAGCCCGGACGGACTGCGCTTCCCAGTGCGCATGCGTCGTGACATCACAACGCATTACGCATGTGCGCTGTGGAGCGACACCCCGCCCCCGGGGGGTGCCCCCGCATTTGCCGCTCCGGGCAGCCAGGCGGCTCCGTTCGCCAGTGCTTGTGCCCTCCATCTTTCCCAACATCCAGGTGTTGGGAAGGATTGCGGGCACAAGGAGAAGGGGACGACAGAGGACGAGACGGCCACAATTAGTCATTTCCATATGGGCACACAGGGTTAATGTCACTCCGCTTCTTCTGCAAATCCAGGACATCTGCCCAATTACCTTTTCCAGTCATCAATTATATAGATATCTACATCTGTATATGTTCCATGTCCCTCTATCCTCAAAGTTGTCATTTGGGGCGACTCCAGCAAACGCAAGGAGAATCAGCCTTCAGCAGGTGAGCATTTTCACCACTCGTCAGTTCCATCCTTATACATCTTATTTCGCTGATAAGGTATTAGATACCAGCAAAATGGGATCTTGTACTGGGGACCAAAATCTCATTACAGCTGGAAGCTTCGGGAGTTAAGCAGCTTGCAGCCAGCGCCGTTTCCACAATGTCTGGGGGCTTCTTCCTGATTTACTCGTTGGCACCCAGGGAGAGCCTCTTGGTTCTCAGCCTGTTTTCGGGAGCCTAATTATCCACAGTTCAAATGCAGCTTGTGAATTCTCAGATTTAAGGCAGTGGCGGCCGCAGTTGTGGTGGCTTCCCAAATAGATCTGTCTCGGCGGGCGTGCGAAATGAATTCATACAAGCCCATTTTCCTCTGCGCTCGGAACTCTTCCTCTCGGCGTGATAAATCGGAAGCATCTGGGCAGGGTTTGGGAGAGGAGCAGGGACAGATATGGGTGATCAATTCTGGTTCGAGTCTACGGTTTCCAGTGTCTTTTTCCATTTATCACACTTAGATCGGACTCACGGCTGGCGCAGACGCAAACAGGCCTCTGCTGTTTTTACGGATTCTCGGCGTGCGAAGCAAAGAGCCTCGTAACATAGAGATAATAAAAGGAGTCACACTGCAGCAGCAAACAACCGCCGGTGGAAAAATTGGGCCATATTTTTTCCTGTGTTAACCCATAATTCATAGGGCCTAGCAGCCTGTTGTTGCAGGCGAGAGACAAGGGTTCAAATCCCACGGAACTCTGATGTTGGTTGAAATTATTTCTTATTAACGATGGGGGAGAATCTGGATGCAACTTGCATTTAAAAGAGGACCTATTTAGTTTGCACGCTCTGGAACAACCCACCAACCAAAACGCACCCGTGATTCGAAACTCGCACTTCTCTGGATTTTTCAATGCAGTTCTCCAGCCAAGGAATGCCTCTGTTTGCATCTATTTGGGCAACGTTCACCTGAAAATGCATATACGAGAGAAAACAGCATACAGAAATGCATTGCATTGGGGGGAATCGCTTTACTGATGGCACATGGCCATTCTTCATTGAGATAAGTGTTGGGGCTTCGAAAAGGGGGCTTTCATCTTTGCAGGTTCAAAGAGACTGCAGAAGCCATGCTTGATGGTGGAGAGAGGCGTAGCCGCCGTGAGATCACTGGGTCAGTGCGAGTCAATGCTTAAGATTCTGTAAATATTGCGATGAGTTCATGTGAACCACATAAGCACTGTATGCACAGCTAGGGATGGGTGACATCTGCCTGTTACAGTTTCCCTCCGTTCCTCATTTTTCCGATCTTGTATTCCGCTCTCCACCTTTTGACAGCGATCTGCATGGAAGGATTTTATTTATTTATTTATTTTAATGAATTTATTAAATTTTAACAATAGAACACACACAAAATACAACTACAAAAAAAACTACAAAACTACAAAAAAACACAAAAACAAAAGTAAACACTTATTTAACTATCCTTATCTTATTCCTAACATTATTTAGGGACCTCCTCACATTCTCTCTTCTGCGTTCATTTCTAATCTTCTTTAGTAACTTTATAACATTGTAAAATCCTCCTTCTCATCTAATCTTAATCTTTATAAACAATAATCATCATTTCTGCATGGATGGATTTTAAGCGGAGGTTGGATGGCCACCTGTCAGGGATTCTTTAGCAAATTGCAGGGGGTTGGGCTGGATGACCCTTGGGGAGCCCTTCCAATTCTGCAGTTCTATGATTCTGTTGTTTTATCTGGTTGGCTGCTGTGGGAACAGGATGCTGGGCTAGATTGGCTTTCTCCAGCAGAGACGATCTTAGATTCGACCCTTTGTGTGTACAACACAAATGCTTCCATCGGAGCTGCAGGTCTATTTCAATACTCCCAAGAAGGTGAGGGGTGGTGTTGCTGTTTTAATTTCATTCCTCCTTGTGTTTTATTCTTTCTGCTGAAAGGCAAGCCATCCATCTCCCAGCCTTCTGGGCCCCGGAGGGAAACATGCAGGCCCAGCAAAGAAGCAAGATGTCAGCATCATCAAATGCCGCTCGTTGCTGGCACCAAGGGGGCTGTTTGAATCCAGCCCCCCTAAAAAAAGAAAACGTGGCCGTTCGTCATCTAAAAACCCACACAATCTTCTTCCAGTGCCCACGCGGGTGCAATCTAAAATGCTCCCCGTGCGTACAAGGCAGAGGTTCTAGGAAAAGACAAACAGGCAGCTAGATTCATCCCAGAGTCACAGAATATAGTCTAGTGTCCAGATCAAGGGAAGGAATAGTACCATTCAATGTACAATTCAAATGCAGTGACCTTGGTGCAATTTGGTGTCTGAATAAAGAAATACGATAGTTGCTGCAAAGAGCCTGGTGTGGTCAGAGGGAGAAAATGCAAGTTTGGGACAGGCCTGGCTTGAGGCAACAGTGAGTCCACAGTGTGATGCAGCAGCAAAAAGAAGTGACCGCTATTCTAGGCTGCATCAAAGACATCTAGTGTCCAGATCAGGGGTCGGCAACCAAAGGCCCAAGGGCCGGAAGCAGCCCACAGAGACCTTTTAACCGGCCCACAATCCACCTCTGAGCCGAGCCGCCCACTTGGCAAGTCCCCGTGCGCTAAACTGGCGCAGCGCAGCACAAGCACTCTCTTCCGCGGCTCCAGAAATCGCTTTTGCGCATGCCCAGACGCCGGAAATCGCTTCTGCGCAGGTATGATTTTCGGCATCTGGGCATGCGCAGAAGTGATTTTCAGTGCCGCGGACATGCACAGATGCGATTTTCGGCATCGCACTGCACCGGTCTGGCCCATGGAGGATCTCCATGGGAGTGGTCCGGCCCATGCCCAGTAAGCCTTGCTGAACCCTGGTCCAGATCAAGGGAAGTCATAGCCCACTCTCTTTTGCCTTGGTCAAACCACGCCTGGAATACTGTGTCCTGTTCTGGTCACCACAATTGATGAAGGATGTTGACCAGCTGGAAGGTGTTCAGAAGAGGGTGACCATGAGGATCAAGGATCTGGAAACCAAGCTTGATGTGGAACGGTTTTGGGAGTTGGGGGTGTTCAAGCCTGGAAAAGAGGAGACTGAGAATTAAAGACAGTAAGAGCTGTTGGACAGTGGGATTTGCTGCCAAGGAGTGTGGTGGAGTCTCCTTCTTTGGAGGTCTTGAAGCGGAGGCTTGACAGCCATCTGTCAGGAATGCTTGGATGGTGTTTCCTGCTTGGCAGGGGGTTGGACTGGATGGCCCTTGGGGTCTCTTCCGATTCTAGGATTCTATCTTTATTTCTCTGTTGCAACAGAGTCCCTGCCCCACTTACAAAGGGGTGAGGACTTTAGAAATTGCACAGCAAAGGCCACCTAGAAGCAACAGCAATTTGAGAGTGTGGCTTGATTCCTGCCTATCAAGATCCCTGATAATGTTTGCTGATTGCCTTATTCTTTTGAAATGGAAAATTCCTGAGTTCTTGCATCCATTGTCCCAGACCTCCCCTATTCGTGTGAGAAAACTCTCGATTTACAGGGTTTGAAGGATTTTGCAAGTGATAAGAACTATTGGGAAAGCTTTCCCCAAGATACTGTCTTCTACTGCAGAGAAAATATTTGGGGTCATTTAAGAGAGCCAAGATGGCTTTGGGATCACTAAAATAAAGTGTCTTTTTTCAGGGAATATTTCCTAATTTTTGAAGGGTGAAAGACTGGTTATCTGGAGCATGTGTCCACTATGTGGTGGAGTCTCCTTCTTTGGAGGTCTTGAAGCGGAGGCTTGACAGCCATCTGTCAGGAATGCTTTGATGGTGTTTCCTGCTTGGCAGGGGGGTTGGACTGGATGGCCCTTGGGGTCTCTTCCAACTCTAGGATTCTTTGATTCTATGAAAGAGGAGATATCTCAGGAGATATCTTGAGCTATCTTCAAATATCTCGAGGACTGTCACATGGAAGATGGAGCAAACTGCTGTCTACTGCTCCAGGGGGCAGGGTCTGGACTTCAAGTTGCAGGGAAGGAGATTCCGAGTCAATATCAGCGAGAACTTTCTGACGGTAAGATCTGTTTGAAAGTGGAATGGATGACCTTGGACGGTGGTGGACTCTCCTTCCTTGGAGGTTGGATAGCCATCTGTCAGGAATTCTTCAGCTGTGATTCTTGGACAAGATGCCCCTTGGGACCGCTTTCAACTCTCTTATTCTGTGGTTCTTTCCCACGGTAGGGCTACGCTTTGGTGTTACTTCCTGTTGTTGCAATAACTTGGCAGATATCAAAAGCTGCTCTTGTGCTGGGTGAGGGCTTTTATATCCCATCCGTTTGAAGCCGGCGATGGAGGTGAAACCAGAGGCACATTTGACTAGGACTTCATTTGTCCCCACTGACTTCTCATAATCTTTTCAGTTCAAAGTCTCCTCTGATCCTTCCAGAGGGCCAACACAGCTTGAAACAAGGAGCTGGCCGAGGCAAAACCAGCCAACACATCTGAGGGAACGAGGCTTTCAAGCATCCCAGCACGATGCAACCCAGCAGCTTCACACAGCTGCAGAGGAGTTTGTTACGAGGCAAATTGAATTTAATAAGCTTCAATCACCACCTACAGTGATGATCACCTCTTGGTGAAAAACTGTCGTGTTTTAGGAAGCAGTTGCTGCATTTTTTAACTTCACAGCCCGCTTCAGATTAGGATTTGGGGAGGGATTCGATAGCGTTGCATTTAAGGGCAAATCTAGGAAGTTTCCACTTTCTGAAACAATACGAGAGCTGCAATGCAGCTATCAATAGGAGTATAGCATCTAGATCAAGAGAAGTAATAGTACCACTGTATTCCGCTCTGGTCAGACCTCACCTGGAATACTGTGTCCAGTTCTGGGCACCACAGTTCAAGAAGGATACTGACAAGCTGGAACGTGTCCAGAGGAGGGCAACCAAAATGGTCAAAGGCCTGGAAACGATGCCTTATGAGGAACGGCTTAGGGAGCTGGGTATGTTTAGCCTGGAGAAGAGAAGGTTAAGGGGTGATATGATAGCCATGTTCAAATATATCAAAGGATGTCATAGAGGAGGGTGAAAGGTTGTTTTCTGCTGCTCCAGAGAAGCGGACACGGGGCAATGGATTCAAACTACAAGAAAGAAGATTCCACCTAAACATTAGGAAGAACTTCCTGACAGTGAGAGCTGTTCGACAGTGGAATTTGCTGCCAAGGAGTGTGGTGGAGTCTCCTTCTTTGGAGGTCTTTAAGCGGAGGCTTGACAGCCATCTGTCAGGAATGCTTTGATGGTGTTTCCTGCTTGGCAGGGGGTTGGACTGGATGGCCCTTGGGGTCTCTTCCAACTCTTCTAGGATTCTATGATTCTATGAAAACAGAGGGTTATCTGATTCTACCCCCTGCCATGCAGGGATCAAACCAGCGACATTATTTATTTATTTATTTATTTATTTATTTATTTATTTTTATTACATGCAACCCATCTGACTGGGTTTCCCCAGCCACTCTGGGCAGCTCCCAAGAGAATATTGAAAACACAATAAAACATGAACCGTTGAAAACTTCCCTGAACAGGGCTTCCTTCAGATGTCTTCTAAAAGTCATATAGTTGTTTATCTTAGTGTGATGCTCCAACCGACTGAGCTATTCTGAAACGCAATTCACCTAGGCATTTTCCAGAGCCTACTGTGAAGTGGTAAATGATGGGGGTTTTTAAAAAAAAAAATCTGTGCTCCTTAATTTTTTAAAGACTGAATTTCATGCTGCTGTTCCTCTGTTTTGCGTTTAGTTAAATGATCCTCGTACTTTTATGAAGTTCTGCAGAAGCCCCTTAGCACCCCCTTCCCCCTTCTCTGCATGCCCACAGAGTCTGCAAATGGAGAAACAGAACCTTCTCTCTCCCTCGCTTTTTTTGAAAGAAAAGGCAAATTTGCATGCCTCAACCAGGGGGCCCTGGCACGGTTTATCTCCCTACCATCTCCCCCCTGATGTTCCTTCTCGGTTGGGTACCATCCCCTGCAGCCAAGTTGGCTGGGATGCTTCCGGAAGGTAAGCAGCAGGGAGAGGGTTTAGCATCTTCAATTGCCGGCACACCTTTTCCCCATAAAAGAAAATCTGCCGTATTGATCTGCAATTCTTTCTGTACGAATAAAGTTTCATTTTTTAAAAAAATACTTTAATTGCTATCATGTCCTGGCACCAGTATACAGCGCCTTCGAACGTATTCCCTGGGGTTTTCTGCTGTCTTTTCTGCATTTTCTTTTTTAATGCTAAAATACCTTTCTTTATGGGGTGTGTGAGCAATAATAAACAGCTATGAAGGTGGTGATTATGGAAATGTTTCTCCCTATTCGGTCCAGATGGAAAGGTAGGCACCTTCTCCATTCAGCAGCTGTACGTTTCGTGAATCGTAAAAATGTCAGCCTTGCCCTTTTGCAGGAGGTGGGCCACGATTCTTCATGGGGGCGGTGGCTGCAGTTATGCAACACTTTAATATTTATCATGGGAATCCTACTTGCATGTGGCATAAGGAATTGACAAGATTGGGAAGAGAGAAGAAAATGAAAATGTCGCCATTCCTTATGTCAGGAATGATTGCAGCTGCCTTTTAAAAACCTTTCCAATTTTGTTTGAATTTCTTGGAGCAGTGTGTCTTTCTTTAGATCTGGATGATGTTTTGGGCGCCAACTGCACAGTTTTTCATCCAATAAGATGAAAAAATTCCAGCTTAAGTTGGTGACTATTGACAATGGTTAGACTCATGATCAGGAAGGCCAGTGTCACATATGCCAGAATGCGACCCGATAAACAAGACTGGCATGGATCAGGAAAAGGGGAAATGAATGGCTGAATGTTAAAGTGAAAAACAATTGCAGGTAAGGTACAAGGAGGGTTCTGAAATGTACAGTAAAAAAATGGGTTGAGTAAGCTGCACTTAGAATCCTAGAATCCTAGAGTTGGAAGAGACCCCAAGGGCCATCCAGTCCAACCCCCTGCCAAGCAGGAAACACCATCCAAGCATTCCTGACAGATGGCTGTCAAGCCTCCGCTTCAAGACCTCCAAAGAAGGAGACTCCACCACACTCCTTGGCAGCAAATTCCACTGCCGAACAGCTCTCACTGTCAGGAAGTTCTTCCTAATGTTTAGGTGGAATCTTCTTTCTTGTAGTTTGAATCCATGTTTAAAAACAGCTGTTCTGTGTGTGTTGGTGCATGTGTGAGTGATTGTCAACAAGCGTGGGTGTGACTTCGTCATCGTCAAAGAAAAGTCATTGTCAAACCTCTCGTAGACTTTTTGCGTGAAAAGGAAAAAGAAATAATGGCATTTCGGTTTGAAGGTTGAATACAATGTGGGTTTATCAAAAGTAGTTCTGCCGGGTGTTTTACTTGAGTGGATGAGTTGAATAATGTTGTTATATATAGCTGACAGACGAAGAATCAGAAGTTCCTTAGTTTTTAAATGAGATTTATTAGGAAGGCTAACCGTGGTACTCCGACAACAGAGGGAAACATAAGATTTGGAGAAGGGAAGAAATGTTTAGATGTTTTTTATAATAAGGTTATGATTATAATATTTTAAGGTAGGAATTAGAAGTAATAATTGCAATAGTTTTACTAAGTTAAGAGAAAAAAGGATATAAGAAGTTAAGATTTAGAATATGATTTTATGTGATAATAATAAGTTGAATGATATAAGATGCATTAGATGTTTATTTGAAGTTTTAGATTTATGGTGAATGATTGTTAAGTTAGTTATAAAGTTACTTAAAAGTAAATTAGAAGTTGAACGCAGAGGAGGGAATGGGGGAAGTCCCTTTTAAATAAGATTTGAAATGAGATTATAATTAATAGTTTCCTGTGTTCCTGTTTTGTGGAGGTATGTATTAGTGTTTGTTAGTTTTTGTTGTATTTGTTTTATATTGTATGTGTTTATTTGTTGTTGTTTTATATCTGGAAAAACTAATAAATTTTCATTAAAAAAACAACCAGAAGTTCCTTAGTTTTTAAACTTTATTTCTCTCGCTTTCTCCCCCCCCCCATTTATTTTTTTTATCTTATCTAGATGAATGCTTTAGTCTGGGGGGGGAAGATATTTGATAACAATCTTTGCATTTTTTTTTTTAAAAACCACACAATTAGATGTTGAAAGTGATTGAGCTTCAGGGGAACTATTCCGGCTGTGTGGGTATCCTTCCCCTCCACGGCATTTCCCTTATAAAAATTGCACCCCCTGTGACTAATAAACTCTCTAGGGAAAAGAAAATCCATGGAGCTAATCCGTAGAGTTTTTAGGGGTGTGTAACAGATTTAAGAACATAATAAGAGTCCTTCTGGATCAGGCCAACATTCTATTTTCCAAAGGACCAACCAGAGACCTCTGGGAAAGAAGCAAGCAGGATTCGAGCACAGGAACACTTTCCCCTCTTGCAGTTCCAAGAAGCTGGAATTCAGACGCAGTCATGGGCTAGAAGCCAGACGCTTGAGCATCTTGGTCGCCCTCCTCTGCACACCTTCCAGCTTGTCAACATCCTTCTCAGATTGTGGTGCCCAGAATTGGACACAGTATTCCAGGTGTGGTCATAGAATCATAGAGTTGGAAGAGACCACAAGGGCCATCCAGTCCAACCCCCTGCCAAGCAGGAAACACCATCAAAGCATTCCTGACAGATGGCTGTCAAGCCTCCGCTTAAAGACCTCCAAAGAAGGAGACTCCACCACACTCCTTGGCAGCAAATTCCACTGCCGAACAGCTCTTACTGTCAGGAAGTTCTTCCTAATGTTTAGGTGGAATCTTCTTTCTTGTAGTTTGAATCCATTGCTCCGTGTCCGCTTCTCTGGAGCAGCAGAAAACAACCTTTCACCCTCCTCTATATGACATCCTTTTATATATTTGAACATGGCTATCATATCACCCCTTAACCTTCTCTTCTCCAGGCTAAACATACCCAGCTCCCTAAGCCGTTCCTCATAAGGCATCGTTTCCAGGCCTTGGACCATTTTGGTTGCCCTCCTCTGGACACGTTCCAGCTTGTCAGTATCCTTCTTGAACTGTGGTGCCCAGAACTGGACACAGTATTGGTCTGACCAAGGCAGAATAGAGTGGGACTATGACTACTTCTTTGCTTCTTTTGCGATCACTTATAGCTGAGTCAGATTGTCTTCCATAAACACGGTTTTAACAATGAGTCCGTAAGTGACCGTGGAGGCCAATTCTGGATCCACACGTCCTTCCACAGTGGGCACATACGTTTTGCAGGCAGGAGTTGATCACAGTGAGGGTTTGCCAAGCGTGCCTTCCTCTTAGCATGTTTCTCCCTTGCGTCCTGAGTTTGAGCGTCTTCAAAGCCCATGACACCTTTGGTAAAGGCTGTTCTCCAATTGGAGCGCTCACAGGCCAGTGCTTCCCAACTGTTGGTGTTTATACTACATTTTTTAATATTTGCCTTGAGAGAGTCTTTAAACCTCTTTTGTTGACCACCACCATTACGCTTTCCACTTTTAAGTATGGAATACAGTGGTACCTCTGGTTACGTACTTAATTCGTTCCGGAGGTCCGTTCTTAACCTGAAACTGTTCTTAACCTGAAGCACCACTTTAGCTAATGGGACCTCCCGCTGTCACTGCACCGCCAGAGCACGATTTCTGTTCTTTGTTGTTGTTCAGTTGTTCAGTCGTGTCCGACTCTTCGTGACCCCATGGACCAGAGCACGCCAGGCACTCCTATCTTCCACTGCCTCCCGCAGTTTGGTCAGACTCATGTTGGTAGCTTCGAGAACACTGTCCAACCATCTCGTCCTCTGTCGTCCCCTTCTCCTTGTGCCCTCCATCTTTCCCAACATCAGGGTCTTTTCTGTTCTTATCCTGAAGCAAAATTCTTAACCTGAAGTGTTATTTCTGGGTTAGCAGAGTATATAACCTGAAGCATATGTAACCTGAGGTACCACTGTAGCGTAGTTGCTCTGGAAGACGATAATCAGGCATCTGAACAACATGACCAGCCCAACAAAGTTGATATTAGGGAATCATTGCTTCAGCACTGGTGATCTTGGCTTCTTCCAGTACACTGGTATTAATTCGCCTGTCTTCCCAAGTGATGTGTATAAATTTTCAGAGACACCGTTGAGGGAATCTTTCAAGGAGCTGGAGATGGGGTTTATGAGTGGTCCATGTTTCACAGTAAGGTCAGTAGCACAAAAGCTTTGTTTTTTGGTTTCCCTGCAAATGTCCCTTGCCTCAAGCCAGGCCTGTTCCAAACTGGCATTTTCTCCTTTTGACCACACCAGAGTCTGCTCAGCAGCTATCAGATTTTTTTTTAAACACTTCCTTTTTTATTGCCTGGTTTTATTTTACAAGAAAATTCAAGTTAACAAACAACAAATGCATAACTTTGTTCCCGCATACATTTCAAATTAACAAACTAGCAAATGCATATCAAATGTAAATGAATATCTTATCCAGTGATTAGCTATCAGATTTCTATATTCAGACACCAAACTGCACCAAGGTCAAAACCACGCCATACACTGAATGCACATTTGGCTTCTCGCACCCGCCCACCGCCCCCCCAAAAGAAAGAATCCTGGGAAGTTTGCTAAGGCCTCTGGGAACTGTAGCTCTAAAGGGAGTAAACTACAGTTCCCAGAGGTCTTTGGGGGAGATCAACATGCTTTAAGTGTATGTGACATGGGTGTGAGCTGACAAGACCATTGCTGCAGACACCTCCGAATTCGCCCACCTGAGCTCTCCTTTTTCTCGACATCTGATTAATTCGAAGCTGGCCCCTTGTTCGTCAGCTGCCACTGGAATTTTATGGGGGAATTAGGCATCTGAATGGCCGTATATCTGCGGGGAGATGAAAAGAAGCTGCCTTATGCATTATTAGGCAGCATTAATTCTTCCAGGCTCACAGGAGGGAAACTGGGAGATAAAGGCAGGAATCAGTCTGCCGTGCAGTTTGGCCAAAAAATATGGCGCCGTTAATTTGATCTAGCACATCCTCTCCGTCTGCCGCCTGGTGGGTGCGCAAATGGTGAAAACCTTCATCCGTAAAAGGGGTCGGGACCAGATTCAATGGGGGATCCTGCTGTTCTGCTCTGTTGAGCTATTTGAAAAGAAACCTGCATGTGAATTTATCATTAAATCCAAACGGGGAGATCCGACATTTGTTTTGTCGTTTTCAGTGCTTCTCTTCCTTTAATGCTTTCCTGTCATATTGTGCCTCCTCCTTCAGAAGGCTAAAGCTCTAACGTGGCAAGGGGCGCATTCAGACATGGGGGATACAGTGCAAGTTTTTCTGAATTTTTTTTTAACATCTGTTACCGTCTGCGTGCACACTGGGGGGCAAAGTTCATTTGGATGAGACTTTCACTTTTGGATGAAGCCTTCTTGCCTCTAATACATTCTCTGCTTGTTAACTGTGCTGTTATCTTATTGCCCCTGGTGGTTCCTGGTCCTGATCTCCAGTATACAGTGGTACCTCGGTTTTCAAATGTGATCCGTTCCGGAAGACCGTTCAACTTCTGTTACTTTCGAAAACAGAGGTGCAAAGGGCAGCCTGCAATTTCAATGGAGAAAACTGGGGGGGGGAGGGAACTCAGCAAGTAGGAGGAGGAAGAAGAAAGGGGGGAGGGGGGTTCAGGTGGTTATTGCCTCGCCTTGTTCCTGATGTAGATCTTTACTCGCACCGACTTCTTCCCTAGGGGAAGGGTGCCATTTTGTTCTTCGTCACAGGTGCCAAAACGTCTTGGGCCAGCCCTGTTTGCATCTGGAGTCGGAAGCAGCGATGCTTCTGAATCCCAATTGCCGGAAACCACAGGATGGGAGAATGTTCTCGTGGTCGCATCCTGCTTGCAGGTTTCCCATAATGGTTGGCCCCTGGGAAACCAGAATGCTAGACTGGGTGAGCCACTGGCCTGAACCAGAAGGTTCTCCTTTGTTCCTATGAAAAAAAGCAGGTGCCTCTAAACCAGGGATCGGCAAACTTTTTCAGCAGGGGGCTGGTCCACTGTCCCTCAGACCTTGCAGGGGGCCAGACTATATTTTTTTGGAGGGGGTGTAATGGATCTGCCCTTAGGCAGGGTATGGTCAGGAGCCCAGCGTGTGAAGAGTTAACATACACTCTATGTGACTGGCGGCTCGCTCTCAGGAGGCGGGACTTTCCACCCTTTAAAAGGAGGGAGCGGCAGTTGGTCAGGGGGGAGAAAGAGGGAGTGAGTGGTGACTGAGGGAGAGAAGGTTAGAGACCAGGATAGTGGTGGGTAGGTTAGGCTAGGTCGAAGGTTTAGTATGTTATACTGAATAGAAAACCTTTTATGCTGTTATGAAACTACGTTTAAACATTTGATGCTCTGAAACCGTTATGCTCTATAAAGAAAAATAAAGACTAGTTTTGTTGCTATAAGTCAGTCGTCGTCAATTTGTGGGTCCAGCGGGTTATAAACTGCTCATGAAGAGATACAGGTGGGTAGCCGTGTTGGTCTGCCATAGTCAAAACAAAATCAAAAATTCTTTCCAGTAGCACCTTAGAGACCAACTGAGTTTGTTCTTGGTATGAGCTTTCGTGTGCATGCACACTTCTTCAGATACATGCATGCACACGAAAGCTCATACCAAGAACAAACTCAGTTGGTCTCTAAGGTGCTACTGGAAAGAATTTTTGATTTTGTTTTGCTCATGAAGAGGTGAACCCAGGGAAGAGTCCAAACTGTCCTGCGGGGTGTTAGTTTGTGTCTTAGGGGTTTCACTCAGGAGGGGCTGGCGGGCTGAAACATTGTGTAATGCCACTGAGTTGCTAAAAGGGTTTAGCAGACTGATACAGTGAGGGATCTAGAGAGAGAGACCCTGGGGCTGTAGGCAAAAAGGTGTTTAACCCCTGAAGCCCAGAGCAAGGATTATAAACGGCCGCGGCAGCTGGACAAATACACTCCGGTTACTAAGATACTCCCTGTTTTGTATCTACCAGGGAGTTTACTTCTTTGACGGACCTCCGAGGGACAGGTGGGGGGGCTATTTAGTCTGACCCGGAACACCTGAGCAATAAAAAAATTAAAAATAAACAAACTTAGTAACAGGGGAGGGGAGTGTGAAAAGGAGGTTCGTTGCAGGGGGATAAACGAATTCCCACAAATAACCCAGAGATGCATTTTAAACAAAAGGACACATTCTACTCAGTTACAGGTAGGTAGCCGTGTTGGTCTGCCATAGTCAGGGGCGTAGGCAGCCGCTTTGCTGCCCGGGGCAGCAAAGCGGGGGCACCCCCCTGGGGGCGGGGAGCCGCTCCCTAGCGCACGCGCACCGTGTCACCCCCACCAGAGCGGTACCCAGGGCGGCCCGCCCCCCCCACCCCCTTGCTCCGCCCCTGGCCATAGTAAAAAAATAATAATAATCCTTCCGGTAGCACCTTAGAGACCAACTAAGTTTGTTCTTGGTATGAGCTTTCGCGTGCTGGTATCTGAAGAAGTGTGCATGCACACAAAAGCTCATACCAAGAACAAACTTAGTTGGTCTCTAAGGTGCTACCGGAAGGATTTATTTATTTATTTTGTTTTGACATTCTGCTCAGGTAAGTCATCCCCCCCACCACCGACTCTCCCCTCCCTTCTCAACAGCAGCGGACGAGCCCTGGTGGCTGCTTACCTGTGTCTTGTGAGCAGCAGGGGCTGGGGGGCAGTGGGACAATGAGCAGCACGTGAAAGGGCTCCGGAGAGGGGCTGGCACCAGCAAAGCCCAGCCCCCTTCCGCTTGACTCTAGGCAGGGCAGGGAGAAGCCAGGATCCACGCCGAGCCATGCGCTGATTCCCGGACCGTCCATGGGTCGGATCGAGAAGGCCACTGAGCCGGATCCGGCCCCCAGGTCTTAGTTTGCCTACCCATGCTCTAAACCCATCTTATGTTTGCTCTGGAGAGAGAGATTTGGAAAAGAGAAAAAAGAAACCCAAATCACACTGAATGTGTCCATGCTAGCTTTAAATAGTTCATTCCTTGAAAATAAATTAAATTTGACATTTCTATTATCCTGAATTAATAGTGACCACTGACGTTAATGGGCACTTGTCATTTCAGCGACGTCTCATTTACTCGAGAACCTGCGCTTGTTCGGGCCATTTGGAATTGATTTGGTTTGCTAACCGGAGTTTTAAGCGCAGCAACGGCGATCCGTTTTTGAAAGGCTGAGGGGGCCTGAGGAATAATAACGCCGGCGTGGGGAGGGGGTCCACGTGCATGCGCAGCAGGTGGCATTGCAGGCATTCACGATCTGATCACGCGCACAGGGGCTGAGAGCTCAGACCCTGCGCGATTGGAAGGATTACCACCACATCGCCCGAAGGCTGACCAACCCGGCCGGCCGGGGGGGGTGTCCTGTTACCCTTTAAGCAGGAAATGGCGGGAATCCTCTCTCTTTCGCTCCGGACCCCAGCTGCATAGGTTCTCCCGCCCACCCGCCCTTTAGGTTAGCTCTTGACCTTGCTATGGACTTCGGTTAGTTGCCTCAGTTGGCCGAGGGGCCTGGTAGGAATTTTTCCACTTGGGCTAGCCAAGGCGGTTTTTTTCGCCTACCTCGTAGCAACTTGTGTCATTATTTCCCACAGGGAGGGAGGGACATTGCCACGCAAGCCCTAGGCTCTGTGGTTTAGACCACAGCGCCACCCGCATCCCTATAGTGCCGGATTTACGTATAAGCTAAACAAGTTCTAGCTTAGGGCCCCACTCTCTTGGGGGCCCCCCAAAAAAATTAAAGGGAAAAAACAAACCTGGGTGTACATTTCCAAAATATAAGATAAAAAACAAATAAAATAAAACCTACATGCAGCAACAGTGTTTTGTGTTGTATAGGCTCCTATTTGTTATGTGCAAATGGCTTTAGATAGCTATTTAGATAGCCATAAGTGACCATGCATTCAACAAAAAAAACAGCAACAATTTGTTGTTGACAAAGTGAAGGAGGAAGAGTTTTATTTCCTAGTATATTTTTAAGCTCTTTCATTATGCTTTCTTGGATTTTAAGTTTCTCTGTATACCTGGATTTGTAAAAGCAGTTCCTAATTGGCATAAGCAGAACAAAGGCCCCTCATTCGCAGCGCAGAAATATCTGCCAAGTGTCTCGAGGTTAAGATAATGCGAGAATGCACGACGCTGTCTGGAAGGAGGTTGAGACAGGGAGAACAATGCAGCTTAGTTTAATGAGCTAAGAATAGACTGGACACTCACTTTGCAGTGACTATTAATAGCAAAAAATTGGAAATTCCAAAAGGTACCTGATAAGTAGGATTGGCACTTAAAAATGTTAACATATTATAATTTGGCATCCAAATATGAGGAGTTAAAAGGAATAAATGAGGTAGAGAGAGAGGAGAATTGGAAACCATTTAAAGAATATATGAATTGGTATGTTGAGAAGGCCGACCTCTTAGTACAATATTAAAGACCCAAAAAATTGATGTAAAGGATAAGGATAGATACAAGAGATAATAGAGCATGCAGATAGAGAAAAGATGACATTAATGCAGTAAGGAGAAGGTTGTGAAGCAACATGGGGAAGGGGGGAGGGTAATCAGGGAGGGTGGGGTATGGGGAGGGAAATTAAGTGTGCTATAGGACTTATGTTTATTGTTTAGTTAAGTTATGTGTGTTTATGTAACTTTTTTGTGTCTTTATTATTTTTCTTTTCTGTAAATTTGGAATTTAAATAAAGTCTATTTTAACTAAAAAAAAAAAAGAATTTCAGGAACCAAAAAAAAAAAAAAAAGTTTGCAGTGACAAGAAGGGGAAGAGATTTTTAGCTTTTATATTCAGCCTAATCATATTGTAAGCATCAGGCTAGATATTCCATTGAAGTTTGTTAGGGTATTTTAATTATGTTAGTATGTCCCTTTGCTATTATTGCTTTTATGCTTTTGTATTCCCTGCTTGGTGTAATACCCTCAATGGTCCTCAGAAGTTTCTTGCTAGTTAACTGAAGTCGTGCTTTCTTGTTTTCTTGCTGATTGGTAAGCACAGGTGCAAATAACCTTGAACAAACAATAGTGGATCTTTGTGCTCACAAGCCAGAGTTCTGTGTTGCTAACTTGTAGGAGGCTTGCCAGGAAACCCCCTTCACATTCTTAGACAAGAAGGTGGGCTCCGGGGGACTTGAAGGTCGATTTCCCAGAAAACACGTGAATTCTCGTAAAACATGTGATCTAATTATGAATTAAGTTTCGAATTCCTATAGTCATGTATAAAAGGATGTGCACACCAGTTCCTAGGTGTGCAGTTTTGGCGAGATATTGCCCTGCACCTTTTGCCTTGCATATGCAATTCAAAATAAACCTGTTGTATCCTGCAATGGTGTCTTGCCTCTTTGTGTACATGTTCCTGCACTCAGGAGCCCAGAATGGTCCTACAAAAGGACAGCTGGATGTATCAAGGGCCCCATGACCTTCAGTAGCTAGCCTTAGGGCTGCATCAAACCTGAATCTGGCCCTGATTTCCACCCAGCCCATCCCTCATGCCTGGTGTGCGATATTTGCCTTTCTGAGAACTTTCCTCTTTCTCCTCCTTCGCACCGAATACAGTGAAATCCGTTTGCCATTGAGCTTTCTCCCTCGCTGTCAGCATTGCAAAGCAAACTTGTACGGAACGGTCAGCCTTAACCTTTCGATTAATGAACCCATTAATTATATTTCTCCCTGTAGATGGGATATGTTCCCCCATGCCTATGCGAGCTCACAGTCAATATATGAGTTTATACCTAAGTGTATTTTCTCAACACGAATAAATTTAAAGGCCCAACACCAGCCATGGGTGTAAATTTGGCAACCCTCCATGCCAAATTCTTCATTTGAAGATTTGGATCAGCTGCCGTCCTTCACACGGCGTGATAAATTTCAGTTAGCAAAAATGCAAGATCAATGGGGTAGAAGATCAATGGCCCTTCATATTTCTTAAATCTGGTTTCTTCATTGAATGCTCTAAGGCTGCATAAGCACCGCGCACATCAGAACATTGAAAGCATGTTTTCCCCCACCCTGCAAAAACATTACACAATAAGCGCACAACGTGCATCCATTTAACTTGTACACCTTCAGCTTTAAGTGCTTGGCAAAAAAATAAAAAGGGAGTGAGAAGGGGGCAAATATCTAAGGGGAAAAAATACCTTCGCTAGGGTTGCCATATTTCAAATGATGTTGAGCTTTTCTTGGCAAAATCACCCCAAAAAATGACGTTTTGGACACTGCCGACATGGGTTGCCATCCATCTGGATTTTCACGGACATTTTTCCAATTCCCACTCAGACGGTGCCTTCCAACTGCAGTATTCCAGGTATGTCCAGGAAATTCCTGACATATGGCAACCCTACCTTAGCAATCCCACCTGCCATTGGACCCAATTTGTTTTGACTATGCACGATTTAGGCTTTAAGAATGATCCCCAAAATGCAACCCCCACATAAACGGTGTGTGTGTGTGTGTGTGTGTATGTTAGCATCCATCTGTCTGTCTCAAGACACAATGGAATGTGCCTCTGGGGGTGAAGACAAACCAATGGAGAATCACAGCGCCTGCTGTGGCTGCAGCGACTGGCAACTTGTAACTGCTGCTTCTCGGTTTGTTTCTGCTTGTCACGGTCCGGTCTACGGGTGAACGAAGTCCCAGCAGAGGACGTCAGGACCGGGGGCAAGATGGCAAGGTGGGAGCAGGAATGTGAGTCCAGAAACCAGGGGTCCGAGGGTCAGGAAGCAGAAGATCACAAAGTCAAAGGTCTGGGGGTCGAGAAGCAAGGAGTCACGAAGGCGAGGGTCGAGAAGCAACGCGTCACGAAGCCGAGGTCCAGGGATCAGGAAGCAGCGGGCAGGAATCAGGAGGCCAGACACAGCAAGGCAGGAAGCATATTGCTGTGGCAAAGAGCCAAAGGGAAGTGCTGACCTTATATCCCTTCCCGGCTCTTGCCACCAGGTGCAGTGAGTTACCAAGCAGCCTCACCTGTGCGGCAGCACCTTGCCTCTCCAGAACAAACTTAGGAAGGCCCCAGTCCTGCGAAGCTGTGCTGGTCACGGGGCCTGGCTCCTGCAGCACCGAAGTGACCTCCTCGGGGTGCAAACCTGAGCAGTGTGTCTGGAGGTCCTGGGCTGCCCAGACGACAAGACCCCCCCTTCTCAGTCTCACTGACGTGGTCCAAAGGAAAGCAGAGCAAGATGTTGGGCACTAGCTTGGCTGCAGGAGTTGCCGGAAGGAGGCGTACAAGGCACCATCAAACCGCCTTAGGGACTCCACTCTGGATTATGTGGGGTTTGCTCCTTAGCCTTTTATTCACTTCCGCAAGTTGTGGGCTATGCAGACTTCAGTGTAACCCAGAATTCTTTGGCACTGTTTCGGAGACCTGCTTAAGTTTCACCACGAGTCCATTATCCATTTTATTTTACATTTCAAGTGATATAATTGCCAGTTTCACAAGTCAGACCGCAGGAGAATGCCCTGTCGGTGCTCCACGGAGCTGACCTCCTTTTTAACCCCAAAGCGGCAGTTGTGACCCGCTGCTCTCCGATCCACACCGCTTATGTCTGGGGAAAGGTCTTGTAGCGAAAGGGTGACCACGCACCTCCGTGGTGTGGGGCTGCCTTGTGCCACAAGGTCTGCATGTCTTCGCTTGGATTAAATCTCTTTGTTTAGAAGAGGAGCGCTGGTTTGTAAGTGGCCTCAAACCACAAATGAAACCACCATTCATTCTTGCACAGAGCAAAGGTTTCAGTGGATATTCTGAGCTTCTGAAAGCACCCATCCCATCCCGTAACAAGCGATTTCTTCCACCAACACTGGCCACAAGGCAGCTTCTTTTGCCTCAGATTTCCACTTGGTACGCCAGTCTCTCCTGCTTAGGGATTTGACTTAAATTCAAAGCCAGACTGCTTTCTTCAGCCCGGTTTGGGGTTGCCATTTGCAAGGAACGCCGGCCAGATTTTCACTCCAGTAGCACCTTAGAGACCAACTGAGTTTGTTCTTGGTATGAGCTTTCGTGTGCATGCACACTTCTTTTTTTTTTTTTTTTTTTATTAAAGATTTTCAAAGGTAGTACAATGTCTCTCTCAAGTTTTTCCATATAACATTTTTATAAGTCAGTGTTGGTGAGACATTAGAAAAGAAAGGGGGGGAAGGGGTGGGTGGGACGGGAGGTAGGTGGGGTGGGGTGACTGTGTTTCTTTTTTATTTGATATGAGTAGGGTTTGGTGTCAGCATTGTTTATGTAGGTTCTTTGTTGTTTACTTGTGCTCGTTTGGCGGTGAGAGAGGTCGGAGTTGGCTTGGGATGTGGTTGTTCGTTTGTGGTTGGCTGTGGTGATCTTTGGTTTCCTGAGTGAGTGGGGTTGGTGGGTATTTTGGGTCAGGTTAGCCATATTGATTTGTATGCTGTCGGTAAATTTTTGTCATTGTCTTGTTGGGCTGTGTATGTGATGAAGGGGAACCATACCGGGGTGAAGGTGTCTTCTTCAGTTTGTCCCCGTGTCAGTTTCAGTTTACTGGTTAGTTTTTCTAGTAGGGCTGTTTCCCATACTGCTTGGTACCATTGGTCCATGTTTACTCCTGACAGGTCTTTCCAGTGTCTGGTTATGATGTTTCTGGATGCTGAGAGTAGATGGATTATGAGTTCTTTGTGTTGTAAGTGGGCATTATTGTCTTGGAAGATGTTTAGTAAGACCAATTCTGGGGTGGTTTCTAACACTTGCTTGGTTATTTTACATATTTCTCGTGTGGTTGTTGTCCAGAATGTTTGGATTTTGGGGCACTCCCACCACATGTGGAAGTATGTGCCTGTGGAGGTGCACCCTCTCCAGCATTTTGGTGAGGTTCCTGGGCGTATTAGCGCTAATTTTCTAGGCGTTAGATACCATCTGTAGGTTAGTTTTAGGGTGAGTTCTCTTCTTTTTGTTGATATGGATTTAAAGGGGGGTTTAGACCACATTCTGGTCCATTGGGTGGGGTTGATTTCGTATCCTATGTCATCCTCCCATTGTTTTTTGATTGTGTCTAGGGTGTTCGTGGGATTTTTGAGTAGTATTTTATAAATTGCGGATACCAGCCCTCTATCGCTTCCCTTTGTCATTAGATGAGGTTTTCAAAGGTTGTCAGGGGTCTGGTTGCTGCTGATTTTACTGTTGGATTGTTTAATATGGCATGTATTGGTGTTGTGTTAACCAGGGCATTTGGGTGTCTTCTAATTTGTCCTGTATTTCTTGTGTTGACAGAGGTTTGTTATTTTTATAAAAGTCTATTAGGCGATATAGGCCTTTGGATTGCCAGGTTTTGGTTTGGAGGTTTTGTGCTGCTTTGTGGAATAGTGGGTGGTAGGTCAGGGGAATTAGTGGGGATGGGGTTGGGGATAGTTTGCCTGTTTCTGCTTTCCATGCTTTGAACATGGTTTGTGTGTATCTGTTAAGTGTTGTGGGGATTTTTCTTAGTTTGTTTGGGAGGAATGGGTATGCTGTGGTGCAGATATTCTCAATTGTGTCCCTTTCTAGGTGTATCCATTGTTTTGTCTCGTCTTCTAATATGTATGGGATTATATGGCGTATTTGGTTGGCTCTGTAGTATGCTTCTATGTTGGGGATTCCCCATCCTCCTTCTGCGGTGGGGAGGTGTAGGTATTTGGTGTATATTCTTGGTTTTTTGTGTGAGAAGATGAAGGATTGTAGTTTTCTTTGCCATTTGCGGAGTTGGGTTGGGGGGATCCAGATTGGGAGGGTTTGGAATAGATAGGTTAGTTTTGGAAGGATGATCATTTTGATCATGGCTATTTTGTCTGAGAGAGTGAACTTCATGTTGTTCCATCTCTTTAAGTCTTTGTTTATTTGTTGCCATAGGGGTTTGTAGTTGTGGAGGTATAATTTGTTAAGGTTTTTGGTTATTTGTACTCCTAGGTATCTGAACTTGGTGTGGCAGAGTTTTATCTTGGTGGTGTTAGTGAGTTCTCTTTGGATGTAAGGTGGGGTGTTAAAGCACATGGCTTCCGATTTTTCAAAGTTTACTTGTAGGCCTGAAACCGTTGCAAATGTGTTGAGTTCTCTGATCAGGGAGGGTGCTGTGTTTGAGGGATCTGGTGTTGTGACCATTAGGTCATCTGCAAAGAGTCCTAGTTTATAGGTTCTGCCTTTTATTTCCACCCCTTTGATGTCTGTGGCTGCTCGGATTCGGATTGCTAGGGGTTCCAGCGCCAGGATAAATAGGAAGGGAGATAGTGGG
>OFHU01003420.1:0-117046 GCA_900245905.1 Lacerta viridis
GAACTGGACACCTTCCCTCACTTCTGTTCTGAACAGAGATGAGGTACAAATAGCTTCTCTCTGTGAGTGAGCATAACAAGGGCTGTCCACCCAGTCAAATCTGGCTGGGAAGGTGCCAGCTTCACATTGGGGAAGCTCAGTTGTAGGGCGTCTGTTTTGCATGCAGAAGGTCCCAGGTTCCACCCTTGCTATCTCCCAGTTAAGGTGGGAGATAACCTTCTCTGAAGCACACAGGGTTCTCACAGTGGCCAATGAAAGCCCAGTAAAGCAGGAATTGAGTGCAACAGCACTTCTGCCATGCCTGAGTCTCAGAATTCTGCTACAAAATAAACAACACTTATTCGTATTTTGTTACTATTGTCGTCATTCTAGTGTGTCCTCAAGCAGCCATCGTTTGTTGGCATGCTCTTCTTTGTGTGGCCAGGTGGAGTCCCCCCACCCGACCCCAGGCAACCCCCGGGAGGAATAATGACTCATGACAACGTGTTATGGGATTAAAATTGGTCACAACTTTATTAAACTTTCAGACCTTGGCTTAGGCATTGGGCGTTTATCCCTCCCAGCCCCTATCCGGGGATCTGGGGAACATCAGGGTTATCCAAACTTTGTGGGGATTGGGCTGGCTCTGGAGAATGTCTGTTCAAGCAGAGAGCCCGCCCCCCATTTTGTCGCAAAGTAGGGGAGAGCACTGACGCCTCTGCGCATTTAATGTTGCTCCAGTTACTTGTTCCATTTCATCCCTTGCTACAATAGACCAGACATTTTGTTTGCTGGGGGACTCACAGTGCCTGCTGTGGCTACAGAGACTGGCAACTCATAACTGCTGCCTCCCATGTTTTTAGCTGCGTTAGCAGGACTGAAGTGTCCTCCCAGGGCGCAAACCTGGGCAGTGTGTGTGGAGGTCCTATGCTGCCCAGATGACAATACCCCCCTCTTGACCTTGCTGATGTGGTCCAAAGAAAAGCAGAGAAATACGTTTGGCAGTAGCTTGGCTGCGGAGTAGATGGAAAGAGGCGTACAAGGCAAAATCCAACCGTCTTAGGGACTCCACTCTGGATTTGTGTAGAGTTTATTCCACAGCCTTTTCTTCTCTTGATGATATAGATAGATAGATAGATAGATAGATAGATAGATAGATAGATAGATAGATAGATAGATGATAGATAGATAGATAGATAGATAGATAGATAGATAGATAGATAGAGATAGATAGATAGATAGATAGATAGATAGATAGATAGATAGATAGATAGATAGATAGATATAGATAGATGATAGATGATAGATAGATAGATAGATAGAGAGAGATAGAGAGAGAGAGAGAGATAGAGATAGATAGAGATGAGAGATAGATTAGATAGATAGATAGATAGATAGATAGATATAGATAGATAGATAGATAGATAGATAGATAGATAGATAGATAGATATGATAGATAGATAGATAGATAGATAGATAGATAGATAGATAGATAGATAGATAGATAGATAGATAGATAGGCATAGGAAGGAAGAGATAGGGTGTTTGTGCTTGTTTCAGAACACAAAAAATATACAGAATAAAACCACATAGCTCTCAACTGTCCTAATAAAATTGGGACATCTCTTTTTTCACCCAAGAGCACAGCACCCCCAAAATGCACATTTTTGGGGTGCAACAAAAGAATGGCCCCGAGAAAGGCACATCTTTGGGGGCTGTGATCTTATGTGCATCGTATGACTCGTGCAGGAGCACGGCTGGAGAAAACACATGTCCAGTTTTTCACCACGACGTGTTGGAGGGTATGAAACCCTACTGTATTTGGAGCTCAAAAGCATCCACGACCAGCATCCACTGACCCTCCCCCTTCCCCAGAAAGCCTAATGTCCTTCTCATCACCCCTAACAAATTGCAGTTCCCATGATTCTTTGGGGAAACGCATGCATAAGGGGGGGGTAGCTCAGTCAGTAGAGCATGAGACTCTTAATCTCATGGTTGTGGGTTTGAGCCTCTCATTGGGTAAAAGATTCCGGCATTGCAGGGGGTTGGACTAGATGACCCTCAGGGTCCCTTCCAACTATACCATTATATGATTCTATGATACAGTTTAAAATGTATAGTGCAAATGGGGCACTATACATTGCAACGCCTCACAAAAAATTCCAGAAATAACTCTCCCCCTTCCATGCTTTTTGCAGGAGGCCTATGTTTTATCCCCAGCCAAAATGGCCAATTTTTTGAATAAAGAAGTTCCCCACATCCTCCTACCCCATCCCTCAGACATCATGGTAGTTAGCAAGGATAGTTAACCCCATTTCAGGTTATTGTTGCCTGTCCAGAAAAGTACAACGAGAAACAGATAACAGCATATTGATTTTACATCTATTCTAACCTTCCCAGTGGAAATGCCATGACTCTGCATTATAAGTTTTCTCCCTTGTCAAGTGGTGTAACTGTTAGCAGCCGATAATTCATCTCACTGACTTTCGCTCTTTGGCCTTATTGAGACACTGTGCTATCTCTGTTCCTATATTTCATGGGGAATATCGAGGGAAATAAAGCGCTGGTGCCTATCAATTTTATTTTAAAAGACCATTTCTGATTATTCCCAGGAGTTTGCCTTTAGATAAGGGCAACAGGCAAGCAATAATTTTTGCAAGAGTTGGTATGAGAGGGCCATTGTGGCTAATCAGCCAGAAACATTTCTCTGCCCATTTCCTTTGACCCACAATCATATTTGTCATATTGAGCTGTATCCGAGTAGTTTTTTTATTCTGAGTAGGACCATTAAAATTATGGATCTAAGTTAGTAATGTTTTTATTATTTTCAAGGGGTCTCTGTTCTCATTATAGTTGTACTAACCAGTTTGGTATTTCTGCAACTGTACAAAATTCAGCACAACCCCCCCCCCATTTGACAGAGACTGAAACCTATTGTAGGTTGCTTTGAATTGCTTTGAATATTGTATTGTAATCTTGTAGCCCTTCCTGGGACCTTAGGGTGGGTAAATAGTAATAATAATAATAATAATAATAATAATAATAATAATGGTGATGGGCACACATATCACAACAGGTTCAGTAGCAGCCTGTGTTGTAGGGCTGGGATGGGGGTCAGATAGGGATGTGAAGTTGGGGGTGCCTAGGTGGGAGCACTGGGTTGGCTTCCTTAGTACACCCCTGCATCTCTGACTTCTCTGCCACCCTGGCTCGCTCCAGCCCCATTCAGGTAAGGTGCAGCAACAACAACAACAACAACTATTATTATTATTTATTATTTATACCGCGCCCATCTGGCTGGGCCTCCCCAACCACTCTGGGCGGCTTCCAACACAATATCTGGGTAGATCAATGGGGGTGGAGACGCTCCTTCAGATATTCTGGACCGAGGCCGTTTAGGGACAGTTCTCCGCCATATGAGTTGCTACTTGATCAGCTCTGTGGAAAGTGACTATTTCTCTGTCAGCCGGGAGTTCAGGGGGTACCAGTTAAAATGGGTAATGCTCGAAAGCTTCATGTTTGGGTTTGGCATTCAGTGTGTGAACTCACCTATCTTGGAATTTCCATTCCCAATCTGAATTCCCTCTTTCGTTGCCTCTTTTTACCAAAATTTTAAGAGATTCGGGGGGGGGAGATCCATTCACAGACATTCGTTGTTTTGTATAGTTTGGTATTTGGTTAAAAAATAACCATGGAAAAACATCGGTGTAATATTGATTGCTTTTTTCATAATTAACTCCTAAGCGTGGGAAGAATGCATCATCCTGATACATGATCTCATAATATGAAGAGTCTATTTGCTCAATATCCCGAGACTTCTCTAAAGCACCCTGCTTAAGTTTCATCCTTCTGTTTGAGTCTTCTCAATTGCCACCATATGGCATCCAGAAGGATGGAAGGATGACCTCTCTCAGCCATGGGTCTCAGCATATGGGCAGTGGCTTAGGTGTCACTGAAAGAAACAGATCCCCAAAAGTGAAAGCAATTTTAGCATATTATTCAAGACACATGAAACGCTCACCTGATCTGTATGCTGAAGGTCTTTGGGTTGAATATCACACTAGTCCCACTTCCTAGAATATTAAAAACTTGCCCCATGAAGGGAATGGCTAGATAGACCTTCAGGGGGAAAAATATTTCCCTGATAGGCAGACCTCACCCAAACACAAACTTTTCAATTATGTGAAGCTGTTTGTCCAAAAAAAATTGGGGATGTGTGAACTCTCTAAAACATATTTCAGATTACCTTGTTAATTATCCCTTTTGGGGGGAGGGTGTGGAGAACTCAGATTAATTTTCTGAATCTGAGCCAATTCAAGGAGCTCAGGAAAACTACCCATCTCCAGAAATGGTCCCTGCCAGCCTACCACCCTTTCTCCCCAGGGAAAGGGTTTTTTCCCCACTTCCTCACTCCCTTCTCAGATGCTCTGGTGTATTGGCTGATTAGCAATATGCCTGGCATCGTATCCCAGTGACTCATGGAAGGTGTAGTTCTCCCAAAGACTGCTGCAATTGCAATTTTGAGACCCCGAAGTTTGCCACTGCAGGTGGCCCAGACAAACTTCCTCATCATTCTTAATTAAAAGTGTAATACAATTGTGCGAGCCTTTGTGGGAATGACATCTCCCAATGTTCCCCATGCCCTGTTGCAAAGTATGATCAGTGCAATGGGCAGTTGGTAGAAGAAGGAGAAAGAAAAACATCCCCTCTCTTTCTTTTCCTCCCCATGTGGCTTGCTGCTGATCCCATTGTCACCAAGTTAAGGAAAGGAAGAGTGTGCTGCAGGCTTCCCCAACACTGGTGAGGCTAATGGGGAGTTGCAGTACAAAATGTCTGGAGGGGAACTGGGTTAGAGGAAAGCTGGCATAGAAGATAGGGATTCTTCTCTAGCTCAGATTTTGATCTGAGCTGGAGAAGAAGTTCAGACCTTGTAGAGCTCACTTTGAGGCCAGGTGTTGTGGTCTCCAAAGTTCTCCTCTGAGCCTGGGTCAAGACCTTCATTGGCATTTCTTGTAAATGAGGACATAGGTCTTTCTACCTGGCTATTTCAAAGCACTGGTCTGGGAGGGAAGCAGAATGCACATCCCTGGTCCTCTACGACATTGATCTTCAACTGGTACTGTAGGTCAGGACCCACTACTAAGTGGCAGCCTAATTTAGGGTTGGTCGCAATTTCAAATTGCTGCTGGTGAAGGGCAGGAAATAAATGTAATAATAAAAATAGTGATAAGAGAATGAGCCTGAAATGAAGTTAGTAGTGCTATTTTGAGAGTGGCATCGTTATTTTGAGGCATGGATATATTTTACGTCAAAAACTTGAACACTGCACTGCTTAAACAGTTCCCAGTCTTTGTAAGACGTGAATCTCATGATTCCATTTCTTTTCTCTCTTTTTTCAGTGCCTAATGCTATTTAACATACATTTTAATGGTTATCAGTGAAAGGATTCGTAGAGGATCTATGGTTGCTAGGAAACTGTTGCCTCAGTTGTGCAAATCTTCCCATGCTGCACACATTATCTTGCATCAAAAATTGTTGTCTAGCAGCCTTAGAAAGCATAGGTTGCGGGGGGGGGGGGTTCTCTCCCCTTTCTCTCTTTGCAAGGAATATGTTTCTTGAGTTTAATGGTACAGATCATTTTACAGTAGAATTGCCTCAGTGTCATCATTATACAAATCCAGTGTCACTGTATTGTGCTCTCAAGTTGATGCTTTTCAACTGATGGGTCTGGATCTTCAGAGTTGTAAAGCAATGGTGTCTGATGAGAGCCACATATAAATAACAGATGTCAAGCAAAGAGTTAGAGTTAGTTTTAGGGTGGGGAAAAGGAGACGAGAAATTATGCACACACTTAAGCTTAAGCTTTTGCCGGAAAAAATATCAACAACCTCAGATATGCTGATGATACAACCTTGATGGCAGAAAGTGAGGAGGAATTAAAGAACCTTTTAATGAGGGTGAAAGAGGAGAGCGCAAAATATGGTCTGAAGCTCAACATCAAAAAACTAAGATCATGGCCACTGGTCCCATCACCTCCTGGCAAATAGAAGGGGAAGAAATGGAGGCAGTGAGAGATTTCACTTTCTTGGGTTCCATGATCACTGCAGATGGTGACAGCAGTCACGAAATTAGAAGACGCCTGCTTCTTGGGAGAAAAGCAATGACAAACCTAGACAGCATCTTAAAAAGCAAAGACATCACCTTGCCAACAAAGGTCTGTATAGTTAAAGCTATGGTTTTCCCAGTAGTGTAATGTATGGAAGTGAGAGCTGGACCATAAAGAAGGCTGATCGCCAAAGAATTGATGCTTTTGAATTATGGTGCTGGAGGAGACTCTTGAGAGTCCCATGGACTGCAAGAAGATCAAACCTATCCATTCTTAAAGAAATCAGCCCTGAGTGCTCACTAGAAGGACAGATCCTGAAGTTGAGGCTCCAGTACTTTGGCCACCTCATGAGAAGAGAAGACTCCCTAGAAAAGACCCTGATGTTGGGAAAGATGGAGGGCACAAGGAGAAGGGGACGACAGAGGATGAGATGGTTGGACAGTGTTCTCGAAGCGACTGGCATGAGTTTGGCCAAACTGCGGGAGGCAGTGAGGATAGGGGTGCCTGGCTTGCTCTGGTCCATGGGGTCACGAAGAGTCGGACATGACTGAACGACTGAACAACAACAAGCTTAACATACCCTGTGTAGTGTTGGGAAAGGTGACAATTTGGTGGCACAGCCTGGATTTTGCATGCAAAAGGTCCCTGGCATCTCCAGGCAGGGCTGGGAGAAACTCCCTCCCTGAAACCCTGGAGAGCTGCTGCCAGTCAGTGTAGGCAATACTAAGTTAGGAGAATCAATGGTCTGACTCCATATAGGGCCTCTTCCTATGTTCCTAAGTAGTCCATATATTGGTGTCATGAAATCTATTTTACTGTAGCTCTTTCCATTCAAACCAGCATGTGGGCCAACATGATCACCTTGCAATTCTTGTTTGAACTCATTTTTAATTCAGCCCTTAATAGCACTATTGATCCGGATTGTGCTTTCATTTTCCCAGGAGTTGGGAGCCCTGTAGATAAACTGGTCCAAATTCTCCTTTGGAGGGATATTAAGTACATTCTAATTTGACCTGTGCGCATGACTCAATTTTTCAACTTTGTAATTAAGCCTATTGAATCAAGAGTCTGCTGGGACGCAGCAACTGCTTTGGAATGCGAGAGCCGTAGCAAACAAGACGGGAGCATAATCAGCAGAAGTTTGCCATTTCTGCCATGCATCAAGCTCCAACGAACCCTGAGAGCAAAGGAAACCCAGTATGTCACCGGGAATTTATTCACGAGTCTACTAGGCTGGCTCAATATGTTAGAGTTTAATTAATCTTTAAAGCAACACCTTGGTATTATTAGAAACCAGCGTCTTGTATGTTGTTTTATCTGCATTAACAAATTCAATATTGGTCAACCTCACTCTTCAGGGACCCTCCATAATCTCTAAGCAAACAAATGGTTCTCGCTGCTGGGCTTAAACGGGAGGTTTGCAAAATTCCTGCTAAGAAGCTTTTACATAGGAGGTGGAGGAGACAGAAGTGATTTCCCAGATCCAAAGAACCTCCAGGTCTGCATTCTATCACTTTGACATGTATGCTAACAGCCTCCCCAGTTTTCCAGACCTCATGATGGGTTGGAAGCCATTGGGACTGCTGAGGTGGAAAGCAGACAGCTCAACAATAGGTGGAGCCAGAACCCAGGACCGGCAGAGGCAACTAATGCTGACTTGTCCCCTATCTTCCTCCTTGCTGAGTTCTGCAATAGCAACACTGAGTCAAAGGAGGAGGAGGTCAACAGTCAGCGTCACCTCCTGGACTGGGTATAAGTAAGAAGGCAGCAGGTGGGACTGGTAGTTCAGTGCCCCATTTGGAAGGCACCCCAGCACATTCTCCGTTTGGTAGGAATGACAGAAAGGTGGAGTTTCTCTCCCCAATGTGTTTTCCCTTTGCTGACTTCCACTAAACGGGCGGAAGTCAGCCTGTCCCCAGGAGGGGACAGATAGTTGAACCAATGCCTAAGCACTCACATGTTGTAATTTAATAAAAAAAAAAGTTGTGGCCAAAATTTATGCCAATTACCTTAAACAAAATTCCTGTGTCCTGTGTGAGTTATTTGGGTTCTGCTCTTGGGGACCTCTACACGCAACTGCTCACACTGTTGACTCTTGTTAAGCTTGGGGTATACTAAGACCCCAAGATCCTTTTCACATGTACTACTAGTAAGCCAGGTGTCCCCCATCTTATATTTGTGCAGCTGGTTCTTCCTGCGGAAGTGCAGAAGCTTACATTTGCCCCTATTGAAATTCAGTTTGTGTTACATGCCTTTGATTGACTGTGTTGAATGTGTCCCAACCATCTTGGTTTTCTAACGATGGGAAGGGATAGAGTTAAACCCAGACCTTCTGGATTTTACATAACTCTTTCAGGTGATGTCTCTGTTTGCTGGCTTTATTCCACAGTTACCATCCTTTACTGGTAACTATGGCTTCCATAGGGTGGGGGCTGGGAGGTAGTCAATGGATGATTTTTCTTGGCCTTAAATGTCTATAATTTGCTTAATTGCTCAGTTCCATTTTTCACATTTGAAAACCCAGCCATTCGTTAGCGCATTGATGTTTCACAATCGGTGCGTGCTTCTTTCTCAGTTCCCAGGAATATGATCCTAGCCCATGTAAGAATTCTTGGTTTGTGCCTTACAGTATATGTCTTCTAACAGTGGGAACCACAGTCTAATCAGTATTGTTACATATGATAGTATATATATGATCAGTGGAATACCAATCTGACAATGCCAGAAGCAAGAATAAGAGAGTATATATCATAACATTTTGTGCTACTGATTTTTTATATAATTGGGAGATATATTGTTTCTTTTTTTTTAAAAAAAAGGTTCTGATTCTATAACTATAGATAGATAGATAGTATTGTATATGTTTTTTATGGATGCCGTTTTGTGAGGGCCTTGCTCTAAAAAGTGAGCTAGACATATTTAAAATACTGAACCTGTAGGTGGGATTAAGGTAAAAGATAAAGGGACCCCTGACCATTAGGTCCAATCGTGTCCGACTCTGGGGTTGCGGCACTCATCTTGCGTTACTGGCCGAGGGAGCCAGCATACAGCTTCTGGGTCATGTGGCCAGCATGACTAAGCCGCTTCTGGTGAACCAGAGCAGTGCATGGAAACGCCGTTTACCTTCCTGCTGGAGTGGTACCTATTTATCTACTTGCACTTTGACGTGCTTTCGAACTGCTAGGTGGGCAGGAGCTGGGACCGAGCAATAGGAGCTCACCCCGTCACGGGGATTTGAACCACTGACCTTCTGATCGACAAGCCCTAGGCTCTGTGGTTTAACCCACAGTGCCACCCGCGTCTCTGTAGGTGGGATTAGCAGGCCTGTAATGGTGATCTTTGTGAATAGGCAAGTCCTTACAGGCAAAGATGGTCACCCAGACACCATCATCCTGGTCCTGGTTCATTTTGGACCTTCTGAAACAAACCCACCACTTTGAATTTCATCTCTAAATGAACTGCAGATGTGTTCATTTCGATGACTCCCTTCTTAATAGTTCCATCTGCAGTTGAGGGAATTGGGTATGTTTAACCTGGAGAAGAGAAGGCTGACAGGTGATATGATAGCCAGATTCAGTTACCCAGCCAGGACCGAAACCAATGGGTTCAAATTACAAGAAAGGAAATTCCAACTAAACTTTAGGAGGAGCTTTCTGACGGTAGGAGCTGTTGCAACAGTGGAGCGGAGTACGTCAGAAAGTGATGGAAAACTTCATTAGAAGTTTTTAAACAGAGGTTGGTTGGCTATCTGTCTGGGATTCTTTAGCTGAGATTCCTGAATTGCAAAGGGTTGGGCTATGTCACCCTTTGGGATACTGTCCATCTCTACGATTCTATGACACAGAAGTTTCTGAATGTTCTTGAAAGGCACAGTACAACACAGTACAGATGATAATGACTTGATTGTCATAAGCTGCATTATACAAAATCAGGCTATTGGTCCATCTGTCTCAATAATGTCTACTTGGGCATGGAGGGGAATAGTAATGGCAAACAAATTTGCTTCTGTTTGCATTTCAAGGCAACCCTACCTAATTCAAGCTTCTCCAAACCTGTAAATGGAAGCACAGCCATCTTCTGAAACATGCCAAGTGGTGCATACAAAATGCATATAGTAGGGCAAAGTGTGCATAAAAATGCTTATACTGCTGAAAATCATATGAAAGTGCATTACATTACAGGATGTTGGTTTGCAAAAAAAAGTGTCTATTAGGAGAAATTCACAATAAAATACTGAACAGTTTTAATGAAGAATGTGGGGGGAAATGCAAAGGGGTGTGGAAATATGAAGAACTCAAGATGGGGGGGGTGATGAAAAACTGAAATTTACAGATTTAACCCCCTAGTGAGGACCCTGTAACCTTCCAGATGTTTTGGACTGCAAATCCCATCATCCTTGACTATTGGTCATGCTGTCTTGGTGTGATGGGAGTCATAGCAGACTCTCCAGGTGTCTCTATTTTCTAGGGACAGTCCTGGATTTACAGAAGCTGTCCCAATTTCAGATCTGATCCCAGAATGTCCCACTTTTCTTTAGGACATCCCTATTTTCATTAGAGAAATGTTGGAGGCTATGGAATAGGATGTCCCTATTTTCATCAGAGAAACGTTGGAGGGGATGTCTCTATTTTTACTGGAGGAATGTTGGAAGGTATAGAATAATATCTCCCTATTTTCATCAGAGAAATGTTGGAGGGTATGTCACAGTCCATGGGTCGGCAACCTGCGGCCCATGGGCTGGATGCAGCCCACGAAGACCATTTTACTGGCCCACGAGCCACCCGCAAACCGAGTTGCCCGCTCAGCAAGTCCCCTGCGTGCTGTGCTATACCAGCGCAGCACAGCGCGGGGACTCGCTGAGTGGTACCCGAATGACCACTCCCCGCATCAAAAGGGGTGCGCATTTTGCGTGGTTGTGAGTAGCCTCCTGGGATCACGGTGCAGCTCCTGGCAGCTGGGTCTGGCACCACCTTCCCAGGTTGGTTACCTGTGGTCTCCACCCACTCAAGCAGCCGCCCAATCCCAGCTGGGGAGGTGTTGCGGGGGGGATTGGCCAGGTAGAAGGAGTTATTAGTCAGTACACACAATAGGAGTTGACTCATACCAGGGAAGCGACAATTGGATCCAGAGCTTCCCCACCCACCACTCCCTCATTTAACGTTTACTCTGCAGGTTAACCATTTTATTTCCACAGCCACACAGGCACGCAGGCGCTGCTATGTCAAGGTCGCTGTTGAAGGGCCGGAAAGGACTTTCCCTGCATTGGCAGGTTTCGCCTTTCCCGTAGCAATTCGTCACAACTTTGGTGGTTGCAGGCCTTGGGCGGAATCCTTTAGTCATCTACAAAATGGGGGGGGGGCGTGGGGCAGTGACCCCCGCCCCCATTGCGGTGGCAATAACAGGGTTCCTGTTAAAGGGGTCTCAGGGGGAGGCATTGGCCTCCCCCTCCAGCAGCAACGAACGGGGGGGGGCCTATCTGCTTGAACATATGTTCTCCAGAGTTAGCCCACTCCCCACACATGCTGGATAACCCTGATATTACCCAGAACCCCGGCTGGGGGCTGGGAAGGATAAACGCCCAATGCCTGAGCCAAGGTCTCCCTACATCTGAATATTAATAAAGTTGTGGCCAATTTAATCCCATAGAACGTTGTCACGTGTCGTTATTTCCCTCAGGGGCTGTCCGGGGTTTGGGGGACTCTGCCTGGCCACGCAAATGGCATCTGCACACATGCAGATACCAGAAACTGCATCTGCGCATGTCCACGGCGCCAGAAATCGCTCCTGCGCATGCCCAGACGCAGAAAATAGCATTGCACTGTGCCAGTCCAGCCCATGGATGAGCTCCATGGGAGTGATCCGGCCCATGGCCGGTAAACCTTGCCGAATCCTGTCATAGTCCAAAACCCCCACTGCCCTTCCTTGCACTAAGTGCTCTAAAGCATTGCTACAGATGCTATGCATTGTTCACCCCTGGGGAGTTATTAGAGCCCGCCAGGCTCTTCACTTTCAGGGCCAGACACACTACCTGCAACATCACACTGGCTCTCAGAAATACCAGAGCACACATTATTATCAGAGAAGCAAGTCTGGCTTGCTAACAACAGCCCGCACTGCTGAATCATTGACAAATTCAACCTCAACCACCTTCTCGGTGTTTGCCTTGACAACTAGTCTACTGAACGGCAATTGGATGAAAATCCCTTTCTAAAAATAGTATCACACAGGACAGAATGACAAGCACGAGCCACCAGATAATATTCGCTGGATGTTCCTTCAGAGGGCTTTTCCCCCCACCCTGGGCAGGGGGTGGATGTGCCGGAAGGAGGGGAAAGGCCAAGGGGAGCGGGACGGAATATGACACATGTGAAGAGCCAACTGCACTTTTAATAAATATGGCTTCCTTTTGACAAAGGAATCTCCAGAGGCTGATTTAATGTCTCCTCTGCAAATCCTAACAACTCCACATTTTGTGTAGGAGTTGAGAGCCGACACTTTCAAACTAGTAGAAAGGGACCTGTGGAGAGGAATGCTAATGTGCAGCGCAGAGAGGGTATTGAGGGACCACGGAGAGACTTCTGGTGACCTTTTGGCTATTAAAATATCATCCCAGTCCAGTACAGGCTTCACTTCAGCCTTTTGTGTGTGTAGAGGAGCCATGTAGAACACCCTTCTTTCTATATAATAAGCTAAACAGAGCCTGTTTCTTCCAGGCAACACACAAACCCACAGCTTGGAAAAGATCGAAAACGAACATTTGGAGAGCTGAGAGAATATTCAAGGGAAATGTGTGTAGATGATAGATAGATTGCACAGAATTGTAGAGTTGGAAGGGTCTACGGGGGTCATCTAGTCCAACCCTCTGCAATGCAAGAATCTTTTGCCCAACGTGGGGCTCGAACCCATAACTCTGAGATTAAACGTCTCACGCTCTACCAACTGAGATAGGTAGACAGGCAGGCAGGCAGGCATAGAGATACAGATATATTCAAGGAATCAGGTAACATTAACCCTCCTATTTCAAAGATATTGACACATTTGTTTAATTCAATATATGGGGAAGGGGTTGAGAGAGGGGGGACCTCAGGGGTGCTAAAGAACATAATAATTGCCTTGTTGCATCAGGCCCAAATGACTCTGAGTGCTGCTCCACATCTGCTAACTCATTTCTTTTGTATTAGTGTATTATTGACTTTTTTAAAAATCTGCTTTGTCATACAGACAGCAGCTTTCTATCCTACCCAACCCTATTAGCTCCTATTTGTTATAATACAAGGAGCTTGTATCTATTGCTAGTCAAAGCTCAAGATATTATTGAGTATGCAGTACTCATTCTACTCATTGCAATTTAACATCTTAATCCTATGCATTGTTTATCAAGAAACTGGTCCGGCCCTACCATTAGCATACCATCCAACATTTTCAGATCCAAAACCGGGACGCGTGTCTTCTGTGAAGTGCTTCTGGGTGAGTCATGTGACCCACACCACACTCTAGGGCACCCCCCAAACGCTTTTTGGATCTAGAGCGTGGCCCTGAGCATGCAATATTGTGGCACCCAAAATGGCCGCCGAGATCTTGCATGAAAAAATAGGGTGTCCAATTTTTCCGGGGCTCTTGGCAGGTATGTTTTAGGCAGAGTGAAGTAGCTGCCTCAGGCAACTAGTGCTGGGAATTAAGAAAGAGCAGGAAATCACTAGTTAGTTCATTTTTTATTGTTGTGTTATTTTACTACGAGGGTGAGGTATTTGTGGAACAAAATAACTTAACCAGCCTTGAGGACTATGACCTTGACTGGGTAAGAGTGGGGGATGTTGACAACAGTCAGCTTTGAAGGAATAGCAGTCTGTACAACAGCAAGTGCCTTTTCAATCATCCTTGTTATTTCACTTACTCGGCTTTGATATGAAAACAAGTTCTAGATCTCAGCTGAAGCTCTGGTCAGCCCTATTCCTCACAATTCCCAGAGTTCCCTGCGAATAGGGATTGACTGTTGCACCACTCAGTAAATCGTAGTTCTGTGAGGAGAACAGGGGTCTCCTGGCAACTCTCAGCATGCTTAACAAGCTGTAGCTCCCATGATTTTTGGGAGGAAGCCATGACTGTTTAAAGTGGTGTCATAGTGTTTTAAATGTATGATGTGAAAGGCCTATGTCTAACCAACCTCACAGGGCTGTTCTGAGAATAAAATGAGAAGAACGCCATGCATGCTACCTTGGAGGAAAGTTGGGGTATACATATACAGGTGAAACTCAAAAAATTAGAATATTGTGGAAAGCTTCGTTTCTTTCAGTAATTCAACTTAAAAGGTGAAACTAATATATGAGATATATATGAGATATATGACAAACCTAGACAGCATCTTAAAAAGCAGAGACATCACCTTGCTGACAAAGGTCCGTATAGTTAAAGCTATGGTTTTCCCAGTAGTAATGTATGGAAGTGAGAGCTGGACCATAAAGAAGACTGATCGCCGAAGAATTGATGCTTTTGAATTATGGTGCTGGAGGAGACTCTTCAGCTGGACGCCATAATCACCACAATTATAACAAATAAAGGCTTGACATATCTTGCTTTGCATGTCATGAATCTATCTCATATATTAAACTGCAGTAGCTAATGAAGACAATTGCTTACCTAAATGAACTTTTCCACGATATTCTAATTTTTCAAGTTTCACCTGTACTAATAAAACCCACCTGCTTTTTCCATCATACAATCATAGAATTGTAAGAGTTGGAAGGGATGCCAAGGGTCATCCAATTCAACCCCCTGCAATGCAGGAATCTCAGCTAAAGCATCCATGGCAGATGGCCATCAAACCTCTGTTTAAAAACCCCCCAAGGAAGGAGAGACCACAGCCTCCAGAGGGAGACCGTCCCACTGTCAAACAGCTCTTGTTGTCAGAAAGTTTTTCCTGATGTTTAGTCGGAATCTCCTTTCTTGAAACTTGAAGCCATTGGTTGAAGTACTGCCCTCCAGAGCTGGAGAAAACAAACTTGTTCCCTCTTCCATGTGACAGCCCTTAAACTATTTGAAGACGGCTATCATATCTCCTCTCAGTCTCCTCTTTTCCAGGCTAAACATACCTAGCTCCTTCAACCTTTCCTCGTAAGGCTTGGTTTCCAGGCTGCTGATCATCAGCTTTGTTAAGTACCACCGGTTTAATACCTACCAATCTGCCCAGTTTCTCAAAAACAGACAGTTTTTTTGCCAGAGTCAAGACGGGGTGCCCGGGAGGTCAAATCGCAAGGTACCATCAGCTAAGGGCTTTTGAAAGGACAGATCCAGGATGCCCACAGAAGTTTAATCATATCCCAAATACTGCTGTGATTTAACAGCGACAAAATGCCCTGATTTCCTGAACAGCAACCTATGTGCCTAAATTGCTTGGTGTAATTATAAACATCCCAGCGAACTGCTTCTCTGTGCTATGTTTCAACACCCACCCACACAAGTTATTAAGCAAGGTATGGTACATACCAAAAAGAGCAGTGCACTCACCCAAGAGAGAGAGAGAGAGAGAGGCACAGTCTTTCAGGTATTTGATTTCACACTCTCCTGGTTTCTGGTACTTTCTCAGTTCATGTTATTCTTAGATCATTGTTCCTTGTGAGGTCATGCTAAGTTAAGCTTCCCCCCCAAGGTGAACTACAAACACAGAGAGTGGTATGTAGTACTGTCCCGTCTTTATTTAAACCTCTGTGTATTTTAAGTTGAAGCCATTCTAATCAAAAGGTCATCATGGATTAATATTTTCAAAATATAAGCCTAGCAAGAGAGAAAGGAAGTGGGGAGGACCGCTCTCTTCCTCTTGTCTCATTCAGTGGTTTTATCTGGGGAAGGGCCATAGCTCAGTGGCAGAGCACTTGTCTTGCATGCAGAAAGTCCCAAGTTCGAACCCCGGCATCTCCAGGTAGGTATGGCAGAGGCCCCTTGTCTGAAATGCTGGAGAGCTACTGCCAGTCAGTGTAGACAATACTGATTAAGATGGACCCAAGGTAGATATACGTTTCGGATTTTGTTTTTCCTTTTTCTGTATATATTCATTCACATATGTGAGATATGTAAGAACATTTTTAAAGAGCAATAAAAAATTTTCAAAAAAAAAAAAAAGATGGACCCAAGGTCTGATTCAGTATAAGGCAGCTTCCTATGTTGTTATACTCACAACAACCTTGTAAGGTAGTGAGAGATTGGCCAAAAGTCACCTAGCGAGTGACATGGCTGGCTGAGATTTTGAACTCAGGCCTCCTTAATGCTTGTCTGGCACTCCAGTTGCTACACTGGGGCTGTTGGAATTCAACAACAGCTGGAGGGCCAGAAGTTCTCAACTGCCAGATTTATTATTTATTATTTATGTCCCACCTTTTCTCCAAAGAGCTAAGGCTGGTATTCACAATCCCTGGCTCTCCATTTTATCCTCATGACTAGGCCTGGGTGGTGTATCGATGCATCATCCAGGATCAGTTTGATGGCTAGATTGCAATGGCTCCCAGTACGTTTCCGAGCACAATTCAAAGGGTTGGTACTGACCTTTAAAGCCCTAAATGGCCTCGGTCCAGTATACCTGAAGGAGCGTCTCCACCCCCATCATTCAGCCCGGACACTGAGGTCCAGCTCTGAGGGCCTTCTGGCAGTTCCCTCACTGTGAGAAGTGAGGTTACAGGGAACCAGGCAGAGGGCCTTCTCGGTGGTGGCACCTGCCCTGTGGAACGCCCTCCCACCAGATGTCAAGGAAATAAACAACTATTCTGACTTTTAGAAGACATCTGAAGGCAACCCTGTTTAGGGAAGTTTTTAATTTTTGATGTTTTATCACTTTTCTATTATTATTAATATTCTGTTGGTTAGTCACCCAGAGTGGCTGGGGTATAATAAAATTATTATTATTATTATTATTATTATTATTATTATTATTATTATTATGCAATTACCTGACTTTAGACCTGGCAGTATATAGCCTCTTGGTTCAGGCCAACTGCTTTAAATTCAGGAGGACTAGAGGTGGATGCATGCATGGGATCTGTGCTGCTCTCTGCCAATCAGCACCCCACACATGTCACCAACCTCCAAAACAGCACACCTGAGAAAATTTCACCCTAGGGGCTCCTTCCTCTGTGCACTGGGCACTGCAGGCGGAAGTGGCTTCGCCCCATGCCTCGTAGGGCCGGGGCTCCTTCCTCCATGCGCCAGGTGCTGGAGGAGGAGGCAAGAGGCTGGGGCAGGCAGCTCCACGGTGCCCTGGCATGTGGCGCACCGGATGATGTACTCCATCTAGAGCAGTGCCACTCTCTTGGCCTTGACAGGAAGCGGCAGAAACTGTGCACAGTGATGCTAATTGTCTCCGTGGCTGGCAACTGCCTTCTTCCTCCCTGCCTCCTTTCTGACATCGTAGTACACTGCCATATCACGAAGTTTAGCCGGTGGTATATTATGACGTTGGAAAGCAGATATCGTCCAATGCTACTCATGACATCATGCAGGCTCTCATTTAATAGCCAATGATGAGAAACTGGAACTAAGGCTAGATTCATCTAATGCATTGAGATATAAGTGCTGGGTATTTATAGAGAGTGTACCAAGGGATTGGTTGTATGAGTAAACTCAGTCCCTTTACTTATTTCTGCATGGGAAATAGCTGGTGATCTCAGAAGCTTTCAAACTCTTACAGTCAATCCATTAAAAGGTACTATTACACGACTATTACACAATTGCAAAGCTCAGTGTTCTCCTCCATCGATGCTGTTGGTTCAATCAAAGTTCTTGTCTGAGTCATTTAACAGGATATCTACTCAGAAAAGGCTATCCACTTGACACCACCAATGCTTTTACAAAATCTCTCTCTCTCTCTCTCTCTCTCTCTCTCACACACACACACACACACAACACACACACATATGCTCCCCAATAACTTTTGTTCACAAACAACTTTGCTTCTAACCTTCTGTACTGCTAGGAGTGGGCTTTCTTATGAAACAATGCATCTGAACACAATAAAAAATTGATGCAGACATCTTCGCAAAAGCTAAAGCCAAATGAAACATAAAAGCCTTTTGAAATGTTAGCACAACACTAAAAGCACTTTCCCTCTCTGCCTGTATGGGAAACCCATTGCAGCAATCTGTAAGTATGCATTTGGACATGGTTTTTTAACACCTATCATCTGTACTGCTGCATGATAAAGCAAGATGACATGGCATTAACAGCTGCCTACTCCAAAATGTATAGAGCGACACGCTAGAAAACGCCTGCACAACTTGTGACACACCTTTATTTTATTTTTAGTGAAATATTTATGATCCACACTTTCATAAAGTATATCAAGGTTGGCATACAACATACAAAGCACCCATTAAAATAATTAAGAACATCAATAAATACTGATTGGTTAAAAGGAAAAAAAATATCATTTTGCAAAAGGCCTGTCTGAACAAAAAAGTTTTCAAAAGAGGTCTGGAGGGAGGGAACTCTACAATTCTATGGTTCTAGGATTCTGTGGTTCCTGCCAAACTTCTACCTGTTTGGTGCAGGACCTGCCACATGAAAGCGAACTGAACCTCAGGGACATGCAGGAATCACCAGAAGTGCTCTATCAGAGGATCTCAGTTGACTTAAATGGAACATAAGGGATGAGACCCTTGGTAGACCATAAACTTGGCATGAGTCAACAGTGTGATGCATCAGCTAAAAAAGCCAATGCAATTCTGGGCTGCATCAATAGGAGTATAGCATCTAGATCAAGGGAAGTAATAGTACCACTGTATTCCGCTCTGGTCAGACCTCACCTGGAATACTGTGTCCAGTTCTGGGCACCACAGTTCAAGAAGGATACTGACAAGCTGGAACGTGTCCAGAGGAAACAATGCCTTATGAGGAATGGCTTAGGGAGCTGGGTATGTTTAGCCTGGAGAAGAGAAGGTTAAGGGGTGATATGATAGCCATGTTCAAATATATAAAAGGATGTCATATAGAGGAGGGAGAAAGGTTGTTTTCTGCTGCTCCAGAGAAGCGGACACGGAGCAATGGATTCAAACTACAAGAAAGAAGATTCCACCTAAACATTAGGAAGAACTTCCTGACAGTGAGAGCTGTTCGGCAGTGGAATTTGCTACCAAGGAGTGTGGTGGAGTCTCCTTCTTTGGAGGTCTTTAAGCAGAGGCTTGACAGCCATCTGTCAGGAATGCTTTGATGGTGTTTCCTGCTTGGCAGGGGGTTGGACTGGATGGCCCTTGTGGTCTCTTCCAACTCTATGATTCTATGAGAAGGTCCTTAATTTACTTTGGGCCCAAGTTATTTAGAGCTTTGTCAATTAGTCCAAGTAACCTGAACCTGGCCCAGTAGCATAGCTTTCTCTCAACAGCAGAGTAGCACGGTTCCAGTAATCTGTTCCTGTGAGCAGTTTGGCCATGGCATTCTGTGCTACCTGCAGCTTCCAGACCATTTGTGAGGGCAGACCCGCCTAAAATGCATGGCAGCAATCAAGTCTTGAGGTTACCAGTGCTCGGACCACTGTAGTCAGGCTGTCGTGGTCCAGCAATTGGCATACCATGGTAAATGAAATTTGCTGGTGCAGCAGAAACTTGCAAAATCTCCTGGTCATGTTGCCAGCTTGGTCCTCCTCTTCTGGACAACTGCCTTGAGACCAAGAAGCTACATTCTAGTCAGGTATGACAAGGTGCATACCCATGGAGCTAGCTTAGGAAAAAACAAGCCAGATACCTGACTCAACAAGAAGCTACTAATGTTGCTCCAGCACCAGAATGGAACTGGCTGATGCCAGGGATGGGGAACCTGTGGCCCTCCAGATCCTGGGATTTGGACTACAACATCTAGAGCAGTGTTTCCCAAACTTTGGGTTCCCAGCTGTTTTCGGACTACAACCCCTACCATCCCCAGTTAGCAGGACCAGTGGTCAGGGGTGATGGGAATTGCCATCCAAAAACAGCTTGAGACCCAATTTTGGGAAACACTGACCTAGATCACTTCCTCTCCCCCAGTTTCCAGCAACTGGTATTTAGAAGCATTGCTGTCTCTGAATGTGGAGGTAGAGCATAGCTATCATGGCTGTTAGCCATTGAGAGCTTTATCCTGCATTAATTTGTCTAATCCTCTCTTAAAGCCATCCAAGTTGGTGGATAGCATTGCCCCCTGTGGGAGCATGTTCCATACTTTAACTATGTGCTACCCTGATATGAAGCACATAGCTGATTGCCATGTCCTTTTGAGCTCTTCCCCTTCCTCATTGCCCTCCTCCTTTTAGCTCTACATAGCAGCTTAGGAAAGATGTTTGCTAGTGCAGAGTGGGGCCACGATTCTGTCTTCTACATTAGTGAAAGGATGAGAATTCAGGGTTGCGCTGCATCATCAGCACAGGAGGGTTGTTTTGTGGAGCACAGAGGGAGACACCCTCCTTCCCCAGTGCACCGACCCATCCATTTTTGGAGGTCCCACTTGCATAGAGTGGACACTGGCAATTATCATATGGCTATTTAGGACTCCCAGGATCGGAACCAACAGAGTGGCGTTCAGAAAAGTCGTCTCATCTTGTGCGCTGCAATATTGTATGTTAATGAATTGGTGTTTGGGGGAGGGGGACCGTTCAATCAATGGGCTCGGTTTGCCTCTCGGTGCATTTTGCAAGGCATTGCCAAGGCAACAATGGACGTGAGGAAAGGACTTCCACATCATGAGATCATAAGTGACTGGGCCAGAGAAAAAACAGAAAGAACGCAGGAGGGGGGGGGGAGAGAAATGGGGATCTGTTGGCAATTGAAGAACACAAACGCCGCTGTGTAGATTTTCATTTTTGCTGTTCTGATCATGCCTCCTTTTTCCTTTTCTTACCTAACCACCATCTGTTGCACAGGCTAAGTACATACCATACATTTACAGCACACACCCCGCTAAGAATTCCCCCTCACAGAGCTACAATCCCTAGCATTAAACAGCATTTCACAGTTTATTTGTTTATTTTTCATGTTTGGTGGGGGAAGAAATGTGCTTTAGGACTATCTAAAACAAGAGGCTTTGAAACGACAGGCCTTCTGGTCTTCTGGGACGAAAAAAAGGATGGGAATATACTTTTGAAATGCCGGGTTCCCAGACTCGCCCTGGCGCTTTCATCCTCTAATTCACAAAACTGGGATGGAAGGGGGGAAGCAGAAGAGCCCGCCCACCCACTCTAGATGTGTGTGAAGGGCAGGCGGAGCAAAAAAAGCCTGACAGCTCAAAATATTGGCGATAATTGTGTCGAGGGTGAATAAAATGGTTGCATGCCATACATTGAAAGGGGAAAGAATTCAAAAGAAATGAAACGATGCAGGGATAGATAGATAGATAGATAGATAGATAGATAGATAGATAGATAGATAGATAGATAGATATTAGATGGGTGGAAGGAAGGAATGAAGGAAGGGGCACCCTAGTATGGTAAAAGCTGTAACAGAATCCGTCCTCCCCGCGCACCATCCCGGTGGCTTCATCTGGGCAGATCTCAGGAAGCAAAGGGTTAAGCAGGCTCCCAAAGAGTCAAGCGTTGTTGGAGAGGGGTGCCTTTCTTGACCGGGTCTGGCGGAACAGGGGTTAAAAAAAGGAGTCCGCCTGAAACTTTCCCCCCACCCTCTTGCCGGTGCGGATCAAAGGGACCCCGGCGTGGATCTTAAAGGGCAAGGCGGAATGCGAGAGAGATGAATTAAGACCATGAATTACAGGGTGGGCGGGGGGCAAAAAAATAAAATAAAAATAAAACAACCCTAACGCGATCCCTGAAACTCTCGCTCGAGCTGCGTGTGCGCGCTCCATCTGCCGAGATCTCGGGGAAACGTGATGAATTAAAAACTCCAAGGTGGTGTGGGGGGTTTTGGGGGGGGGCAGGGCGAGGGAGGAGAGAAACTGGAGATCGTGGCAGCGTCTATGTGCCACGTTGGTACGCGCCTGCCTGACTCCTTCCCTCCCTTGGCTCCTGTTGGACGGGGCCACCTCTCGTTTTCAACTTTCTCTCCTGCGGAACCCGCTCGGCACAGTACGCTAACCTGTTACTGGTTCTCCTTCCACCTTCCTCCTCCTCCTCCTCTGCCTTCTTCGCCTGGGCGCTACAAACTGAGTCATTCCGTGTTGCCCATGTCTCCTGGGGATCTCGCCAGCCTTTCTGCAGCGTGCTCGCTGCTGCTGCCGCCGCCGCCGCTACAGCTGCTGCGTTCTTCGGGAGTTCACCAGTCAACGTGCACCCCTGCTGCTCCCATGCAGATCTGGGGTCCGGGTCTGGCCGGGGCTCGGTAGACGGGAGCCGGCGGCAGCAGCAAGCCAAGCCTGCCCGCCAGCCTTTTTGGATAGCCTGAACTATGCATAAATCTGCCGAGTGAACGCTGCTGCTCCCTTTCCATTCACTTGCACCTTGTTTGTTTGATTTCTTGTAGGCCTCTGCGGCAGAGATGGAGAAAATAAGGTAAGTCAACCAGTTTGGGGGGGTATCCCCTTCTTCTTCTTCTTTTTCTTTCTTTCTTTCTTTCTTCTTTCCCTCCCCTCCCCTCCCTTCCCACCCGCCCTCCTGCACTGCTCGTTATAAGGCAGGCGATCTCTGCTGGGTCTTATACTGAAGGCTCTCTGATTGAAGACCATTTATTTCTTTATTTGGGATGCTTTGGCTATCTGGAAGTAGATTCGACTGCCTGGTTTTGGAAACGCCAGGGGTCTAGAGGAAACTGGGGTGGTGGTGGTGGGTGGTTGTTGAGAGCCTTTTGCAAAGATGTCTATTTCAGAAGGAGCCTCTGTCTGCACAATGCCATGTTTCCGTTGCCAGATAAAATAGGAGGCGATACAGTCGATTAAACAAATGCAGTAGCCACCACTTGCGTCTATTGCCAGAGCATGCTTCCTCTGCTCAGTGAGAACAAGCCAGCTCAAATAATTCACAGGGAAAGGAGAGGAAGAGAGAGCTGTCAGTTGAGGGTATGGGTGGGAATCAACTTGGCATCAAAGCATCCAATTGCCTGTTGTTTGTTTCAGTGTAAATGGTGTGATATTGGTGTTTGGTTTTTTTGTTTTACATTTATTTTCTAGCTGGGGTTTTGTTTTTAGTCATTTCTTCTGTGTTCAAAATGTTGTCTGCCTGTAGAAGTTTCTTCTTAGCATTCACCCCCTGCTTTCAATCAAAGGGGAGATGGCATTTGGGAAATGTGCAAGTTTCCGAGCTCATGTTTTGAGTGTTGCTTGGGAGATTTCGTTTCTGTATGTCGTTGCAAGGCATTTAAAAAAAAGGAAAAGGAAAAGCCATAGATTCTTATTGAACCAATTACTACTTGTTTTTGTACAGTGCACAATTAAGTGTGAATGATCTTGTCCACACTTGGAAATAAGCTTCACTGAAGTCCATGGGACTTTCTTCAAAGTAAATATGCATAGGATTTGGATTGTATGTGATACAGTTACATGCGAACTATGTTACATCATCCCTGTGTTTTCACAAGGTTTATATTACCATCCAAATGTTTTCTGAGCCAGGGATCGAGAACCTGTGGCTCTCCAACTGTTGTTGGACTATGGTACCTATCATTCCTGACAATTCACAGTGCTGGCTGGGGCTGATGGGATTTGGAGTCCAACAGGTTCTCCATTTCTGTTTAAAGATCTGGGGTTTATCAAGAGTCTTTCCTACAGTTTCCAGTGAGCCATTACCGTCGGTAGAACCAACAGAATACAGCTTTCAAACCTGATGTCAAAAGGGCGGCCACAAAGTTATTAAAAAGTGTCAGAAAGTTGCAAAGCTCTGTGGATTCTGATGAAAAGGTAGACGAACACAAACAGGGGAAAGAGGAAAACCGAATGGGTTCCTTTACCTGGATCTTAGTTGGGGGAAGTGCAGGCAGGATTAGCATTCACAAAGACACTGCTTCTGAACACACCCTTGACACTGGTAGCTTTATTTTATTTCTCATTCATTACTGCTTGGCCTCATGGCCATCAGGGACTAGCCTGGAGGTTCGTTATGGTTCATTGGTGGCCTACAAATACATGGTGATGGGAAGAGTCTGTGTAGTCCAAAAGTATTTGCTTTCCTTCCTGTGAAGAGCTTTGCTACTGCTTTGAGCGAAGGGTCCTCCTCTGTATGCTCCGTTGATTCAAGGCAACCTGTGGCCCTTCAGCTCCAACCAGCATGGCCAATGGTTGAGGATGATAGGAGTTGTAGTCCAACAACATCTGGGTGGCACCATTTTGGGGAAGGGTTGCATTATTCACCCGCCATTGTGCATGTTGCCTTCTAGTTATCAAATTCCACCAGTCAGGGAAAGAACAACACTGAATCGAATCCCACGTATAGGATATTGCCTCTAAGCATGCCTAACTGCGGAAGATGTTACACTTCCTTTCAATATTTCCATACCATACAGAACAGGGTTGGCTAACCTGCAGCCTCCTATGTTGTTGGATTCCAACTCTCACCAGCCCCAGCCAGCATGACCAAAGCTCAGGGATAATCGGAGTCAGTGGTCTGGCAATATTCAGAAATCCCCCGACTGAAGAGGTTGAAGGAATGGGAAGAGATGGGCCGGCAAGGCCTTTTCAAGCGAAGGGAAATGTTGTCAACAGAATTTTGCTCCAGTCCTCATTATTCAGCCAGAAAAGCCACTGAATTGTGAATTCAATGTAAGTTAATTTTTGCTTCTGCCACAGCTCAATGCGTTTGTCACACAAATTCCCCCCCCCAACCAAAGTCTCTGTTGGGCATTAGCTCAAGAAGGGCCCAAATTTTCATAGCTGTACATTTTTCTGCAATCACATACCATAAGATATGATCAATGATCTGTCCCTTTGGCAAATGGGAAAGTGGAGTTGAAAGAAAATGAGTTTCCCCCAAACAAAGCAATAACATCACAACAGAAGGTATTGTGGGGCAAAGCAGCACCACAGAGAGCTAAGCAGGCTTCATAGCCCCAGAGCTTCAAGCACTGATTTCAGGAGCAGCCAACACAGATTCCAAGCCCCAGCCAACATAGCCAATAGCTATGAATGCTGGGAGTTGTGGTCCAACAATGACTAGAGAGCACCTTGTTGGCTACTGCTGCTTTAGTTAGTCAAAAGTACCTCTTTTTTCTGTTCAACTGACTGGTTCTACATTTTTATTTAGGCATCTTCTACTCATCATTAAACTCAATCCTAGAGCAGGACAGAATGTGGAAATATATACTACATGATAAAACAATTTAAAAAAAAAAAACCAAACCACAACAGCAATACATCAGGGTTACATCATAGCTGCAAGAAGGAGACAATTGCATTCTGTTCTTAAAGTAATAAAGTGGGCTGATATACTCAGCATGCATGCCAAAGGCACAGGTCCCCTTTCCTGCAGAAAACAGGCTGTCTGATATTTGGTGCAAATAGCTATACCTGTAGTTTTATGAGGCAATACACTCATAAGTAAATGCAATACACTCCCTAAAAATATGCTTTATTTTTTCCCCTTTTGGGGCCATTTCATCTTGAGTGTATGCAAGGACTGGGCTTTTAAAACCTTGCTGGAGCAGGGGACAGGCTTCTCTGTCTCCTGAAAATCTGAAAGAGCATCCTGCTTCTAGATATGCAACCAGCTCTCTCTTTATTTTTGCCATCTTGGCTTAAAAGACAGTTTTGTATATAGATACTTGGGTTTCTTTGCCTCTGGTGCTGTCCCAACAGACAGTAGGGACGCGAGCACAAACTGTAGTTATCACATCCAGGTCGTGTGGTGCTCTTCTAATATATTGTTTTAAGCAACGCATTTCCATTTATAATGCTCCCCCACATCACTCTTCATAATCAGGAGGTCCATTTCCACTCGAGGAAGTCCGAGATGAGCAATGAGCTGTGGCTGCACTCGGTGTAGAGGCCAACCAGGATACCCAGCAGTGCCTTCATATTCAGGATGCTCTGGCCATGCCATGGCCCATCCACCAGCAGCCTCCCCAGCTGGGGCAGCAAGCCAAGCCCACCAGGCAGGAGGGAGAGGCTACCACAAAGATGCTGAGGGAGCCTCAGCCAGATCCTGTTGGCCTGGATGAGCTTTCAGTGCTCAGGCCTCCACATGAAGCTGAGGGTGTTGCCAGGTGGGGGCATCCTGAACATGGAGGTGTTGGTTGGCCTCATGCTGAGTGCAGCCATGACTCACCACTCCAGAGGGACAGATTCATCTTGGACTTCCTTTGGTAGGAATGGACCTCCTATTTATCAAGAGTAATGTCAGTGAGTTCCTCACGAACGGTGCCTGGGCAGGCTACTTAGAGTCAACATCCACCTAACCACTGGTGGTGGGCCCGAGAGCCCCACAATCTTCAATATTGATAGGGTAGCTCAGCTGGTAGAGCATGAGACTCTTAATCTCAGGGTCGCGTGTTTGAGCCACATGTTGGTTGAAAGATTCCTGCATTGCAGGGGATTGGACTCGATTAGTGGTCCCCAATTGATGGTCCTCAGACACCCAGGGGGTCCACATAACCCACCCAAGGGGTTGGTGACCCCATTCACATAACAAAAAACTACCATAGAGATAACAACATTTTCAGAAGTAAGGGGTCCATGGCTTGGCTTTTGAAAAACAAGGGGCTCGCTAATCGGGAACCACCGAACTAAAGATTATCCTCATGGTACCTTCCAACTATATGATTCTATGATCTCACTTACCCTGCCACAATCTTCTAAACCCTCTCCACCACTCCCTCTCAACGCTATCACCCCAGCCTAACACTTATTCTATTTTACCTAATATACTTACCTACACATTTAACATAATACATGCTGTCACATACTAGTTTACTGTAATTACTCTGATATTTACACAACATCATTTACATATACATCACAACCACCTGTGTGAATCACATCTTTCTCCTGTAGCTCAGTAGGTTTGCCAACATGGTGGCCTTCAGAAACTGCCGGACTAAAATTCCAATCAGCTGAGCCAGAGATTGTGGGAGCCATAGTTCAGCAACAACTTCTGGAGGACTCCACATTGACTGTCCCTGCTATATCTCAGCTACCCACAAAATCATCACAATTAAAAATTGAGATAATTTCCTCCTGTCATGAGAGAGTTTCAGTGACAACTATACAGATTCCCAGCTTTAAAAGGAAAACAGAGAGCACATGCAGATGTGAGTGGGTTGTTAAGGGTTCATTAACAGCGCTTCATTTAAACTCTCTACCTCTCCATTTATATTTACTAAAAGCTAGTAATACTGGAAAGGTGCTCCCACTGTAGAAAATTGAAAGATAGATGATGGACCATGAACTCCAAGACAGATCTTTGTAAAGTTGTGGAGATGGGAGAAGCCAGATGGGAACACTAAATAGTAGACCTCTGGTTAATATTCTTTGGTTTCAATGTGGAGGTTTACTGTAGCAGTTTTACAGCACATTCATAAACCTGTCTACTCAGAAGTAAGTCCCGTGGATATTGAGATTCATCTCTTTTCCAATCTTCAGCATTCACCCTTGTTTCACTTGGCTGCTACTTTCTCCTTCCTGGATTAGTTGCAAGAGTGATCCCACTGAATCTGGGGCCCTGCACTGAATGATTTGATTTTGCAAAAACCAAATAGCCAATCAGATGTTGTTATGCCATGATGTTGCTGTGGGAAAGTGAAGGCAATTCAGAGAATAAGGTGAATCAACAGTGCAAATGAACGAGAAAGTAGCAAATAGTGTAAAAAGCAAGCAAAGTTTGCTAAAGCCCAAACAGCATAATCCTAGGTACGTCTATTCAGGAAACTCTAGTAATGTTGAATTTGGTAGGACTCAGTCCCAGAGAAATGCGCTCAGGGATGAATTCAGCCTGAGTCATATGGGCTTGGTTCTTCTAAAGAAGCAAAATGTGTGATCTCAGCACTCGTCCAGTGAAAGGGGTAGGGTTCCATTGTCTGCTTCCATGGCAGCCAGAACAACTGCTGGGTCAGAATACTTCTTCACATCAAACCTTCTCAGCAAGAAGCAGTGCTTCAATACTGTGATGTAATCCTGTATATCATAATCTCTTTGCTGGAGAGTGGGTCAGGAGAATGATTATACGCCATCAAAGATTGGTACAGGTGGAAGAACTGAGCAGCACCACAGAGAGAAAGCCTTGATATTTTCTTTGTCAGTACCACATTTTCTTATTCCTTACTGTCTTGGGTATTTTAGTTATTCATAACTCTTTCTTTAAAAAAAAAAAAAAACTTTATATTTTAAATCTGGTTTATGCCACAAACATGGGGGAATGATGAGCCCCTTGCCATACCAAATCCTGTTGAAATTTTGCTTTGTTTCAGTTTAGGATGGACTGAATTCACCAAGTTGGTGTCCTCAATAGGTAGTTTTGGACTCTCAGCTCCCATCAGCCAGTGGCACCATAGCCAGTGGTCAGGGATGATGTCCACAAGTTCTAATGTCACAAGAGAGGGAGAAAAACTTTTCTCTATCTGCTTTCTCCATGCCATGCATAATTATAAAGAGTCACAAGGACCGCAAGCTTTCCCCATAGGGGAGCCATGACACCCTCTTGATCATGTTGGCTGCGCTTTTCTGACCCTTTTCCAACTCTGCAATATCCATTTCGAGATGAGGTCACCAGAACTGTAGACAATATCCCAAATGTAGTCCCACCATAGATTATGGTATTCGCAGTTTTAGTTTCAATTCCTTCCCTAATGATGGATTTTGCCTTTTTTTCACAACTGCCACACACTGGGCCAACATCTTCGTCAACTTATCCTAGTGACCCCAGGTTCTCATTCCTGGTCCATCACTGTCAGTTCAGGCCCTATGAGTATATATGGGGAATTAAACATTTTTGCCCTGGCATGCTTCGCTTTACATTTGTTAGAGTCCAATACCGTCTGGAGGGCATCAGGTCGCCAAAGGCTGGTTTAGGCTGTAGATTTCTTGGAGCTGGGACTTACCTTTTGCTTATTTATGGGTTGTATTCAACATAACACTAAGGCTACATTTACTGTCAGCAAAGGATTTCTCCTTGCACAATGGAATATTCTCCTCAGTTTTCCCTATATGTCCCCTAAATCCATTCTGGGGTTCCCCCCCAACCCTCTGGAGCAGATGTGGGAACAGTGCGGGGGCACATGGTGTGTTTTACCACTGAATCAGAGCAAACAGCAACCAGGTTTTCCATGGAGAAAGCACTGGGACAAAGAAAACCCATTTGGACACATAGTTTTGAGGTGTGGACCTGTATCTGGAAAGCGCTGCACAAAAGGAAGTCTAGATGAGCCCAGAGACTAGGAGATTCCAAGTAAGGAGAAGTTGTCCAAGGCCAAGGTCAGAGGTTAGGGTAAAGAATGATGGGAATCCAAAACACGTTGGGGGAACCAGGTTGGGGGAGGCTAGGATATGCCATTCTTCTCCCTGCTTCTGGTGGGTTTCTGCTGCCATTCCAAATGATGAATAAAAATCTAAAGGTGCTGTATAGATAATAGAGATGGGTGGGATTATCTATTTGAGTCAACATATCTGAGGCTCTTGGGGATGACTTCCATCATGAAGGAACTGGACTAGGCTGACTAAATTTCACATTGGTGCTCCACTCAGAATACAACTATTATCTGATCACTTTTCTATGATATTTGTATCCCAGTAGTTAAAGATACCATATTAATAAGGCAAAACAGGGGGTGAATTTGCCACGATGGCAAACCAGGAAGGGATTTTTGAAGTTAGAAGGTGTTAGAATATCACCAATGCATGATGGAATCAAAGTTCATTTCTTGTGCTTGGTGTCCATTGTAACAGTTGCTCAGGTATGCAAGACTGAAGTCAGTCCAGTAGTCCTTGGTACATACTTCATGCAAAACAGGATTGTTTGCTATTAAGAGTCAGATGATACTATGGGCTTGTTGTATGGTAGAGAGTCAATCAGAAGTATTCCATTTGCCATTCTAAAATAGACATAGAAGAGACTCATCATTGTGTGAAGAATAGGAAGGATGATAGTTTCTCAGCAGAGGTTGAGTAGCACTTATTAGGAAGTGTGTAAAAGGCAGTGTCTTACCTAAGAATACTTAAATATATATGATGCAAACAGGCTTCTGTGGTAAACTTGGGCTCTTGCTGACTCTGCAGCATGAAATAGGATTTTATGATACATTTTTTGTTGTTTTATTGGCCCATTTATTGTGGATTGCTTTTATGTACACCACTCAGGCGGGGGTGCCTGGTGCCTGTTGGCACTTGTGGGGCAGAAAGTAGAGAGCCCAAATAGTGAGTGGAGCCAGAACAAATGATGGATGGAGCCAATATGTTCTAAATTTGTTCCCATCCTCCTCCCTGATGAGTTCTATAAGGGGCAACATTGAGACAAAAGAGGAGGAGAAAGCAGACAGGCAGGGCAATTCCTTGGATTGATTGAATTTAGAAGGTTGGCAGGTCAGGGGTTGGCAGAGGACAGACTGAGGTTGGTGTGGCACAGCCTCATTTGCCCTAATGAACTAGCCTCCATTGTACTTAAAAATTTGAATAATTAAGTGGTATAAAAATGTCTTAAATAAAATAAAAAGATAATACTCTGTCCAGAGACCAATAGTATACATACGTTATTCAATATATTAGACAATGTACAGCATAAGTGTAAGGTCATTTATTCCACAGATAACAATATTATATTTGTGGATATTATGGGATGTATTCACACAACTTTTACTCAGAGTAGACTCATTGAAATGAATAGACCCAAGTTAGCCATGGCCATTAATTTCAATGAGTCTACTCCAAGTGAAAGTTATTTGAATACAAACTCAAAAAATATTTTTGTACACAGTGGTACAGTCATACTTATAGAAAAATGCAGATGAAAGTTAATGGATTACTGTCACATTACTGTCCACCAACAGAAATTATTTTGCAATCTACCACCAAAGCTGTTTCGTATCTCTTGGTATATTTCTTGAAATAAAACATGCACACAGCTGTCCATATTAGATTGGAATGCTAGCTTCAGTATTGCTAGCTTCAGTATTGACCACATGATATATATTTAAGTTATATAAGCCCTTGAAGCTTCAACCAAATATGAGACTTCATAAATGTTTATAGCACACTCAAAACTGAAATTCGAGTTGTTATTTTCTTTTGTCTTTGATATCTCTTTCCTAACAATAACTGAATTGTTGGCTTCATCCTTTCCCAACCTGGTGTCCTTCAGGTACTTTGAACTACAACTTCCACTAGCCCCAGCCAGCTTGGACCCAATGACCAAGACTGATGGGAGCTGGAGTCCAAAACATATACCTCTGGTAATTAGGCAGATTTTGCACCAGAGTCTGGCCTTGGTTCTGCCAGAAATCATAGTCTCTTTCCCCTGGCTCCACCAACAACCTTGGTACCTCCCAGGTGCTATAATTTTTCATGTCGAGTGTTGGCAACCCTACCTGTGGATTGTTCAAGCCCTTCTCTGAAGTAGGACATTCATTATAGATCAATGTCTGCACTCAGTTTGGCAAACTTCCTAGAAATTCCCAGTCTTGAAACACTTTTAAACCAACAGCAGACTCTGGTAAGTCTTGAGTTTGGTCCAAAATGGATCTTTGGAAGGCTAAACCCCCCATCTACCACTGTTGACTTCCAGGCTGGGAACCTGCAGGAGTGCTGCCAACTGCTGCAGCGCAGGCTAGTTTGCAGTAGTTCAGGACCCTGGACAGATCCCTATAGAACACACAAGGCATTCCTAGCAATAGCTGTTGCTCCCGCAATTCCCTGGAAGCCAGGGGCGTCTCAAAGGGATCGTGCGCCCTGGCGCGACGATCCCTCGGCGCCCCCGGTGGGCTGCCTCTCCGCCCACCTCCCTCCCGCGCTGGCCGCCCCTCGGGAGGGGGGGTGGGCGAGCGGGGGATGAGGGGCGTGGCGCTGCAAGCCGGCCACCCTCCGGCGCCCCAGCTGGAGCGCTGGGAAGGGTGCGCAAAGCCCCGCGCTGCTGCAGCGCCACGTCCATCATCCCCCGAGGGGCGGCCAGCGCGGGAGGGAGGTGGGCGAGCGGGGGATGGGGGCGTGGCGCCGCAAGCCGGCCACCCTCTGGCGCCCCAGCTGGAGCGCTGGGAAGGGCGCGCAAAGCCCCGCGCTGCTCCAGCGCCACGTCCATCATCCCCCGAGGGGCGGCCAGCGCGGGAGGGAGGTGGGCGAGCGGGGGATGGGGGCGTGGCGCTGGAGCAGCGCGGAGCTTTGCGTGCCCTTCCCAGCACTCCAGCTGGGGCTCAGGAGGGCAGCCGGCGCGCGAGCGCCCGCCTGCCCGCCCGTGGGGGTGGGGGCAGGTTGGGGAGGGGGCGCCCGGTATGCCGGCGGGCTCGCGGGGGCGCCCCTGGGGGGCCTGGCGCCCTGGTGCACCGCGCCACCTGCCCCTATGCATGAGACGGCTCTGCTGGAAGCCACTGTGAACTCAAACAGTCCTGCAGCCAAGGGATTGCCCCCCTCGCTCTGATGGAAGCCAACCGCAAGATGTCTATGACAAAAGCGTCTCCCACTAAATATAAACAAACTGTGAAAAAGAAATGAATTGAAAGTGGAGACAATAGATGTACCTTTCCCTGTTTATCTGTTTGTTTTGTAACACTAAAAACACTTTAATGAAAACTATTTATTTTTTAAGCCATTCACTGTTTCTGGCTGGTGTCTTCAGGGAAAGTAGATACTGGCAGTACTAGCTTTTGGGACTCCCCTCTTGTAGGAATCTCCCGTACAATTGGTATTTGCAAGGTTCTCTAAAGGTGTGACTTCTGCGCCCAGCCTTCTCAGTCATGATACTTCTCTGAGTTCCACATTTGTAGAAAATTGATATTTTATTGTATTAGTCCACATACTTTGAAACTCCCTGCTTCTTGACATCAGACAGGTCCTTGTACTCTTTTCAGCACCTGCTACATTTTTCTTCCAGCAAGCCTACCTAGATATGTATAATATTGATATGTGTTTTAATCAGGATTTTACCTTAGTGTTTTAATCGGGTTTTCTTCCGGCAATCCTACTTAGATATGTAGAATATTGACATGTGTTTTAATCAGGTTTTTAGCTTAGTGTTTTAATCAGGTTTTCTTCTGGCAAGCCTACTTAGATATGTAGAACAGCCTTGAGGGTTTTTTTTAAGCAAACCACAAGGTATATAAACATTATGAAATTAATAAAAGAAAAAATGTTTTATTTGATCTCAAAAGCACATTTAAAATGCATGTTTGTTATGTTTCGAAGCCAATAATTGTGTTGCAAAATTCAGAGAGAAGAAAAACCAGCACATTAGTCCCAGAGGCAGGGATCAGGTCAGCTCATACTGGAATTGAAAAAGAAGAAGCAAAATTCTTTAAGCAAATGGCATCACTGGGGTCTGCTGAGCAGCCTCATTTTGAAAACTGGAATTCTTCTCACTTTCATTTGCTTTTGTCCAATGGTGTTAGGGGAAAGAATGAATGAAATCAGCAGTGTGGGGCCAAAAGTCAGAAACTGGTGTAAGAAGATTCCATGAACAGACACAGAGGCATGTACATCTCTGTGCAACAATTCTGCTTGTTGGTGGAGGAAGTGTGCAGACCTCCTGTGTCACACCTGATCCTTTTGAATTGCAGCCCTAAAGATAACATTGGTGGGGAGAGAATTGGGAAATCCTCAGAAATGAGCCACAAGTACAGGGGAAACTCCTTGTTGAAATGCCAATGTGTTGTTTTCCTTCCCAGCTGCCAGAATACCTGCTGAAGCAGAGTGTGCCTAATTATTAAGAGACCTGCCAAGCTGCAGAGTTGTGTTTACAAGACTGAGTGTGCATTCTCGGAGCTTGGGAGTGAGGCTAAACTTCTTAATCACAAACTTTTACTTTAAAAAAAAAGGATCTGCATTTATGTAGGTTGGCTGTGTATGTTTGCATTGACGATGCTTTAAAATAAATAAATAAATGCAACCCACCCACCCCCCGCTAATTACAGCGGACTCGAAAGCGCACAGCCCAAACCGTGTCTATAAACAAGTGCAAAAAACCACAAACAAACATAGTCATTTGAGTGCAATGAAAGTACAATCTGAGGCATACATTATGTTTCACTCTAACAAGGCCCTTAACTACTGAAGTGAGAAGGCAGCTGGGATTTTTTCCTGCCTTGTACCCTATACATATTTATTCCTGGAATTGTTCTTGCTCACTTTGATCTGCAACAACGCTTTACATAGCTGCGTTAAAATCAAGCCTATCCCCCCCCCCGCAAGTGAGTATGGCCCACAAAGGAATGGATGAACATCCTATTCTTTGATGCCTGCCTGAATGTAAGCCTGAGACTGAATGGAAAGGGGGGGGGGGGGGGGAGAGGCTTCTCAAGCATCTATTGAACCATGCCTGTTCCACCCTCCAAAACAAAAGCCCAAAGTATAACAAAAAATCAACAGTATAACAAATGCAAGAACTTCTAGGCCTCTAAATATTTAATGTTCGGATCTGCAATAATAGACCATTTTTAAGATGCAGAACACAGCCGTACAGATGGATAATTCAGAGGTACAGACACTTTGCTTTCCTAGCCAAGTCAGACGAGGCATTTACAATAAATAAAAACCAGCTGCAATTTAATTACCTAGTGCTCCTACAAAACAAAGCTGGATGAAGCTGGATTTTGGGGGGGGGGGAGATGGTCAGCCTCTAAGGGGTTCGGCATTACATTATGCATTGGCATAGAATGCTGGCACTGTTAACTAGTGTGATAATTAATTTTTGGTTTACCCATCATGGGCAAAGTTCTGTTATGGTGCCAAGTGATGGGAGTTTGGGGGGGGGGGTGCGGAGGGAAGCTGCAGCACAGCCCGATCTGCTCTTGTACTTCTAACAGCCTCTTGATTTGCAGAAGTCAGCAAGTGAAAACTCCTCACAGCCAGAAGATAAATATTATCACTTGCTTACATCTGGGAACCTTTGGCTTGAAGGGCAGAGTACAAATTCAATAAATAATGCTAGAAATATTGAATGTGTGTCATGATAGAATCACAGAGTTAGGGAGACCAAAAGACAAGCTTCAGCAAATCCTTCCAGCAGGCAGAACCATCTGCCTTAACCCATCCCGACTTAGACTTACAGTGTACCAGTTTCTAGACTATGTCCCAGGATCTCTTCCCAGTCAGCCTGCTCCTGTGTGAGGTTTTACAGAGGCAGACATAGGGCAGCGTAACTGGCTCACCCTCACACAGCACCGAGCTGAGGGGGCACCTTCCTGCCTCCTCCCCAAGGCCTAGTAAGCGCTTGCTTTGGGAAGGTGGCATGAGGGATCTGGCAGGATCCTAGAGTCCTCCTGCCTCTTCCCAAAACTTAGTTAATGCTTGCCCAGATTTGGGAAGGAGACGGGAGGACTCTAGGACCCTGCCAGAACCCTCACACCTCCTTCCCAAAGAAGAAGAAGAGTTTGGATTTGATATCCCGCTTTATCACTACCCGAAGGAGTTCTCAAAGCGGCTAACATTCTCCTTTCCCTTCCTCCCCCACAACAAACACTCTGTGAGGTGAGTGGGGCTGAGAGACTTCAGAGAAGTGTGACTAGCCCAAGGTCACCCAGCAGCTGCATGTGGAGGAGCGGGGAATCAAACCCGGTTCCCCAGATTACGAGTCTACCACTCTTAACCACTACACCAAAGCCCGGCATCTCCCTTAGCCGGCTTTGGGAAGGTGGCATGAGGGTGGGCGGCATCAAATTTGGTCTCGCACAAGGTGCCATATTGCCAAGGTTCACCCCTGGGTTTTAACACAATTCCCCCCTTGCTGTGCAGACTGCTTTGCTCCTTGGGCAACTGAACATTCAGAGCCACTAGACCAGCTCAGCCAATTGGTGTCGGGGTTTTTTACTCCCAAGTGTCTCGCACAGTGAGGATGAATGTAAGCATCATTAACCTTTGCACAAGTATAATGTAGATCAGAACAATAACATTAGGCACCGGCAGGAAATACTAAACCTATTGAAGTGCCACTTTGTGACAGCTGCCATTGAAATGAGAAAGGGTCAGCTATTTGGAAAGTCACCTTAGCTGGTAGTATGTGCTTCGAGAGTCTTTCTCTCTTCGTAGCGAGTTGTATTGTGTTGTGAGAAGGCTATCAATGGGAGTAAACCTCTGAATGCAGGGTGCTGGGAATCACAAGTTCAGAAGGTGCAGCTGCACTCAGGTCTTGCTTGTGGGCTTCTGGTTGACCGCTGTGAGAGCAGGATGCTGGTCCAAATAGGCTGTTGGTCAAATCCAGCAAGCTCTTTTTATGTTCTTGAGAAGTCACTGCATTGCGATGCAGCCCGCAGCAGGTTTAGATTTTCTGGGGCAGAAGTGGGGAACCTGTGACCCTCCAGATGTTGTTGGACTCCAACTCCCATTAACCACATCAAGCCTGGCCAAGAATGATGGGTGTTGCAATCTAGCTGCACCTGGGAGGCTCACAGATTGCCCAGGCCTAACCTGGGCTTTTGAACTTGACATGGCCTCCAAAGCTCCGATGAGTCCTTGTTTATCCCCTGAAGTCAAGCTACTCTGAGGGCAGCAAAATTGGTGGAGAGGCCACAATTAAATCAGGACTTAACCTAATTAAGTCAGGACTGGCTCCTCATTGAGTGGGGAAGTGATAAAGGATCCTCTGGTGAGCCCACTTCTATGTCAGTTACTTCTGATAAATTTACCTGCTGGTGGCAGTTTCCACAATGCTACCATAGGCACCAAATGGTGGCCATTTAAAAAAATATTATTATTTGCATTTTATCAGATCTTGCATTACAATATCTTCCATACATTATAATATATAACTTTGCCCTTTTATCCCACCACCAAATCCACCTTTATTACTTCCCTCCACTTCCAACCCGGTTTCCTTAAATTCTCTATTTTTGTAGAATATTTGTAAACATTTGTGCATTCGGTTACTTCTTACAACTTATTATTTCCTCTTTACTTCATTACTAAATCTATACCCTTTAATGGTGGCCGTTTTTAATTTCCCATAGTGCCTCAGCTGTCTAAGAGTGCTGTGTGCTGGAACCAGACCTGACTTGTTTCATCCAATGCCTTGAAGTATCTGGGTGACTCAACAATACGCCAGTGAAATGTGTGTGAGAGAGATGGGGGGTGGAATATCCTAGAACCAGAAATAATCCACCGCAACATTTTCTTTATTTGGTACTGTCCACATGCCCCCCCCTATATATATTGTGTTATTTTTGTTGGTAACCCAAGTTAAGAAATACAGCCTTCGGTTTCCCTCCAATCAATATCACGTTTATTACTGTAGGTTTTCTGCTGCCTCTGATAGCTTGTTAAACCCCACTCCATGCTCAACTTCAGAGACCTGAGCTGCAATCCATAAGCCATTCTGTGTTCATGGGAGCCCTGCTCATTGCAGCAGGCCATGTTGCCATCAAAGTGCTTTGAAGACTAACAAGTGAAGCCAATTACGTTTTCTCCAGACCAGAATTTGAAAGCGTTTCCCTTAGCTGTCAAAACACAAAGTGAAAGTTTATCTCACACACGTATCTCGTTGCCTTTGAAATTAGGTTTTTTTTCTTTTCTTTTCTGCTTTCCACCTCAAGTGGATAAGTTTGAAAGACCGGTTTGGTGCAACCCCAGAACCACCTTACTGGGAAACAAGCCTTGTTGAACCCAATGGGAATTGCTTCTAGGTAGGCGTGCACAGCATTGAAATGCATGTCGGTTTTTTCTCTCTTTTTTTCTTTTTTGCATTCCTGAAGTCCATAATTTCATTTCCATCATTGGCTAGAATATACAAAACTAGCTCAATGTTGGCTTTCTTCTACTTTCTGTCATGTATTGTTACTAAAAAAAAAAATTAGCACATTCCAGACTAAAAAGAAGAAGTTTTCTTAGGTTCGTTTTTGAAACTGAAATTCGCTGGGCCTCTTTCAATTTTCTCAGTAGGAGATTTCATGCCGCAGCATGTACAAGCTCACAGGCTCAGCCTCTGGCACCTATAGTTGTTTTTATGGCATATAAACAGGGCGAGGGGGGGGTGCTCTCCGGATTCTGTTGGACTCCAGTTCCCATCAGCCCCAGTCAGTATGGCCAGTAGCCAAGGATGATGGAAGTTGTAGTCCAACATTACTTGAAGGATACTTTGTGGGTGAACCCTGGATGATGTGTAGATAGTTTGAGTTATACAGCTCCTGGGAGTTACAGGTGGGTAGCCGTGTTGGTCTGCCATAGTCAAAACAAAATCAAAAATTCTTTCCAGTAGCACCTTAGAGACCAACTGAGTTTGTTCTTGGTATGAGCTTTCGTGTGCATGCACACTTCTTCAGATACGTATCTGAAGAAGTGTGCATGCACACGAAAGCTCATACCAAGAACAAACTCAGTTGGTCTCTAAGGTGCTACTGGAAAGAATTTTTGATTTTGTTTTAGCTCCTGGGAGGTTAGGAGAAAGGGGAGGTATGAATGTGCTCCATAAATCTTTGGTATTTGCAGGCCAGGGACATATTTATCAGCTTCTTGTTAGAAGCTTTATTATTATTATTATTTATTTACAAGATCCACAAACATCTCTACATGACTCGTATTGCTTCCATCCATCTAGCCACCCTAAGACTTTTTTTGCATCTGCCAAGTTATCGCTTAGAGACTGAGCTACCTGCTGCATCAGGGCAACCCAATTTGACAACATTAAATGGGACTTTGCTACTTGCATTCGTAGAGCAGGAGAATGCAAAGGTTAAAGACGATGGATGCTCTCATACCAGTAATGGGAAACAGAGCCTCCCTGGGCGATTGCCACTTACTGCTCAAGCAGCTCTATTTCATCAGCACAACTACTTTATCTGTATGCCACCTTTCCCCTAAAAAGTGACTTACGCCGACGAGAAACGTAGAATTGTAGAGTTGGGGAGGGGGACCCTGAGGATCATCTAGTTCAGCTTGCTGCAAAGCAGGAATGCGTGTCTGGAATTGAACCTTTGACCTTCACATCATCAGTACCACACTCCAACCAACTGAGCTAACTGCCTTGGATGGAATATATCATAACTGTAGAAGAAGAAGAGTTTGGATTTGATATCCCGCTTTTCACTACCCAAAGGAGTCTCAAAGTGGCTAACATTCTCCTTTCCCTTCCTCCCCCACAACAAACACTCTGTGAGGTGAGTGGGGCTGAGAGACTTCAGAGAAGTGTGACTAGCCCAAGGTCACCCAGCAGCTGCATGTGGAGGAGCGGAGACACGAACCCGGTTCACCAGATTACGAGTCTACCACTCTTAACCACTACACCACACTGGCTCTCCAAAACTAACAGTTGCAAGAATCCTTTCATAATAACAGCAATAACAAAACAGCAACATATGGTAAATACAACAGCATGCCAAAAAAAATTAAAATTAAAAAAAATTACTCAGTGTTATAAACGTAGCAACATTACACCTCCTGGCAACAGTAAAAAGAACAAGTCTGAACAGTTTCATTTTGTTCCAGCCACTGCGACTATGTCTGCTACAAATTGGGCAAGGATCAAGGCCACATTTTACACTATCCATTTAAAGCACCAATGACGCCGCTTTAAACAGTCCTGCCTTCCCCCAAAGATCTCTGGGAGCCGTAGTTTGTCCAGCATGGTGAGAGTTGTGAGGAGACACCCCCCCCCCCGATCCCTCATAGAGCTACGGTTCTCAGAGCTCCCTTGGAAGAGAGGTTGATTGTTGGACTCCTCTGAGCAGGGCCAGATTTAGGTTTGAGGAGGCCCTGAACTACTGGAGGTAATGGGGCCCTTTATATGTCCAGCTGTCCTTTGTCAACAACAAATTGTCGCTGGTTTTTGTGTGTGTGTGTGTGTGTGTGTGTTTAATATATGCTATATGGAAATGAGCAAACCAGTGATATTTTAGGGAGCAGGCTAGCAGGCGGGGCCCATTACTTACATCATAGGAGCCTACACAACACAAAACACTGTTGCTGTATGTAGGTTTTATTTTATTTTTTATCTTATATTTTGGAAATGTACATCCAGGTTTTTTTTTCCTTTAATTTTTTGGGGGGGGGCAAGAGTGTGGGGCCCTAAGCTATAGCTTGTTTAGCTTATACGTAAATCCAGCACTCTGAGAATTGTAACTCTATGAAGGGTAGTGCTTTAAATGTCTGGTGTGCAGGGCCAGCGCACCCATGAGGCAAAGTGAGGTGACTGCCTCAAGCGGCAGGATCCATAGGGCAGCAGATCCAACCTCCAAGGAGCACATCACCCACTGCCCCCGCTGCAGTAACAACAACAGCTGTTGTTGTGCTCCTTGGAGGCCAAATCTGTTACCGCCTCAGCAGACCTCGGCCTCCTATGCCACCTCTACAACAGCTTCTTGGTGATAAGGAGCTGCTGGTGGCCTCTCCTCCCACCCTGGTTCCCAATGTGTATCTTTATTTAATCCCCCCCCCCTTGTTCCTGATGTAGATCTTCACTCGCCCCTTGTTCCCTGGAGGGAAGGGCACCATTTTGTGGTTCGCCTCAGGCGCCAAACTGTCTCGGGCTGGCCCTGATGTTGTAAATGTGTGCCAAGTGAGTCCGATCAAATGTATAGGCCTCACCTTCCCCAGAACGCAGTCGAGTCACTTTTGAATCTATTGTTTTTGAGGGTGGGGGTAAGGGCAAACCACAAGCTTCATCCATAGGAAAGGTGGTGGTTGCAATCCCTTCGCTTCTCCTGTTTGACCACTGAGGATAGGAGAGCTCCAGCCACAGTGCTCTGACATAGCTCAGTTGGTAGAGCACGAGACTTTTAATCTCAGGGTTGTGGGTTCAAACCCTAATTTGGGCAAAAGCAGTGCTTTTCTTATAGAAATAAAGGTGGTGGCACTCACTATGATGTTGTTACAGTAAGTGCCACACTTTTAATCAGTGCCTTTCTTGTAGGGGGAAAAGGTCCAGGTACTGCGTACCTTGGAGTACCCTCAGGCAAAAAAAAAAAAAAAAACAAACAATGGGCAAAAGATTCCTGCATTGCGGTGGGTTGGTCTAGATGACCCTCATGGTCCCTTCCGACTCTACAATTCTATAATTAATCCCCAGTCTTTTATGTGGGACTCTTTGGCCATATTAATTTCCCTGAGTCCCAGGTTGGCATAACCACGTAGCATTCTAGGACAGGGGAAAAATATTCACAATTTCATTTAACATCATAGTGCTTGATCATCAAAACTTCTAAGTGCTTTACATAAAATATGCATTATAATTACTGGGGGGGGGGAATCAATGTTAAAAACAGGTTAGCCTGCTTTCCCTCTCCCCTCCCCCCAAAAATAAAACCAACAGTTTTAAAGCATATATTATAAAGTAAAATTGCAGATAAAAATACTCGTCATTTTTATGCATCTGGGTAGGCTTGCTTAAACAGGCAAACAAAAAGCTTTGAGCAGGTACAGTGAAGGTCACTGCCTGATATCAATAGGCAGGGAGTTCCAAAGTCTAGCTGCCACTGCCCTGAAAGACTGATTTCTTACAGATGCCAAATGCATATTACGTGGCACCTGCAACAGAGCCAGTGACAATGTACAAACTCCAGGGAGCAGCTTCTTCCTTGCGCTGCTCCCTTTCCAAGCCTGCCTTCTCTGTTTACTGAAGCAGAGTGCTGCTTCGCTCCTGCTAATTGGCTGCGAGTGTATTGGCAAAGCCCTACGTCCTCCCCCCCCCCAAGACTTGCCCATTCACACTCTCTCCCCACCCACCCTATCCTCGTTCCCTCTCCCGTTTTTTTTTTTAATTGTGCATCTTTGGGGGGAAAATGAGTGCTTCCATTCTTAGAGCTTCCCAATTTGGAAACCGAAATTAGAGCGTATGCATATAAAAATAATCCTTCGGGAAGAAAATAGCTCCGCAATTACTCGAAGCCTGCAAATTGTGCTGACAAGCCACAATTAAAAGGCCACTGCAAGGACGGGCAGCAAACACAATTACTCACTTAACCCTATGGATAGGGGCTTGCGGTCTCTTTTTCCGGGAGCAACCATTTGAATGCCCGGGGGGGGTGGATCTTTTTCAGCACTCCCATCATAGGCAACCTGGGTGGGGGTGGGGCACTGCATGCTGGTAGTTGGTTGAGCCAAAGGCAAAAGTGGGGCAGAGCGACTGATATGGCTCCTCCCTTTCCAAAGTAGGGTATATTCCAGCCATACAAAAAACCCAGGGGTTCCTGCCTAAAGAGACATGCCACTCTCCATTCAGGCAAGCAAGTAGCATGATCACAGTTCAAGGACAATTTACTGAGGAAAAAGCAGCCAATGAAGGCATGGAGCAAGGCTATTGAGAAGGTGACTTATGGAGAGGGTGTGATCTAAGGAGAGTCGGACCAAGATGGGCCTGGAGAGCTGCATTTGTTCCTTAGGTTCTGTACCCTTGGTCTAATAGGATCTACACAGGAACATCACATGGCAGGTAAAGGTAAAGGTAAAGGGACCCCTGACCATTAGGTCCAGTCACGGACGACTCTGGGGTTGCAGCGCTCATCTCGCTTTATTGGCCAAGGGAGCCGGTGTACAGCTTCCGGGTCATGTGGCCAGCATGACAAAGCCGCTTCTGGCGAACCAGAGCAGTGCACGGAAACGCCGTTTACCTTCCCGCCGGAGCAGTACCTATTTATCTACTTGCACTTTGACATGCTTTCAAACTGCTAGGTTGGCAGGAGCAGGGACCGAGCAATGGGAGCTCACCCCATCGCGGGGGATTTGAACCCTGACCTTCTGATCGGCAAGCCCTAGGCTCAGTGGTTTAGACCAGTGTTCCCCAACCTTGGGCCTCCAGCTGTTTTTGGACTACAGCTCCCATCATCCCTAGCTAGCAAGGCCAGTGGTCAGGGATGATGGGAGTTGTAGACCAAAAACAGCTGGAGGCCCAAGGTTGGGGAACACTGCTTTAGGCCACAGTGCCACCCGCATTCCACATGGCAGGACAGAGTCTCAAAGGTGTGCTCTCTCAAGCCCACATTCCCAGCACATTCACACTCCTGTCTCAGCCACATCTGCACTGGCTTGGTCATGTCCACAGAACAGAAGATGGCCGGATCCCCAAAGACGTGGTCTACAGGGAGAACAGAACCATTGGTGGACTAACTCTGCATTACAAAGATGTCTACAAATATGGCATGAAGCCTGGCGACATCAACCCCGCCGTGTGGGAATCCCTAACAGATGTCTGGAGACAGACAAGATAGGTTGAGCATCCATAGCAGTGACCAGAGGAGAAATGACCTCTGGGAGAACAGTGAGAAGAAACATCATGGAGCATCTGTAGCAGCACAGCCAGACACCTTCATCTGCCCCTGCTGCAACAAAACATGTCTCTCCTGAATTGGTCTCTACAGCCACAGCAGGCATTGTAACTCTCCAGCAGTTTGACTTCACCCCAGAAGGCACAGTCTTCCATTGTCTCCTGAGACAGACAGATACCAGCCAACACAGGAACACAGGAAGCTGCCCTAAAAAGACAGTTGGTCCATCTAGCTCAGCATTGTCTACACTGTCTGGTAGCAGTTCTCTAGGATTGCAGACAAGGAGTCTATCCCAGTCCTACCTTGAAGATGGTAGGAGTTGAATCTGAGACCTTCTGCATGCAAAGCAATTGCTCTGTGGCCCAGCTTTGGCCTTTTAAAAAAAAAACCACACGCACACCATGGAGGAAACCCATCCTAGGAACACTTTGCTGCCGTCTCAGGCTGCCAATCCTTCTGCAAGAGGCTGCAAGAGGAAACAAAAACAATGGCACAATACTGGAGGCCTGTCAGCCTTTTCCAGCTTGCATTCCCCTGTAAGCTGTGAGACTGTAGTAATTAAGGCAGAGGGGACCTGTCACCTGTGACTCAAAACCCTCTGCGATTCCACGGGCTGCCCCTGCTTCCTATTTCTCGTCATTAAAATGTTGTGCCTGCTGCATACACAAGATCCTCCCTGGATGAGTCACAGCGCTGTCCCCTGTTCCCGGACGACTTTGCCAACATTTTCCTCTAATGACAAGTCCTCATAGAGGGCCATCGGTGATCATTCCACTCAGCTAATCTAAAATGAACAAGACATATACTTAAACAAACCCACGCAGAAGTAATCAGAAATAAGCAAGCTATGGTGGTAAGCCTGCCGGTGGCTTGTCTGCACCCAGGCTGTCATAGGCAGGCTGGTTTACACGCCACCTTCTGCCATTTCCCCAGGAAATTATTATTACCATTTAAAGCATCTGTGCTGCTTGTCAAAAGCAGATATTGAGAGCTGGTGCCCCTTCCAGATGTCCTTGGACTCGAACTCCCATCAGCCACCACAATCAAAGGTTGGGATATTGAGAGTTTTTATTTCTGGACAGGTTCAGCTAACAAGTCCCATCAGCTGAAGGATTTCCACATGTGCAATTGGACTTATTTCTCCCCTTGTGTGTGCCCCACACCCTGTCCAAATCTGCTCCAGGGGGTCAAGGGGACCACTAGGGAGATTTAGGGGGCATACAAGTGGAGGAGAAGAGAAGATAGTCCACCAAAACCTGGACAGACTGAACAGCAGGAGCAGACTTTCGTTGTCTTCTTTCATAATATGGCACCCTGTGCAAGCCCAAAATTTGGCGCCCCCAAATAGATCTTCTCAGTTATGGATCTTCACAATGTTGGGGGCCCTTGCTTGGCTGTGCCCTAAATCTGGCACTGTTGAGCAGGCCCATTGGCCCATCTGTTGTTGGATGTGCTGCACTTCTATCTAAAACTTTACTATTTAGAGACCCAGTGGTGGTAAAGTGGTCAGAGTGTTGGATTCGAACCTGTGAGACCAGGGATCAAATCCTCGCTCAGCCATGAAGCTCACTAGGCCAGTTGCTGCCTTTCAGCCTAACCTACCTTGTAGGGTGGTTAAAGGGGAAGAAAGAAAGAAAGAAAGAAAGAAAGAAAGAAAGAGAATTTGGATTTGATATCCCACTTTATATCACTACCCTAAGGAGTCTCAAAGCAGCTAACAATCTCCTTTCCCTTCCTCCCCCCCCCCACAAGAAACACTCTGTGAGGCTGAGAGATGTGTGACCAGCCCAAGGTCACCCAGCAGCTGCATGTGGAGGAGCAGGGAATCAAACCCGGTTCACCAGATTACGAGTCCACCGCTCTTAACCACTACACCACACTGAATGAAGAGAAGTACCATGTACACCACCTCAACCTCCTTGGAGGGAGAAGGTGGAATATAAAGGTAATCCATCAATAACAGCAAAATTTAAGCATATCCAAAATTAAATCTTAACCCCAAGACAAACTCTTAAACAATGCCCCACCTCAATACAGTAGTCTCTCTAGGCATCCTAAGCAGCAATTCCTGCAGCACTCGCAGCCACTGGCAGAGGAAGAGAAGTGTGAGGGGAGCGCACCGTCCCTGGCAGCGCAATCCCAGTGGCTGCCCCCCACCCCCGCTGGGCGCCACACCCCCACAAGCAGCATGCCCTGACCCCAGGACACATGACACGCCCCTGGGGGAAGCACATCCCACCCCCAGGACACGTGCCAGCCCTGCCCCCGCTTGCTCTCCGCCCCCCAGTGCCAGAGCATGAAGCTCCGCCACTGCTCACAGCTAAGGTGCAAGGTTCATACCTGGAGTCATCCAGGGTCCCGCCCTCCTAGGCCAGGTGGAAATAGACCAGGTCTTGCAGGAGTCACAGCAAAGATGGACTTGAGCTCAGGTCCCCCCAGGCCTAGTCTAGTACTCTTACCACTATACCACACTGGCAGTGAATGTGATGTCAGGAATTGTCCCTGGGAATTCCTGCATATAAAGCACACATTCTTCCACTAAACTATGACACTTCACTTTACTTAGGTGAATGTATTTTTAAATGCTAATTTCAAATATGGGATAGGAAATATTCCTGCCATTTCTGCCTATGTGATCTTTCTATTTCAGGCACCAATTTAACTGATTTTCAGGTCAAATTTCAGTTGGTAATAAGAATGAATATTAATGGGGTGATTAGTTCAGTACTGACCAGGAGAGAATACTCTTACAGCAGCATGCCGGTTTTGGAAAGCTGAGACTGGTGATCTAACTTCTAATGCTACTCAGCAAGTCAATGCCTCAAACTAGAGCAGGAATTCATTATAAAGAAATGACCCATGGAATGTTGAAAGCAACAAGGTCTTCACATATCATGGAAGAAATTAAACTCCACTAATACAGGGTCAATAATCCAGGGCTAATTTCATTTTGCAGTGGTTCAGCAAGTGAGTGACCCATATCTCAAGATAATATTGAGGCGAGAGATTTGGAGAGGATTTTTAGAACTTTTGTAGACCAAAATTTATTTAATCCGCAAACCAGCCATCATGTACACCTTTAGCACATATACCCAGTGCAAAAAATGTACCTGTCTTGTGTACACAATGGCTATGATTATGATCATGGGGGGGCGGAGAGAGAGATCAGAAGTGTTTTCTGATCTTTGTGCAGTTTCAAGGAATTTCACAGCTGAGAAATTTGGCAAATTCTAGCTACTACCTTTCCTGTGCTGAAGCAGGGTTCTGCATGCCTGGCCATCGGAAACCCTTTCAAATAAGGTACATTCATACTCATCAGCTGTTCAGGATGAGGACAAATCACCATTTATTTGATAGGACTGTGCACAGTCACTTTTGAATTACGGTGCTGGAGGAGACTCTTGAGAGTCCCATGGACTGCAAGAAGATCAAACCTATCCATTCTTAAGGAAATCAGCCCTGAGTGCTCACTGGAAGGACAGATCCTGAAGCTGAGGCTCCAATACTTTGCCACCTCATGAGAAGAGAAGACTCCCTGGAAAAGACCCTGATGTTGGGAAAGATGGAGGGCACAAGGAGAAGGGGACGACAGAGGATGAGATGGTTGGACAGTGTTCTCGAAGCTACCAACATGAGTCTGACCAAACTGCGGGAGGCAGTGGAAGACAGGAGTGCCTGGCGTGCTCTGGTCCATGGGGTCACAAAGAGTCGGACACGACTAAACGACTGAACAACAACGTGCACAGTCACCCATAGAGCTGCATCAAGGCCTGTGGCTGTGGGAATCAAAACCAATTAACTTATTCAATTTCCATTGGCTATGAACTGCCTCAATCAGTTGTCGAAGATGATTTCAGGCACCAGGCTAGCTCTGCCTTTGCTGACTGATCTGATTCATGTTTCATCAATGCAGAGCATCACATTGCTGCAGTCACTGAGAGATAAACAGCTCACCTACCCAGAAGTTAATTTGGCTCCCGCAATCAGCACTATGTTGTCATGCTTTCAAAATGGGGGTGGAGACCTCTGGCCCCTTGGTTGTTGCTGGATTGCAGCTCCCATCATCCCTAACTACTGGCCAAATTGGCCGGGGTTGATGAAAGTTGGAGTCCAGTAACATCTGGAGGGCCACAGGGCGTGCACCTCTGCCTCAGAATGAAAGAAGAAGAAGAAGAGTTTGGATTTGATATCCCGCTTTTCACTACCCGAAGGAGTCTCAAAGCGGCTAACATTCTCCTTTCCCTTCCTCCCCCACAACAAACACTCTGTGAGGTGAGTGGGGCTGAGAGACTTCAGAGAAGTGTGACTAGCCCAAGGTCACCCAGCAGCTGCATGTGGAGGAGCGGAGATGCGAACCCGGTTCCCCAGATAACGAGTCTACCACTCCTAACCACTACACCACACTGGCTTTCTTCAAGGACCGCACAAACAGGTTTTCCAAGCTGAAGATCCAAATTGTTGCCTTTAAATTCCTCCATCTGCCTGTCTGCCATAATTACATTCTACGTTTCTATCCTTCAAGGAAGTTCAAAGCAAATGCACATTTTTAAAAGGTGGGGGGGGGACTCCAGTGTATAAGAAAATGCAGAGCTGGTCCTGCCGTTAGGCAGAATGGGGAACCTGCCTCAGGCAGCCAATTTGGGTTGTCATGAAAGGGCAGCAAATTGCTACTTATTTCATCTGTTGTTGTTGTTTGTATTATTGTTCATACTTTTGCTGCCAGGGACTGGAGGGAAGAGCTGCTTGTAGGGAAGAGCTGCTTGTAGGATTGTCTGTTTCATGTGCCAGGATAGCATGACTTAGGTGCTAATGACCTACACTTATATTTTTTACACACCGATTTTGATTCCTCACCAAAGGAGTTGGTTAACATAATATAAAATCATACACGGTGCTTTGCAAGCCCCGGTCAGCTGATAATCAGCTTGCAAAGTGCACAGCAGATCAGCGGGGCTTTGTCGCAACCAATTCAGTGGTTGTCTGTGCAGACCTTTTCACCCACTGCATTGTGGGAAGTTTAAAAAGAAATATGTGAGTTGCTGGCAACTGTAAGCCCAAGATACTCATAGAATGTGAAAACAGCCTTTTTAAAAAAGCCAATAAGGCCTTAATATTGTCTTAGAACAATTAAGCAGCAATGTAACTAATTAGCAAGTCAGCTGAATTCTTTAGTGAATAACGGGCAGCTTGGAATACTGCAATTGTGGTCAATATGTGAAAAGGGGGGATATTGGAGAGTTGGAAAAGGTGAGGAAAGGGGATGACCACAATGATCAGGGGGTCTGGAGCAACTCCTCTATGGGAAACATTACAACATTGGGGTTATTTTATCATTAAAAAGAGAGTAAGCTGGGGCCTGACAGAGATGCATACAGTGATTCCTTTGTGCTATAGTCAATTAGGAAAAGCCATAACATGATTCCGAAGAACTAAGTATGAATGGTTTTATGCCTGCACCTTCTAGGGGAACTGGAACTCACATGGCACTGTGTTGTGGTGTGTTCTGAATCCACAAGATTTAGCTGTAAGGATGCTTAAAGTGACAAAACACAAGAAAGTGTATGCAACCAGCTTTGTGGGGTATAATGACACCCCTGGAATCACAGCACATCATTGTGAACACCACTTTAACTTCTGCTACTTTCAGCTCTTGGAATAAGCATTATTTCACAAGTGAGTTAAGTACGGTACATCGTTTCAAGTCATTCCTTTAAATAAAAACATGTTTTTAACATTTATATTCAAATCCAATTCAGTGAGCATAGCTCAAAACCGTAGCTCAGCTTTACAACATCTGCCTTGCATGCAGATGGTATAATAATAATAATAATAATAATAATAATTCATTGCTTGTACGCTGCCCATCTGACTGGGTTGTCCCAGACACTCTGAACTGCTTCCAACACACGATGCATAAGACATTAGAAGCTTTCCAATACAGGGCTGCCTTCAGATCTCCAAGGTTCAATCCATGGTGTCTCCAGGTACGGCTGCAGAAATCTCCTACCTGAAACACTAGCGAGTCCCTGCCGGTGAGAGTAGACAATATTAAACAAGTTGGACCGATAGAATGTCCTAACTTTCTGAGTAATGTTGGAGGGTATGTCAATGGACCGATTCAGAATAACCAAACCACTGCTCACCGTTTGGCAAGGAAGAGCACTCCAAACCATGTTCCAAAGGAGCTGGGGCTCTGAAATTGTTGATAGGGAGACATTGGCACAAATAGGAAAGGAACTTTAGCCCTGTTGTCATATGCACACCTATACACAATTTGGACCACATGAGGGGGGCAGTGAGGACAAGCCTGTTGGCCCCAAAACACTCCAGCATACCTTATGGTCTGTCCCTACTCCTCTCCATATATTGGGGCCTGAATGTCTGCAGTGGGGAGCCCACCATACTTGTGTAGTGCTCCATATACCCTTGGTATATGGAATATTGCATAAACATAGGATTGTAGAGTTTGGAAGGGACCCTGACGATCATCCAGCCCAGCCCTCTGTAATGCAGGAATATGCAGTTGTTCCATACAGGGATTGAACCTGCAACCTTGGCATTGTCAGCACCACACTCTAACCAACTGAGCTAAACTATGGTTTCAGACAGGGACCGTTCTCAGTCCTACCTTAAGATGCCAAGGATTGAACCCGGGACCTTCTGCATACAAAGCAAATGCTCTACCACTGAGCTACGGCTCTTCCCTATATGTACCGGTATACAGCACCGTGCATAGATCTAGATTAAAGAACCTGACAAATGTCATACCTTTCTTTTCTTCCTCCCTTGAAGTTTCTCTGCCCAATTAGCTCGGCCTTCTGTTATTTGCCCTGATGCTGTCTTCACCAAGTTGGCATTGACTGAACATTTTCTTATTTGATAACTCTTTTGATGCTGTCCAAGGCTATTCCCGTTGGGTTCTCCCAAACAGCTATTCCATCCCACCCATCTTAATCAGACATATAATCACTGAATGGCTTCAGGGTGAGGACATGAGAAGAGCTCTTGCAATGAGTGCTTAGAGTAAAACTGTCAAGTTAATTGCTAGCAGTGGCTTTAATGGGCAATGCCTTTGTTGCATTAAGTCTGCGTTAATTATTCCATTGTAGGAAGCTGACACTATAGTTTCAAAACTATATGTCAGTGGAGCAGCTGGAATCAAAACTCAGGCACCTGTCATCCATCTTTCCAGAATGTCAAAACTGTCTGCACCTAATGATAACTTACCCAGTCTTTCCTCTACCGCCTCCTGCAAAAAGAACCAATTTTATGAGGGGCTGATACGCTCCATTGTGAGTATTCTTTCACATATCTTTCCTAGCAGAAATAAAATCCCAAACCTGTGGGACAAAAACTGCGAGCCAGTTCAGTGGCTTGTAATCTAGTTCTGTCCTTCAGTGAGCACAGGTTACCTTTGTGCTAGGAATCGGTGGTGTAGTTGTCTGTGGTCCTGGGTGGGTGGGGGATTAGACTATATTGGAGTGCTCCAAATCATTTGCCCATGTACACACACAGAAAATAGTAGATCTAGCTGAAAGGCAACAAATGGAATGATCTCTCATCTTTTCCCTCTGTGCACGATTCTCCCAAACCTCCCCAGACCCATTTACAGGAGCAACAAGTGGGGGAAGCCGCATTGTGCATGCAGTCCTTATGCGGGCTTTCATTGATGGGCCTCGCTAGGTGAATCCCATCCTATACAACAAGCATGGGCAATCTGTAGGCCTTCAGATCCTGTTGGACTTCAACTCCCATCAGCACCAGCCAGCATAGACAATAGCCAGGGGTGTTGGGAGTTATAGTCCAACTGCACCTTGAGCGACACAGGTCCCCCCACTCCTGTTCTAGAATACATAACTGCAGTTTTGCTTTAGTTCTTAATATGGAAGCATTGACTACCCATGAGCTTTTGGCTTAGGGAGTGAAAGCTGCATATTTACAGCTGCAAACAGATCTCATCGTAAGATTGCCCTGCTAGATCAGGGAATCTAGTCCAGCATTCTGTTCTCACATTGGCCAACCAAATGCCTGCGAGAAGCCCACAAAGAAGACCTGAGTGCAATAGCACTTTCCCTACTTGTGTTTCCCAGCCACTGGTGTTTGGATTATTATTATCATTATTGGTTAAATTTAAATTCCACCTTTTCCTAAAAGGAGCTCAAGGTGGTGTACGTGGTTCTCCCTCTGCTCTTTTAATCCCCACAATAACCCTGTGAGGTGGGTTAGTCTGAGAGGCAATGACTGGCCCAAAGTTGCCCAGTGCACTTCATGTGGCTAAGTGGGGATTCGAACCCAGGTCTTCCAGGTCGGAACCCAACACTCTTACTGTTACACCACACTGGCTTTCTCAGATGTATAGCAGCTTTGATACCAGAGGTAATACATAGCCATAAAGACCAGCAGTCATTGATACCTTTATTATCCCTTGAATTTTTCTAAACACTTTTTTAAGCCGTTCAGGTTCATTAGTACATGTGGAGTATATGTCACAAGGAAGCTGTAGCCAAACCTGGTTTTCTGAAAAATATACTTCTATGATGCATATGCGGGAAATGTGTGTCTACTTTCTTGAATTTTAGTGGTATGTTAATTAATAATAATAATAGTAATAATAATAATAAACACTTAGGTGTGCACCTAAAAGTACTGTGAAGAAAACCAATGTGTTCCAAGCAATTATGGATGATTTCCACACACACAAAGAGGGGGGAAAGCAATGCCTCATTGCATTTGGTGTTGCAAAATTAAGCTTGGTCCACCGAACCCCAGCTCCTCACTCTGCACAATAGCATCCCATGTAGTGCTCTGAATAGCATCTTCTGATAAGCGCCCGGTTAAGAGGTTCAATAGGGAACCAGATGAGCATAGCAGACTGGTTTTAAATATAGAACAAGGGTGCCATTTTTCTCCTTATCCAGAACAGTTTTGTAATGGGTATTTTTTTTTTCTTTTAAAAAAGGACATGCACATATGCACTTCTGCAGAAAAAACAGATAATTTTAAAAGGCCTCAATGCAGACTAATGCTAGGAACTGAACTAATTTGAAAATGAACAAATCGGAAATTTCAGTCCTCATACTTGTTTTTAGGAGAAGTGCCCCAAACATACAATGTTAATCTTCAACACACCATAGATATTGTTTTTATTTATTTATTTATTTAATCATGGCTTAACTTATTTTAGAGCATTTTCAATCAGTCTACTCTGAGATTGATTTTGTCAGCCACCATTCATGATGGTGAAGTTGATTAGCATAAGCTCCGGGGGACTTACAGCAATCGAAATATCAAAGTCAATAAACCACAAAACAATAAATTCAGCGTACAGATTTCAGCATAAAGATGTCATCATCAGAGAGTAAAGCAGCACAGAACAGTACTCTGCATCACAAAAAATATGCAGATCTAAAATGCAGAAACTACCAGTTTAAAATGCTAAATGCTTGTTCTACTCTTTCGTTTCATCACAGAGTCTGAACGCTTCCATTTCTTCCTGCAAAAACTCCTGTTGCTTGAGCAATGAGAAGCATTTTGAGCACATTGCCTCAAAGGAACATAATTGTGATGTTCTTATTGTCTGAGTGAGGTCAATAACAAGAGCTTGGCACTGCAGGAGTTTTACTACCAACTTCTGTTTAAAAATTGCCATGAGATGTGTGCACTGCCAAGAATATTCTCCCTGTCCTGTTGAGGGTCAAAGATCAGTCTAAAAATAAAACGCAGTCAACAACCAGCAAGTCTCTCCAGTTCACGAGACCATCGGTCGATGAATGAAACCATGTAGGACAAATACTCGCCACTCTCAGTAGCGGACAGAGCCTCGGACCAAACTACAGTATGAGAAAGACACAGCAACAGGGGGTTGGGGCAGATGAAACTCAGGGTCCCTTCCAGCTCTACAATTCCACAATTTTAAGCTGGATCTGGGTCACCGTGCAAACATTCGGTACAGAGAAGTTGAAATTGCACATGAAATGCAGGGGAACAATCCCCCCTCCCCTTCCAAATGGTAATCGCGGAGGAGAAAGTAGCTTTCTAGAAGTTGGTGCAGAGTAAAAGACAGGCATAGGTGTGAACTTTCAAGTTCAGTGTGAACTTTCCTTTGCTGGAGCTTCTTACTGAAGGAGCCCACCTGCCAGTCTTTTGAATTATAGTGGGACCAGAGGGGGAGGGGGAGAGAGAGGGGGGAGAGGGAGAGGGAGAGGGAGAGAGCCTCTCCTTATTTTTGAAAGGTCAGTGGTGCAGACCTTTGCATGGAGAAGGTTTAGGGTGGTCTTGCATACATTATGATGAAAGGAAATTGCCAATAGGGATGGATGGATGAATCTCAGATTCAGTTATCTCAGTTTCTCATTATTTTTCCTGATCCTAAATTCAATTCTCTGCATTTCTGCTGCAATTTGTTGGAATTGGGGTTGGTTTTTGTTTTTTTTAATCTTTATGAAAATTTGTAAGCAATTTAGTGTGAATTTCTCCTGCATACATTTTCGTATGCAGTTTTGGCATGCACACACACACACAATTTCTCCTAATATAATGCATTTCTGTATGTTCTTTTCCTTAATTTTTATATGCACACTTTCTCCTGAGACATATAGGGCCAGATGATCTCATAGTTCAGCTTGTCCTAAGGCAGCTTCCTATGCTCTACAATGTGCAAAAATGGAATTTTGGAAGTTCTGTTAACTTAATTAACAAACTGCTACTGCTGATGCTGCTCTGAACATGGTTCGGGGCTGTTGGAAGCTACAGGTGTCCCTTATAAAGCTACTAACCATAACTGGATGCTTCCACAGTTGAAGAATGGGATGTGTGCCTCTGTGTGGGTCTCTTAAACAGGAAAGAAGCCCGTGGTTCTGAATATTCAGCGTTTTGCAGCCTCAGCTTGGGGCAATGGCAGTTGACATAGTGTCAGTAGCTCACTTGCATTCATAGTGCATTCTCTGCGATGGGTATTTGAGCTTGGCTCATTTAGTTTATCCAACATTTACATGCTCCTAATGCACTTAAGGGGCACATTAAAGGAGCACAGGTACTATATCAGTCTTGTTAGACACAGAGGCTGATTTCTCTCAAGCACTACATGCGCCTAGCAGCTATTAGCAGCAATGAAAGTGCTATGATTCCATCAGTTGGTGACAAGACATCCTTTCTCCAAGACAACTTAACACAGTAGCATGCGGGTTCATCGAGGCCTGCTAAAAGGAGAGGACTAGAGGTGTTTCACAAGGGCTTTGCATCAGGGATGGGGAGCTTGAGGTCACCCAAATGTTGTTGGACTCCAACAGCTCCAGCCCACAAGATGGAATCCATCTGTCTTGGAATACAATGGAGGAATGTGCTTTTGGGGGTGAAGTCAAAGTGTTGGGAGGTTGCAGGGCTTGCTGTGGCTGTAGAGGCCGATGTAGGAGAGAAATGTTTTATTGCATCTGGGACAGACGAAGGCATCCGATTGTGCTGCTGCAGATGCAACAGGTGACCACAGTTTTGAGTGTTTTTTGGATAGGGGTACAGAAGAGGTGGAGGAATGAAAGGATTCTGTAAGAGGGCATGGTTGGCTATCTGACTAGGACACTGATCAGGACCACTCCACCCTGCACCATTTCATGCACTCCACGCTACACCACTGGTTCTATAGGGTTTACTCTGTAACTCTGGAAGATTACAATTTGCCACACATTTATGTTTCAGTTTTCATTCTTATTTAACCTGTCAGGTCAGAATGAACAGGAGACCAGCAGGAGACTATGCAGTGAAATTGCCAATGAGGTAATATCATCAGCTCTGTCTGTGTTTAGAAAATCACAGCAATAACTCAGATGGTTTTTTCAGCCTATGAGTCCCTTTCTTAAATTACCACCCAGCTCTCTGAGAGGAAAGCATATGCTAAGTTAACAGTAACCAAGCTGACAGCAACTCAGGGAGAACTTTCTTGGCAGATGGCAGTCATATATATGTGTGTGTGTGTGTGTGTGTATGAATATGAATATGATTAAAGGGGTGGAAAGGATAAATTCTATCAATATTTTAATCCTTGGGAATTAATATATATTAAATCTGAACTGTTGAAGATTGCTTTATCAGTAATACACATAACATTTCTTAAAAATTCACATTTTAAGCCAGAAACGTCTGCAGCTTATAATCAGCCAGCTACTTCATTAATTGTTATTTTCCATTTTATTCTCCCAACTTTTAATCTTTCAATTTCCTCCCTCACATCTCTAAATCTGCCACCAGATGATTCTCTGAGACAAGTGCATTAGCTGCGAAGCACTGCTCAGGATTAATGTCCTCTGTTTTGCTTCACCCTTTGAAAGGTAGCAAAATACCCTGTTCTGTGACATCTGTGGAAACAATTCAGATATTCCTATTGAGGGGAAAAACAAAAAAGAATTGGGAATTGCTGAAGGATGTGGGGGGTTAGTACAGAGCTACTTTGGAGTCTATCAGCTGCTCGGACCCATATATTAACCCCCCCCCCAGTCTGCCGGTATGAACTAAAATGCACATAGACCTGGTCTACATCAGCATTAACCAACATAGTGCCCTCTATCATAGGGGGAACCATAACACCCCAGGGTGTGGGGGTGCATTACAGAATAGCTGATTGTTGCTTGCTCAGTTTTGCTGTTCTATTTTTACCACCATTTTAATTTTCTGTCTTCTTCACCAACATGTCTTTGGCAGTGTTTTGAGGAGGGTTGAATTCCAAGGTTGCAGAAACAGTAGGCCATTTGCAGCCACCATCACCCCCCCCCAGCACTCCCTGCACACACACACCCCTCCTGAATGGTGTGGGCGGTGTCAGAGGTAGCAAAGGTATGGAGGAACTACCCAAAGTCAGGCAGAGGAATATTGCATTAGTGGAGTCCTACTCGCTCGAAGCTCCTCTACCTGACTCTGGCCAATTGCTCTTCTCCCAGCTGTTCCCCGTAACGAAGTCCACACCGTTCAAGAAGATCTGCAGCTCTCCAGAGAGGTTTTTCAGAGGATACAGAAGGTATCTGGGTGAAAGAGCATCCTCTGTCTCATTCAAACTCTGATTCCAACCCCGTGTTTTGAAGGGAAGGGCAGATGCTGAACTTCTTTTGGACTCTGAATCATTACTAGTGAACACATCACCAGTAGCTGCTAGAGAAGGCTTCACTGCAGCAGTGCCCACCTGAGTATGTCCATATTATTTGGGAAGGGAGAGCAGGGATATCAGTTGCCCTCTTTCTCCCGTTGCTTGGAGACCACAGGGGAACTGGCACTGAGTACCAGAGCCTCTGTCAGATAATGTCCAAGACCAGTCAAAAAGCAGGACCCTGGAGAGCTCTCAGTGGACCCTGCTAGCTGATTTCGGGGAGGCGTTGTCTCAGCAACAGCTTTGAGTCATCTAAAGTCTTAAAGCAGCTAGCAGGGCTTGACATTCCAGCCAGGATTGTGAAACAAGGTCAGTAAGGGATGTGAACTAGGGAAAGTCCCAAGAGAAAGACCTAGAGAGCCACATTTGGCCCCAGGACTGAGACTCCCCATCCTGGGACAAACAGTTGTTTTCCCTGAAAACTATCAGCATGATGCTACTTTACAGATTACAGTAGAAACTCTGCCTTTAAACCGCTCCGTCTTTTCTGTAACCAGTCAGAACTTTCCGAGAAGCTCTCTATCAAATGTGGGCAGGCTGTGTGTCATTGCATTAAATTTAAATACATTTAAATTTAAATGTTGCTCTAATATAGTCATTTTAAGTATATATATATATATATATATATATATATATATATATATATATAGTACATCAAAGCCTCCACGCCCGCCAGATTTTATATGCATGAGAAAGAAAAAGGATTGATGCCTCTCTTTTGCTGCAAAGCCTTCTTTGAATTTGAGCAGAAAGCACAAAGGAGCAGCTGACAGGACTTAGCCAGGTGGCTTTAAACCTCACCTGAATTTACAGGGTTTTTTAATTATTAAATGTGACATGTTCGACAACAGTGGGCTTAAAGGATGGAAGGGAAGATAATTCAGTTAGTTCATAATGGAATTAATTGTGCAGTGATTGCTCACACCTGGTGGGAACTTTCTTTCTTTTTCAGACGGCATCTTTTAAGATAAAATAAAGAATCTATAAAAGAATAACTAACGTTTGCTAAGAGTATTTGCATGTTATACCCTTTGACAAATGTCAAGGACATGCAAGAAACAGGTTTTGAGAATTTCTGATGGACTGGTGCACTTTCGTTTGATTAATTTCTTGGCAAAGCTATGGTTATTGCATTAGATAACTGGACAGAATGCTGCAGTAGCAACCATGCAGATCTTTCCAAGCCGAACCAAAACATTTCTCTGAAAAGGTTTCTGAGATTTATCTTCCCCAACCCGCACCGCAAATACACATGCAGAAAAAGAAAGCTACTTTGCAAAATTGTCTCCAGATATTTCTTGAGGTTGACCATCATTCCCCCCTCCACACACATACACACACTAGAACAACTCTAGGTTTCCGGATCATTGCAGAGGATGAGAAGAGGTATAATGAATATAGTAATGTTGTGCGATTTTATTTTCACGAATACATGCATTTTTGTTCACCCTTTCCAGCACCATAGTCTTCCTTTTTACACATTGTTTCAGCATTGTAAAATTCAGAGAAGCGTGACTTTCGAAGGAAGGCTGTGCATCAGTTCGCAAATTGTCTTCGGAAGGGCAAATTAGGTAGGTTTTCCTTAAAATGTGAAGTGAACAACCATCTCCCCCATCTCCTACTATCTATCAAGTGGCCCACCCAGATGGAGTGAGAATTTTGTTCCATCTGCATTTTTAAAGGAAGCTGCCTAATTCGTACCACCTGGACTATTGCATAATATCAGAAGGCGGATAGCTTTCAGAATACACACTTCTTTGAATTTTGTGTTGCAGCTTTCAGGCTTTCGTTCTCACCAAGGCATTTTAGATTTCAAAGCTTTAGTGGCCAATGGTAACTGCAGGGGAAACAGCTTGAATATTTCAAAGTTTGTCGTTGTCATTACTCTGTTTTAAAAGTTTTATATCTCTTGTACTATTATTATTTTTTCTAAATTGTAAGTCGCCTAGGGACATTTTTCTGTGTTATGTGACAAATTAAGTCTAGTCTAATCTTAAAAAATTCATTTGTTAAACACACTCCAATCTCTGAACAGTGAGACATATACCATGGGTTCAGTTTCCTTGGAATGAAGGTCACAGAAGACCGTGGTATCTTTTTGATAAATGATTTTATTTACACACACTTGTATATACAAGCTGAGCAGAAGATAGCAGTGTTCACAGCATTAATAAGTCTTGCTCCTTCACTGGGTTTCTAGGCTTTGGACTCAGCACAGAGAGCAAGTCCAGCCTCTATGTTCTCCTAGATCTCAGCAACTAGCCAATAGCCTATTGTTCTCCAACCTCTGGGATGATGTGGCTTCCAGCCAGGTAAGAGGAGAAAGGGTTACCCCTTCTTCTAGAGGCATCACTGATCAGTTGTTCCTATGACAGCACATCAGTACTTGGCCAACTCTTTAGACAATTGTAATTGTAAGAAGGATGCTCACGGAGTAGATGGGAATGAAGAGGAGAAAGTATTTCTCCCCTTCACCTGACAGAAGCTTTTTCTTTTGTTGGCGGTAGAGAATGAGGCAAAGGGGGGAAAGACTTTCTCCTTTTCACTCCTTTCTCATCTGAGAACAGCAGCGGGAGCAGAACCTTGGAACTGGGACAAACTGTGAGGGAATAGGATTGGGGAATGGGGGAGTTTGGGACCAGATCTACTATGAAACTAAAGAAGCATAAATTTCAAGGCCCCTAATCCCGGAGGGGCCCCAGAAGTTACTTTAGTCCACATTGCTTAAATTTTGGGGGTCTATTCACATTACACAAATATAATAATAATAATAATAATAATAATAATAATAATAATTTTCAACAATCCCAAAGTCTGAGAGTCAGTAGCACAGATGTAGTAAAGCTGTGATGATCTGCTGTGGAACAATCTCATTAAAGAAGGTAACAGTGGTTACCCAGACCACATTGCTGGTTGCAAAGGGGCCCCATAGCAGTTTAAGCTTAAGGGCCCCAAAAATGTAGGCAGGAAGGAGATTGAGAATGGGGTGGTAGGGTGGGTAGATAGGGATACGGAGTTGAAGGCCATGTGAAGGGGCTGGGTGAGTTGAAGGAGCAGTGAGGAGATGGGGTGGGATTAAAGGGCCTGTGAGGAAGAATAGTAATACTGACTTCCTTGCAGGATCATTATAAGGACTGCAGCTAGGTAACACATGTGGCATGTTTTGAATACGGAAAGCACTTTGAGTACAAATGGCAGCATCCAACTAATGCATTCCATCATAGCATCATGGAATTGTAGAGTTGGAAGAGACCACGAGGATCAGCGATAGAAAAAGAGGTGCCTGAACTCACCTCCCTTGTTCTCTTTATAATGGCAATGGTGCCCACCTGAGAGGTGCCAGAAATGAGTCCCAGGGAGTGCTGGTGGGGGGGGGAAGCCCTGATGAGGACCATCTAGTCCAACCCCCCTGCAAAGCAGGAATCTCTTCCCCAATGTGGGGTTTGAACCCACAACCCTGAGATTAAGAGTCTCATTCTCTACCAGTTGAGCTATCCCAGATGTAAAGATTTACACTTAAGCAATGGAACTATCCTCCCACAAATACAACACACAAACACACACACACAAACACACACTCACACACACACATGCTCTGAACCCTCCTCATATATGTTCACAGGGCAGGTTGGAGGAACCCCTAGAACAGATTTAGAAGGGACACGGAGGCGTTAAACTCTGTTGCTCAAGGATAAATCCTGGTTCGGATGGAACATGTCAGTTGGAGACCACCCAAAGTGATATGTCAAGCACTGTTACTGAAAAGACTTGAACGCCACACTCTTTTTCTCTCTGTTTAGCTCTGTAATACTTAATTACTATTTGTTACTTTTTTAATAATAAAAAAAGGAAATCACATCTGTAGAGGAGAAACGTCTCAGCCAAGCCAATGCCTTGGTTACTGAATGCCTTGAGTTGCCTTGGCTTCTACCCATATTCAGGGCTTGTTGTTCACACTGGTGGTATTTGTTCCCTCTCCTTTGTCTTTCCTTCTTGCATTGCTTCCACTCCCCCTTTGAATATTATTCCAAAAATACTCCCTCGCAACAAAAGCAACTCTAGGAACCCATCCCAGTCATAAAAGGAGCCGTCGGCTTCCGCATTCAGTACTCAGAGGAAGTGGGTAGATATAATCCCTGGAGGGGGGGGGAATGAATGCATTCTGCATGTTTAACTGAACACGGATTTTCGGCTTTACTCCAAGGCAACAACTGAACTTTAAGGGTGCCAAGGCAGCTCTAGGAGAGTCTCTTGAGTTGGCATTTATAATCGCTAGGAATGTAAGTAACTGTCTTATACAGAGTTAGACCAGCGCGTGTGTTTGGAATGAGACTATTAAGTCCAAAATCACCTAACTGCCGTGGAGACTGGTCTGTTAGGCTAGTGTCAGGGACTGGCTGGATAAGGAGGAGTGGTTGGCACTGCCCACCCCAGGGATGACACAGAGGAAGAAGACTTAGACCCAGAGCAGTGGTGATGGGATACGGGGGACCAGTTTGCAGAAGAGGCAAGCTGGGAGAGGCTAGAAGCAGGAGGTTTGAGTGAACACAGGGATGGGCAGTGGGCAGAAGAAGGAAGACATTCCGGGACAGGGCAGGATGCTGAGTCTGAATGTGAGAACAGACTCTGACAGAGAGGAGGCAGAAGCTGCTTTTATTGCTCAGCAACCTAGACAGTTCCGTTCCAACTAGCTCTCCTCCTCCACTAAACCCCAGAATATGAAAGAGTCCTGCACATTGCTGAGCAAAACGCCAGACAGGCCTAGGGAGGAAGTGTCTCAAGCCCCTTTTCCTGACTTCTAGATGACCTGCATTCTCCTGACAACCACTTGACAGCTAGCTTGGGCACTGCCCCACCAACCACAGTCTGACCTTCACCAACAGCCTGGATAGCTCCGTTGGTTAGAGTGTAGTGCTGATAACACCAAGGTTGCAGGTTTGATCCCTCTATGGGACAGCTGCATACTCCTGCATTGCAGAAGTTGGACTAGATCAGGCATCCCCAAACCCGGCCCTCCAGATGTTTTGGGACTACAACTCCCATCATCCCTAGCTAACAGACCAGTGGTCAGGGATGATGGGAACTGTAGTCCCAAAACATCTGGAGTGCGAGTTTGGGGATGCCTGGACTAGATGATCCTCAGGGTCCCTTTACAATTCTATGATTCTATGGACCCTCACCCATCAACCTTCTTGCTTACATCCAGTTGAAGGGGTGGTCACTTTCCACCTCCTTAGCCTTCCATTACAGAAGGAAGATGGGGTTCCCTGGGGGTTTCCCCAGCTGGTGCCTACCCCTAAAGGTAAAGGGACCCCTGACCATTAGGTCCAGTCGTGTCCAACTCTGGGGTTGTGGCGCTCATCTCGCATTACTGGCCGAGGGAGCCGGCATACAGCTTCTGGGTCATGTGGCCAGCATGACAAAGCCACTTCTGGTGAACCAGAGCAGCACACGGAAACACTGTTTACCTTCCTGCTGGAGCGGTACCTATTTATCTACTTGCACTTTGACGTGCTTTCGAACTGCTAGGTGGCAGGAGCTGGGACTGAGCAACAGGAGCTCACCCCATTGCAGGGATTCGAACCGCCAACCTTCTGATCTGCAAGCCCTAGGCTCTGTAGTTTAACCCACAGCGCCACCTGGGTCCCGGTGCCTACCCCTAGTCCTCTGCATTCAGCCAATCCATGGTATATGGTGAGATTTATGGTATTTCTATTCAAATAGGAATCTAGGAGGTACCTTACACCGACTCAGACCTTTGGTCCATGTTGCTCAGTATCGTCCACACTGACTGGTAACCTCTGTCCAGGGCCTCAAGCAGGGGACACTGTCATCCAGCTCCGCTTACTGGGGACCAATGGGTTTAATAGGATATACATTTTTATTTATGATGATTTATTAAATTTCTGTACCACCCTTCATCAGAGGATCATAGGGCTTTTTACAATATAAAAGCACAAAAAGGCATAGCAACAAACAAAGGCAATAATCTCCCCCTCCTGCCCACAGTTTAAAAGGCCATGGATGGTTTAATTAGCCAAAGGCCTGGGAGAAGAGGAATGTTTTTGCCTGGCACCTAAAGATACATAATGAAGGTGCCAGGCGAGCCTCTCTGGGGAGAGCATTCCACAAGTGTACAGGCACTTCAGAAGCTTAAGCTTCTCTCCCAGCTTCACCTGGAAGTGCCAGGGATTGAACCTGAGACCTTCTGCATACAAAGCAAATGCTGTACCGCCAAGCTAAGGCCCTTCCCCCAGGAATTATTTCTAAATGTGCATGTATATATACAAATAATCAGATGTAAATTTGGTGCAGATTTCCGCCATGTTTTATGCTAGCTAATTTCCCTTCCTTGGCAATGCATAAGCGACCACCCTGCTGCACACATGTGGCCCAGGAACACCCCCAAAGATGATGAACTACCCTATTATGGATGTCACAGCAAAATGTCACACAACCATCGCATTGATCAAGGCCTCGCTTGACCCTGGAACTTCCCTTGGTTATCTCATCTGCGGCAGGGTGGGTTGAGAAAATCCCAAGCATGCGTCGCAGCATAGAAAAATACTAAAAGTGAATCAATAATGAGGTTGGGAAGGGGAGGGGAGGGGGAAAGACAAATTGCATTATAGTGCCACAGTGTAATGAAAAAGCTCCCTTATTTCTAATCTGAAATACAGTATATTCAGCACTTGCAGATCTATTTATAGAAGGAAGCCCTTTCCCTACGGGAAATCTCACCAGCTTCATACTAAAGACAAAATAAAAATATTGCTCAAATAGAAATAGGTGCCTACACTAATTCAGCAAGTGCTGATTTCTAAACGGGGTTCTCGTCAAACTGCAATTCCCCCACCCAGTTGGCTTCTCAAGGAAAAACTTCTTCCAGATGAGAATTAATTCCAGATTGTGTCAGATTCTTCCCCCCTCCAAACCCACTTTTGCTGGAGATGAAACCATTTTCCAGTGTAATTTCACAACGTTGGTAGCTTCATTTTCATATTTCTAATATGCCAGGCAAATAAATAAGTCATATAATTGCTCATTATCTCTCAACCTTACACTTTTGAATTGGATTAGTGTGGGTACAACTGACACTGATTATCTCTGACAGGAAGTTATTTAATCCCTTTGGGTGGGTTTTAAAAAAAAAATGTCACATTTATTACAACACAGTGCATCTCTCAGCATTGGTTCACTTGGGAGCAATTATTTAAGGTCTCATTTAGCAAAGCATGTCACCAGTACTACTGAGATGCAGAAGAAAGGCATAAAGTTTAGGGAAGTTTTTAACCTGTGCTATTCTAATGTATTTTAATATCTGTTGGAGGCCGCCCAGAGTGGCTGGGGGGACCCAGCCAGATGGGCGGGGTACAAATAAATTATTATTATTATTATTATTATTATTATTATTATTATTATTATTATTATTAAACTTAGGGTTATCTATAAAGCAGGGGTTGGGAACCACTGGCCTATGGGCCAAATCTGGGCCCCAATTTGGCTTGCAAGGCTGTTTTCCCCAAACGATGCCTACCAGTCCCCCACACCTGACATCGTACGGCACAAGTAGAGATATGTCTGGAATGGCTGTATGACCAGCTCCATGACGGAGCTCAGCCCATCCCCTGATGTCATTGTGACGTCAGGTGATTGTCAAGCTGCATGGCACATTTCCTCACGAGGGGTAGAAGGCTCTCCATCCCATACTTGGGGTCTTGAGTTGCTATAATGCTTGAAAGCAGGTGAGGAATCTCAGGCTCAGAGATCAAACATAGCCTCTAAGGCCTCTATCCACCCACCCTGAAGACTTTCCTCCGGCCACACTCTATCACTGCTCCTGCTCCACGTCCTCAATGAGTGCTAAGAGAGAGTTAGGGTGGTGTAGTGGTTAAGAGCAGTAGACTCGTAATCTGGTGAACCGGGTTCGCGTCTCCGCTCCTCCACATGCAGCTGCTGGGTGACCTTGGGCTAGTCACACTTCTCTGAAGTCTCTCAGCCCCACTCACCTCACAGAGTGTTTGTTGTGGGGGAGGAAGGGAAAGGAGAAAGTTAGCCGCTTTGAGACTCCTTTGGGTAGTGATAACAGTGGGATATCAAATCCAAACTCTTCTTTAAGAGTTGTTATTCCCCTCCCAGAGCTATAATTTCAAGAGTTCTGAAAAGGGATTGTGAATTAGAACCCTCAGAGAATTGTAGCTCTATGAGGGGAAGACAGGCCTCCTAACAACTCTCAGCACCTTTAACAAAATACACTTCCCATATTCCTTTGGGGGGCGCCATGAATGTTTATAGTCATTTATAGGGTGGGTGTAGCCCTGTTTTCGATACTGAACTAACATTCATTTGGTTTCTGTGCATGACCAGGAAGCAAACAGGCGGCAATAATGGGTCTTCATCCCTGATGTAACTCATACAGGGAGTATTTAATATGGAGGGAATATATTATACAGTTGATCACTCCATGTAATCCCTGTTAGTTTGTGATCCCACAAGCAGTCCTGCAAACATACGCAGGTGATCAAGACAGAGGATGGCACTGAGCAGATAAACCCGGCCGCCAAACCCAACACATTAGAGACCCCTTGCTTGTGAATATTTCACATAAGATATTTAGTCTTTGTTGAAGTTGCCTCTCACTATTCATTTTCCATTAAGAGTCAAACTGTCTGGCACTCACAGAACGCAATGCGAGGCCTTTAAAATTGCAGCCTTGTCTTCTAAAGCCAGACTGAGAAAAGGATCTTGGCTTTATAATAAATTGCTTTGTTTATTCATCCCCCGTTATTAAGTTACATTTTGCCTTTGGTAGCTGCAGATATTTCAAGATTATTATTGCTTACCTACTCTGTAATTTGTCTGTACTAAATGCCTTTTCTGGGCATTTCCTAGGCAATTGTGTCTTCTTCTTTTTGCAATGGAATCCGCTAACAGTTGCAGTCATTTAGGACTGTGTAGCTGTTAGCTGATTCCATTGCAAAGAGCCACATTTCTAAAATATGATGCCAATTTTATGCTGCTTTTGTTCTCAGTGGTTATGTGTGGCTAAGGGGTTGTCTGTGCACCTGCATGTGAAAACATGCACAAAGCCAGAACAACCCCACACCCACCCATCCCAAAATCCCCCGAAGCTACATCTCTGGAATAGACAGACATAATTTAATAATGAGCAAGAGGAAAAAGAAAAAGAATTTTGAACAGCAGCGTTCCAACAAGTATTTTACATATAGGGAAGATTGAATCATGTATCCTCCCACACAGAGAGACACCACAGACACCTGCAGCTCAACATAAAAGGAGAAGCAGGCAGCAGCCTCTATAAAGAGCAGTACGGGACTCTTTGCAAGAGGGCTTTCAAATAGCCCCTTGTTGCACTTTGGCTTCATTTTCATGTGCCCTGCAGAACATCCATGTGTATACAGCCAAACTGAGCAAGATTGAACCCTCTGCTCACTGAGGTGTCCTGGATTGGATCTGGGGGCGTGCACTGCCTTAGCAGTTAGCACCCAAGCTTTAGGGCTTGAGTCATCAGCACCCTGTTTTCCACCCACATGCCAGATAGTTGTAGTCAACAGGAGGTCTATGCCTTCTTCTCGTGTGCCCACCCAGCCCATCTTCTCTGTACTGTGCTAGTTATGTGTGCTCTGGAGTCATTCTGAAGTATCATTTCTATTTTAAAAAATTAAATGAATTGAGCACAGTCCGATGAATTTATTGGCGGCGGCAGCAGCTGTGTTTATGCTTCTGGAAACTGTTAAATTAGCTAAGCCATGGTTACCTTTGCAAGACTCAGTCTGGTTTTAACACTGGTGTGTACTTTCAAGGTGTTCATTTCGGAAGCATGTACAAGCACCTGCTGATTAGCAGCTCCTTGTTGTATTGTGTACTGATGAACTAGGCATAATAGAAATAAAATTTCCTGGCTGCAGAACAGCCAACCATTAGCTAAATGGCAAGTGATAGGAGAAGACCTGCTGACTATTAAATATGAATGAAGAAGAAGAAGAAGAAGAGTTTGGATTTGATACCCTGCTTTATCACTACCCTAAGGAGTCTCAAAGCGGCTAACTTTCTCCTTTCCCTTCCTCCCCACAACAAACACTCTGTGAGGTGAGTGGGGCTGAGAGACTTCAGAGAAGTGTGACTAGCCCAAGGTCACCCAGCAGCTGCATGTGGAGGAGTGGAGACACGAACCCGGTTCCCCAGATTACGAGTCTACTGCTCTTAACCACTACACCACACTGGCTCAATGATCAACTTGGTCTTATTTAGCCCTAGTTCGCTAGATATGGAACCTTCAAGTATTTCTTCCTCTCCCATAATACTAGAACTTGGGGCCATCCAGTGAAGCTGAATGTTGGAAGATTCAGGACAGACGAAAGGAAGGACTTTCTCACACAGTACACAGTTAAACCAAGGAATTCGCTGGTGATGGTCACCAACCTGGGTGGCTTTAAAAAGAGGAGAAGGCTCTCAATGACTGTTATGGCTAGTCTCAACCTCCACTGTTGGTTACCAGTTGTAGTTGTGATAGCACTGTTGCACGCAGGTCCTGCTTGCAGGCTTCCCACAAGCCACTGTAAGAACAGGATACTGGCCTAGATGCTCCTTTGGCTTCACTGAGCAACCCTCTTCTTATTTTCTTATTTATAGAAGCTCAGTGGATAGAAGTTACTGAGCAACAACCACATGGGAGGGATATTGCTTGTGGGCTTGCCGGAGGCCTGTGGACAACATGACATAGGGTCCTTCATCAGAGATTACTTGGGCACCTGTGCTACCTCTGCTATTCTGTGGATGCAAACAATATTTAAACAGGATTTGCTGCAGCAGCAAAGTGATCAGCAGGGCTCAGTCCTTCCCCCAGATCGTTTTTCAGGGCCTTAGATGAGTAGAATGGCTGCACATCGAGGCTGGAGGAAGGAGCAGTCTCTGGACAGCATATGCTAGCCTGCCTCAGGCAGCAAAATGTCTTGGAACAGCCCTTGACTCGAGGTGGGACTCCACATGATTGGATGGCTTCCCACATGGCAGTTCAAGGAATGCTTCTTTTAATAAATGCTTCCCCATGTGCAAAGGCCATTAGTGGGATTGTGCTCCAAGCACCAGCATGACCTGAATTTTAGGGTAGCCAGGTTGAAAAATTAAACCAGGCTCTTGTACCTTTCATAGTTATGTAGAAGAGGAAATGCCAGCAGGTGCAGCTTGACATGCAAACTAACTAGATTGCTAAACATGGTTGCAATGCAATTTGCATGGCAAGCTACACTTGCTCACATTTCCTCTTCCACAAAACTATAGAAGATGCAGGAGACTGGTCCTCTTCTTCACCTGGCCACTATACTGAACCTATGGTGCAGGACCTTCTCCGCAGTGATAGTACCTGAATGTTGGAACACCCCACCCCACAGCGAAACTCAGCAGGCCCACCCTCTTGTGGTCTTTGGGAAAGTAGTGAAAGTCACTTTTTCCAGTGCGCAGATGTTTAGTTTATTTGTCATGTAAATATTATTTCAGTCTCAGAAGGTGGAATTCAACATCACACCATTACAAACATTCCATCTGCATGTATAAATTTGCCAGGTGGAATGACCCCCCCTCTCCCCCTCCCATGCACTTTTGTGGGAGTTCTCCCAACACCCTTGAGCCAATTTCAGGGGTGCGGAGGGCACACGGAGGGAATTCCTGTTGCACAGGTTGTGTTGATGGGGTTTGTCACGGGAATCCCATCCACTGTGTTTTGATGGGGAAACATGGTGGCTATCATGGAAGGCTTAGGGCATGGGTAGGCAAACTAAGGCCCGGATCCGGCCCAATCGCCTTCTAAATCCAGGAATCAGCGTGTTTTTACATGAGTAAAATGTGTGCTTTTATTTAAAATGCATCTCTGGGTTATTTGTGGGGCATAGGAATTCGTTCATCCCCCCCATATATATATATATATATATATATATATATATATATATATATATATATATATATATATATATATATAGTCCAGCCCCCCACAAAGGTCTGAGGGACAGTGGACCGGCCCCCTGCTGAAAAAGTTTGCTGACCTCTGCCTTAGAGGCACACGGGTCAGGAAGCCATACAGGAAGTTTGTTGCCTTTCTCCAACATGAGCAGGGCAGGAACAAGAAAACTCTTGACTCTTCATGCCCCCCCATGGAACTAAGTCTAGTGCCACCTAGTGGTTAACACATACATTTGTGCTATCCACCAAATGCTTGTGGGTTTTCTTTATTATAATGATGTTGTTTTTGCTTTAACCTTTAGCAATAGAACGGTATCCATTCTTTAAACACCCCCACCCGCCCCAGGTTATGTTTCGTTTTTGTTTGTTTGCTTGCTTTTGTTTGCTTTTGCAAAGCCGTTAGATGGGATACAAATGTCAACCATAAAGGAAAAAAATGTGGAGATATATATATATATAATAAGGGGGATCTGTTTTCCTCACTTCAGTGCAGAAGGGTTTTAGTGGAAATACAAGGAGCTGCACCAGAGAGAGATGAAGCAAAATAAAAAATAAAACAATTCCTTCCAGTAGCACCTTAGAGACCAACTAAGTTTGTTTCTTGGTATGAGCTTTCGTGTGCATGCACACTTCTTCAGATACAGTATTCTTCAGATACTGTTCTGAAGAAGTGTGCATGCACACGAAAGCTCATACCAAGAACAAACTTAGTTGGTCTCTAAGGTGCTACTGGAAGGAATTTTTTTATTTTTTTTATTTTGTTTTGACTATGGCAGACCAACACGGCTACCTACCTGTAAAGAGAGATGTAAGCAGCCCTGTTTAGGGAAGTTTTTAATCTGTGATATTTTAATGTATTTTAATATTTGTTGGAAGCTGCCCAGAGTGGCTGGGGAGACCCAGCCAGATAGGCGGGGTACAAATAATAAATTATTATTATTATTATTATTATTATTATTATTATTATTATTATTAAACTGCCTTCAACGCTAGGACCAGTGCTTGATGTTGATGCTGCGCTGCTGTGTTTTCATACAGTACTTCCTGTTGGTGTTCTGTTAGGTTTCCAACCTGCTTTAGCTCTGCCTTAATATATATTTTGCTTCTTCAGGGTTTGATCCCCATTGTGCCTTCTTTTTCTTCTTCTTCTTCCTCTGATTAAACATTTCACAGCTCTTGTTCTGCCACTGCTGCTGGATGTGCACACAGTAGGAGATATATGCAGAATTTGATTCTCCCAAGTTTTGAGGTTGCCTTCCCCAAACCTTTGGAGCAGTGGACACAGTGCATCCACCTTTGCCAACCTGGTGCCCTCCAGATGCTTTGGACTACAACTCCCATCAGCCCCAGCTGATGCCTGGAGGGCACCAGGTTGGCGAAGACTGCAGTACATCAGTGTGTTTGCCTTGATGCTCTTTTGGCAGGCCTGACACCATTCCAGCGAGGATGGAAAAAATCAGTATATATAAATAAAATACAGCCATCACTCAGTTTCACACATTCATTTGTTTACATATATGCACATTTAAGATTAAGGCATTCAAGGGCTTAAATGAGGGCCTGGGAAGAATAGATAAGATAAGGTAAGATTTCTTTATTGTCATTGTACAAGTACAAGTACAACGAAATTGAATGCCATCCCATAAAAACAAGACAAAAAACAAGAATCCGACCCAAAGGCAAAAAGTGTCAGTATTATCTGTAGTGTCCATCATGTATTGAACAGATTTGGAAACCTAGTTTTACTTGGTTCCCATGAGTATCATGCAAGGCAACATTAGGTACTAGAAAACAATTGTCTGAATCCAACCCAAAGGTACTACTGTAATTTTGGAAATAAGAGAATTTCAGGACCCAGCTAACCAACCTTAAGTAACAGAACCAATCTCCTTTCTTGTGGATCATGTGAAAGGACTTCAAAAAATAAACCAGGCTGTACCTAGAGGTATCCCAGTGACCCGTTACGACCCCTCTGGTTGATTATTGGCAGGTGAGGGAGGTGGGGGAGATGTCCGCCAGAAGCTCAAAGGTTGCATAAACCCATCCCTTATCTTAACTCTAACGCTGCAATCCTATGCAGTGCAATCCACCATCTGCCGCCGCCACCAGTTCCAAAAACAACCTTCCTCCACCCCGTAATTATGGGTATGTGTGGGAAACGGTCTGTTCAAATCAATGGGATTTTAAGCCTATTTGCTGCACAGAAGGCATAATTTGGTGTGAGGTCCTTCTCTACTGCCACACGCAAATACCCCCACAAATCCCTACCCTGTGTAGTGATTAGGCTTAGGAAGAAATGCTGTATGTATTTGAGATGAGACAGGACTGAGGAGGAGAGATGCTCTCCAAACTGCATGAGGCCTTCAGGCTGCAATCCTAAACTCAATGAGAACTGAGAACTCAATGAATCTTACATCAAAGAAGGCATGCATAGGATTGCACTGTGAACTTCTGCTTTGTGATATAGACAGCAGATCTTGTTGAAGTTAAAATGCTTGAATAAATCACATGCTAATTTTGCATCTTGTATGTATCAAAACTAGGGATGGGAGAGAAATTCAACCTAAATGCAAACCTACCTAAATTTGCACTATCTGATGCAATTTGTGAGCAAAAACATAGCCAGCCTTCAGAATTCGCATGTCTGAATTTTTCAATGCAGTTCTCTAAGTGATGTATCTGAAACTGCGTGCACTAGGGTAAAGTGTGCAGAAAAATGTGTGTGCACACACACACACACAGAGAGAGAGAGAGAGAGAGAGAGAGAGAGAGAGAAATGCATTGCTTTGCAAAAAAAAAGTGTGCATGAGGCAAAACTGCATACAAAAATGAGCATATCGGGAGAAATTCAGCATTAAAATGCTGATGAATTTTCATGAGGACTTCTAAAAAAATAAAACTTCGCAAAATGATGAGGAAATGTGGAGAACTGAACTTAAGTTAAGAAGAATGAGAAACTGGGAGAAACCCAAATGGACAGATTCACCCATCCCTAATCCAAGACATACCAGCAAATCCTATGTACCTATATATCAAAATATATGGATCCCGTCCGCTTGCTGCCTGCTTATAGCAGGGCTTTTAGCTAGGTGACCACGCAGATGTCTGTTTTGACCCATTTCCTAGCCATGGTTTGTCCTCTATTCATACTGCAGGGTACGAAATTCCTGGGTGCCAACCTGCCTATGGCAACCTAGAATTCTCCAGGGCAGGCTCGCAAAATCTTCACCTACCCTCTGGGACAGGTAATTAAACAGCGATATTTTGTCAAGTTGATGTTTTCTTTTATAACTTTCTGCTGTTGCTTTATTTTATTTTATTTTAATTCCTCTCTTCCCCTGCCAGCCGTTTGCCAGCCACTCAGATAAAAGATGCAGCATTTTGGAAATTAGGGACCCGACAGCAGCTGCATTTGATTGCATGCACCACAGATTTCATAGCAGCACTTTGCAGTATAATTAATACCAGTGCATGGCAATGTGCTGGCAAGAACGTTGCTTCATAGAAAAAAAAGTGTGCAACTTCATTGATCTGTGAGGTCACAATGGGGCAGCAACAGCTCCATGTTTGGGTTGCTCTTGCAGTTGTGGCTGGTGCTCAGTGAGACTAGTAGGATGCTGGAAGCAGGAGGCCTAGCAGTAGATGGAGCCAAAGCCAGCTCATTCTAGCTTTGTCTTCCTCCCAGCTTCCAACCAGGGCAATATTGAGATTATGGTCCCATTCCCACCATACATTTAAAGCACTTTGGTAGTACTTTAGTCATGGCTTCCCTCGGAGAATTCTGGGTGCCCAGAGAAACCCCCATTTCCTTCACAGAGTTACAATTCTGTGGGACAGCCAGTCCAGTGTGGCCTAGTGGTTAGAGTGCTGGGCTGTGACGTGGGAGACCAAGGGCCGACTCCCTGCTCAGCTGTGAAGCTCAGTGGATGACTTTGGATCTGTCGCTGCCTCTCAGCCTAACCTACCTCACAGGGTTGTCGTGAGAATAAAATGGGAAGGAGGGACAGTATGTATAGCACCTCAAGTCCCATGGAGGAAGGAAGGGATATAAAGGTAATTTTGTTGCTCAGTCATTCAGTCGTGTCCGACTCTTCGTGACCCCATAGACCAGAGCATGCCAGGCACCCCTATCCTCCACTGCCTCCCGCAGTTTGGCCAAACTCATGCCAAGTCGCTTTGAGAACACTGTCCAACCATCTCATCCTCTGTCGTCCCCTTTTCCTTGTACGTCATAATAAATAATAACTCGCAGAGTTTCCTGGGGAAAGGGATTGATTGTTAAACCACTCTTGGTATTTGTCTCTCTGGAAAAGGAATCAGATTCTCTGAGAAGTTATTAAAAGTGTGGGAGCAGCCTTCCCCAACCCCACCCCACCCGGTCAGTTAGCAACCGTAGCATTGAAAATAAGCACTTCTCAGTATCACTGATGGTGGACTCAAGCCAAACCTTCATAGCCAGAGGTTGGTTGGTTGGTTGGTTGGTTGGATGGCTTGCTTTATTCTTTTTACTTGTTTGCTGCTTTTCTAAAAAGTGTTTACCTCCCAGAAATTCGGTTCTCCCGTGTGGAAAAAGTAGCAACAGAATAGCTCCTTGGTTCCTTCTAGGATTCCATTCTCAGGGAGCTTATGCAGTAATTTGTTCCCTTGGGCAGGTGAGGTGGATGATGACAGACTCCCTGTTTCTGGTGCTCGTCATCAGTGTTGAAAGCTATGGCCATTTAACATGTATCTATCTATCTATCTGTCTATCTAGTTTTCTTTTTCTGGTAAAAGCTTTAGAGGTACAATTCAGAATCAGAAAATGGTATGGAGGAAAGTTAAACATGCACCCCTTCACTGTATAGCTCTCATCATATTCTGAGAAGGCACATCTATACCCTTGTTTCTCTCTCTCTCTCTCTCTCTCTCTCTCTCTCTGTGTGTGTGTGTGTGTGTGACTGTTACCACCCTTTGCCCTTCCCCCATATTCAACCAAGCCCACCTCCCTTTACACCACAGGCACACCTTGCCTATTCTTGCACAGCTTGACCCACCCCCCTACCTTACCCCTGCAACTCGCAAACCACATTGCATGATGGCGCCTTACTTTTGTATGTCTATGGCAAGATATATGCCTTATTCTTCTGAATGCAAAATGATTTAACTGATTTTAACGTTGTGTTTTATTGTTATTGTCCTTCTTAGGCTCAGACATGGACATACAAAAGTTTTATTTTTGGTGGGAGCAAAGGCACACCAAAGGCATCTGAGCTTTTCACCGAGAAAGAGAATTTCTGGCTTTATGTACTGAAATTGGTCTTTCGGAAATACAATACTCCAACGGGGCAAAAAAGGTTAAGGAGTTACTGAGGAAGGGAATAATTTGGGTGTAATAATTTGGGTGTAATCAGCGTTCTCGAAACTACTAACATGAGTTTGGCCAAACTGCGAGAGGCAGTGAAGGATAGGCGTGCCTGGCGTGCTCTGGTCCATGGGGTCACGAAGAGTCGGACACGACTGAACGACTGAACAACAACAACAACAATATTGTATTGTTGTTACCCATCCTGGGACCTTATGGTGAAGGACGAGTAAGAAATCCAAATAAGAATGAGGATGATGGTGATGATGATAAAACAAAATAAAAAATAAAATAAATCATTCCAGTAGCACCTTAGAGACCAACTAAGTTTGATGATGATGCCACTCTCTTCCTTTTCCTGTCAGATTACCAGAATTAAGCAGCCCGCACCATCTAGTATAATTTGAAGTGAAATGCACACTACAGAGGCCAAGAAGGCTGGTGTTTGACAATCCCAGCTTCCTTACGTGTCCAGCCTTCTTTAGATTTCCTTAGTCATTGTTGAATTTGGCAGCAACTCCCCTGTATGTCTTGGTCTGAGCAGAGTAATTTATCTTCCTCCAGCATGCAGCTTCACCTCCCCCAGATATATAACCCTCAGAACTGTCTCTTCAGCAAAACCCGATATCTTGTTAATAAAAACTAGCAATGCATTATGAAGACTCCAGGTCAGGTTAGCAATGGTGTTCTCTCTGTTTAGAAGCCTGTAGCGCTCCAGGCTTTCTTCTCACAATGTTTTATTGCTGGGGGAACACGACTCCTTTCCATGCCGAGAAGGCACACAAGGCCACCTAGCCCAGAATCTTGTTCTCAGTGGCCAACCTAATGTCTATGGGAAGTATTTTTAGGTTCAGAAAAGGGAAGCCAAGGGGATCGAGTGAGGAAAGTTTGAGAGCAAGAGGTGACATGATAGAACACAAAGTTATGCATGGCATCAAAACTGTGGCTGGAGAGGGGCTTTTCTCCCTCTCTTGTAACACTAGAACTTGTGGACATACTGTGAAGCTGAATATTGGAAGATTTAGGTCAGATAAAAGGAAGTCACTCCCACAGGATGCAATGGTGGCCACAAGCTGGGATGGTTCTTGAAGTGTAGGTGTGTTCCCACGAAGCAAGACACGGTGATAACAGCAAGAACTAACAGAACTGGACAACAGGGGCAAAGCAACTGCTTATATACATTTCTGAAGGCCTGGGCCACTCCCACTCCCAACGTGATTGGCTGTCTAAACTTCCAAGCTGCGAATCATAACTCAGAGTTTAAGGGCCAATGGCAGTGGCCCAAATCCTGAAATGTTCTGTGATTGGATATCATGTATCGAATCAGAACACAGGGGCTCAGAATCCTGAGTCCAGACTCAAGCTCTGGCAAATGCTGACCAATGAATACATAACAGAGGACTGGACAAATTCCTGGAGGGCAAGGCTATCGATGGCTACTAGCCAAGATGGCCATGCCTCTGCCTCCACAGTTGCTTCTGAAATACAAGTTGCTGGAAACCACAAGATGGGAGAGTGCTCTTGCGCTCAGGTCCTGCTTTTGCGTTTCCCATAGGCGTCTGTGAGAACAGGATGCTGGACTAGATGGGCCATTGACCTGATCCAGCATGCTCTTCTTAGCACCTAGGTTCTTAGAAGTCTCTTGTGAAGTGGGTGGAGACCAAGCTGTAGCTCCTCTATGCTCAAGAGGAACATTACCTCCAGAAAGCCAACCCTTGATCATTATCTCTGTGTTGCTATGCATTCTTTTCAGGATTTAGACAGGAGGAATCTTTTCACTGTGCGCCATTTGCTATTAATTTTAAGATTGTTTTTGAAATGCAAAACAAAATAAAAAATCATAAAAAAATCTTCCAATAGCACCTTAGAGAGCAACTAAGTTTGTCCTTGGTATGAGCTTTTGTGTGCATGCACGCTTCTTCAGATATGCATTTGAAATGCATTTACTGAAGCTCGAGAGAGAGAGAGAGAGAGAGAGAGAGAGCAGCAAAGAAATCCATAAATGTAAAACCACGTATGCGAATACAGGCCAACAATAGTTCTGTGTATTCTTATATATGTACTTGACTTCATTTCATCTCTGCTTTACTTAACCAAATTATCTATTAGAAGCAAACTGGCTGTAGCATAGCCAGCTGGCCAGGGGGCAGCGAGGTGGAAGAGCTCACCCTGACCTGCTCTTGCGTCTTAAATTGCCGCTGCAGTTGAGGAAACCAGGAGGTCGAACTGCTATTCTCATTAGTTATGACTTGCGGCCAAATTATACATGCAGGAAGCCGACCCTGGTGGAAGTCTGCCCCAATCAGAAATGGGCACAGAGATAAGCATTTTCACCTCCAAATGTTTCCAGGAGAAGCTGCTATTAAAATCCCAGCTATGGGAGCTGGCTGAAAACTTAGCAGCCTTAGCTAAATGCTGTCCTTTTTTTTTGGTAAAAGAAACGAGAACCGTTTTGCCCATTCCCTGCTATAGGAACACAGGAAGGTGCCTTATACTGACTCAGACCACCGGATCTGAGATCTCACCTAATTCACTCCTTTTGAAACGATATGTGTGATCTGAAACGCAGCCATCCATCAAAATCTGCAGTTCTCCGAATTTTGCAGGGCCATTCTTCAGCCAAGAGAGGTCTACAAAAATGCATTTACCATGGTAAAACGTATGTTTCAGTGCATATGTTAGGGAAAATAAAATGTGATGGTGCATTATTAGCATAATAATAATAATAATAATAATAATAATAATAATAATAATAATGTATTTATGCCCCGCCCATCTGGCTGGGTTTCCCCAGCCACTCTGGGCGGCTTCCAACAAAAAAATTAAAAAATACATTGAAACATCAGTCATTAAAAACTTCCCTAAGTAGTGCTGCCTTCAGATGTCTTCTAAATGTCAGATAGTTGTTTATTTCCTTGACATCTGATGGGAGGGCATTCCACAGGGCGGGCGCCACTACCGAGAAGGCCCTCTGCCTGGTTCCCTGTAGCTTTGCTTCTCGCAGTGAGGGAACCGCCAGAAGGCCCTCAGAGCTGGACCTCAGTGTCCAGATTGAACGATGGGGGTGGAGACGCCCCTTCAGGTATACTGGGCCGAGGCCATTTAGGGCTTTACTGGTTGCCAGCCCATTTCCAGGCTCAATTCAAGGCACTCACATTAGTGTTTAAAGCCCACTATTACTCAGTCCCCAAATACCTGAAAGACACTTCTCCTTCGCTACACATCCTATTGAGAGCTAAGATCAGTGGAGGGAGCCATCAGAAGCTCAGGAAGGGTGGCTCAGCTTCCCTGTGGCAGCTCCTAAGTTGTGGAACACACTTCCCACAGAGGTGCACTCTAATAATAATAACAATAATAATAACAATAATAATTTATTATTTGTACCCCGCCCATCTGGCTGGGTCTCCCCAGCCACTCTGGGCGGCTTCCAACAAATATTAAAATACATTAAAATGTCACAGATTAAAAACTTCCCTAAACAGGGCTGCCTTCAGGTATTTTCTAAATGTCAGGTAGTTGCTTATCTCTTTGACCTCTGATGGGAGGGCGTTCCACAGGGCGGGTGCCACTACCGAGAAGGCCCTCTGCCTGGTTCCCTGTAGCTTTGCTTCTCGCAGTGAGGGAACCACCAGAAGGCCCTCGGCACTGGATCTCAGTGTCCAGGCTGAACGATGGGGGTGGAGACGCTCCTTCAGGTATACAGGACCGAGGCCGTTTAGGGCTTTAAAGGTCAGCACCAACACTTTGAATTGTGCTCGGAAACGTACTGGGAGCCAATGCAGATCTCTCAGGACCGGTGTTATGTGGTCCCGGCGGCCACTCCCAGTCACCAGTCTAGCTGCCGCATTCTGGATTAATTGCAGTTTCCGGGTCACCTTCAAAGGTAGCCCCACGTAGAGCGCATTGCAGTAGTCCAAGCGGGAGATAACTAGAGCATGCACCACTCTGGCAAGACAGTCTGCGGGCAGGTAGGGTCTCAGCCTGCGTACCAGATGGAGCTGGTAGACAGCCGCCCTGGACACAGAATTAACCTGCACCTCCATGGACAGCTGTGAGTCCAAAATGACTCCCAGGCTGCGCACCTGGTCCTCCAGGGGCACAGCTATCCAATTCAGGACCAGGGAGCACCTTCCTTAGAAAGCTTTTCATGAATTCTTTACCCTGGCTTTTGACACTTTCGGGGCATATTTCATGGACCGACCCACCTTATCTCTGCAATTTTAAGTTGTCTAAAACTGTTGATAACGTTGTGTTTTAATATTAATGTTGTGTTTCAATTGTTGTAACCTGCCCTGAGACCTTAGGGCGATGGGCGGGTAATAATTATCATACACATACTTATCACTCAAGAAGCCAGTCCAGTGTCTCATCTGACTGTAACTGAGAGCTAGCAAAAAGCAGGCTGCACAAAGGGACCTAGGATTTTTATTTTTATTTTTTCCATCCTTTTCATTCATTTTAGTCCTTCATGGCTGCTGTTCACTAAAGTTTGCTGAAGTTGGTGGTTCTTTGGGCCTAGGTTAGCACAGTGTGGAGGGAGAATCAGCAAAAATCAGCTCCCCTCCCCTTTCCATTGGTGGGAGTCTCCATTTCATCATAGAGCTTCCCATTTATGGACGATCTCTTTCCATGAAAAGAAGGGTTCAGTTTTGTCCAGCCCCTTGTGTTTTGTGTGAAAAACATCCCAGATCCATGCGATGGCATTTCCTATCAAGTAACCAGACTGGGAAAAGTCTCTGTTGTCATTTTGATTCCTACTGAAGACCTTTATCTTTCAAAAATGCTTTTAAAATGAACATCTTTACCGATCTGCATATGTACAGGAATTGTTTTTAAATGTTTTGGTCATTTTACTTCTTGTGGGTTTTCCATCCTGGGCTCCCTTTGGAGGAAGCGGGTGTGTGTGTGTGAATTGAATAAATAAACAAATGGATAAATTGATAAATAATTGTGGCTGACACAATGGAGAGCCACCGCTAATCCAAAATAGACAGTTCTGAGCTGGTTAGGCCAACATTCTGACTTGGGATAAGTCAGTCTTATATGTTCCTGAGCAAATTCCAAAAACAAACGTTGGCGGTGATTTACATTTTCCAAATGTCATATAGCAGCAAGCCTGTAATCTTGATCCACAGGACAGCTATAATGACAGCAGTGCTGAATGTGAACAATTAAGTACTATGATTCATTATATTACATTAAAGTAGTATAATTTACGAAGACTGTGACCACTTCTGTCACTAGGACCTCCGTCAAGCTGTTAATCAGATGCAAATCTTTTGTCTTTCCAGCACGTTGCAGGAACAGAAGGGGGAACTTCGCAAGCGTCTCTCCTACACAACCCACAAACTGGAAATGCTTGAAACAGAATTTGATTCTACACGCCAATATCTTGAAGTAGAACTCAGACGTGCTCAGGAAGAACTTGAAAAAGTGACTGAAAAGCTGAGACGGTTAGTTGTTGAATTCACTGACATTTCCGCAAAAGAAACGTCATATTTCACTTTAGGTAATTTGGGAAATGTTGACATCTGCTGGAAATGCTGGAGGAGGCCATCAGGAAATGCTAACATTAACTGGCAAATTTCTAAGCAACTTCCTTCAGTAAATGATCGTATTTAATCCTCTTTTGGACCTTCAATATGGCCCATTTTTTAGATTAGCAGCACAATCGTATATGTGTCTGCTCAAAAATAAGCCCCATCTAACTTCATGGGATGCGGGTGGCACTGTGGTCTAAACCACAGAGCCTAGGGCTTGCCGATCAGAAGGTTGGCGGTTTGAATCCCCACGATGGAGTGAGCTCCCGCTGTTCGGTACCAGCTCCTGCCCACCTAGCAGTTCAAAGCACATCAAGTACAAGTAGATAAATAGGTACCGCCCTGGTGGGAAGGTAAACGGCATTTCCGTGTGCTGCTCTGGTTCGCCAGAAGTGGCTTAGTCATGCTGGCCACATGACCTGGAAGCTGTCTGCAGACAAACGCTGGCTCCCTTGACCTATAGAGCGAGATGAGCGTGCAACCCCAGAGTCATCAGCGACTGGACCTAATGGTCAGTGGTAACCTTTACCTTTACCTAACTTCATGGGGCTGATTCTCAAGTTACTTAACAGAGCACTGCAGCCCTACTGGCTCATTTTAAGACACACCAATAAATATCACACTTTAATTTTGCTCATTAACCAGTAAGTACCAACATTTACCAAGACAGGAAGAAAAACAGCCTCCATGAGGCATATTCTGTCCCATCAAGAGTGAGGATCCCCATAATCATACCTTGAGTCTCCAAATCATTAGTAACTACCATCATTAATGTTTTCAGAGGTCGCCGTGTTGTTAGTGATGCTCAAGACCAGTGGTGGGAAATACAGCCCATCGGTGGATATTCTACAGCTCAGGAGTAGCAAGCAAGAAGACCCTGCAGCAAGGCCTCTTTCGCCCAGAAGATGGTTTCCATCTTCCTTGGCAGATCTTCTGTCCATTTTCAAAAGTGGATAAGATGGACAGATCCGTCTCTTTCTGGCCCATGTCACTTTTGCATTTGTTCATTCTGTTTCGTTTCTGTTTTTAAATCTGCAATTTAAAAGAGATCCTAACAAAAATAATAATAATACCCAATTACACATTTTTGTAACATATTTTGCCTTGAAATCTATTGCTGCATTTAGAACTGCATTGCAACATTTGTGGAAGAGGAAAATTCCAATGCGGCTAGCTATGTTCTGATCTGCACATTCATTTGGGAGGCGCAGATCTGATCAGTAGGAAGGATTTGCAAGGATTGAATTCCCTCACGGATCTCTAGCAGAGGGTGTGGCTGATTTTGATTTATTTATTTTTTGCTTCAGAATCAGAATAGAAGTGAAACTCTGAAGTCAAAACTCAGTTCTGAGCAAAGACCAAGCACCAACCCTGTCTCACATGGGCTTTCCAGGGATTTCACTTGCAAAAGTTTCCTTTCCCTCACAATAACTTCACCATGGGCAACATTACTTATGCTTCCACCTGAGTTCTGCATTGCCTCAATAAGACTCCTTTGGGGGCTCAGTACATCAAGAGAGGACATATTTTACAATCCCCTGCTGTCTGCTAAGAGGCTATTGTTGCCATGTTACTAGAAAATGAACTTCACAGTGATGAGCAATGGGAACTGATCATAAGATTTGCCGTGCTACATCTTTTCAGTGGAAGGCTGGGTCTAGGCTTTGGTTGTGGATCCCATCTTGTAGCATTCAAAATACTGCGCATTTAATCCAAATGTATTCCATTAGGATGATTTCTTTGAAATATGTTGGAAAGATGTTTTCCTATCCTAATTGCCAACTGGGCAATCCTCTTTCTGAAAGGTTGTCAGCATGGAGCTATGCTGAGAACATTGTTACCTCACCACAAAAAGGGGCCAGGTTTTGCAGAGGGCTGAAACTGTTCTCAGAAAAGGTCCCCGCACACAATTTTGACTTGGCGAAGCTACCGTATTTTTCGCTCCATAAGATGCACTTTTTTCCTCCTAAAAAGTAAGGGGAAATGTCTGTGCGTCTTATGGAGCGAATGCATGGTCCCTGGAGCCGAATTGCCTAGGGGCCAAAAGCAGATTGTGCTCTTTTTTTTACAAAGAGAGAAGGGGGTGTTGAAAGGACCCCGCTCAGCAGCTGATCAGCAAGAGATCGGGAGAGAGATAAGAGTCCCGGCTCCCTTTCCAGCCCCGCCCCCTTGCCCAGGCCTCCATTGTTGAATGCAGAGGGAGGCTGTTTGTTTCCCCAGCGACATGTGACTGGCTGATTAGATTATCTGTCTGGAAACTGTAGAAATGGCTGTAGGACTAGAAGCTGCAGAACTGTGAGTTGAACCCCATAAAAACAGGGCTTTTCCTCTTTGAAAAAGAAGCTGCACCACTTTCAGCTGATCCTCAAAAAAGCAGGGCTTTTCCCTTTGCAAAAAAAGCTGCACCACTTTCAGCTGATCCTCAAAAAACAGGGCTTTTCCCTTTGCAAAAAAAGCTGCACCACTTTCAGCTGATCCTCAAAAAAACAGGGCTTTCCCCCTTTCCTCCTCTAAAAACTAGGTGCGTCTTATGTTCAGGTGCGTCTTATGGCGCGAAAAATACGGTAGATGTTTCAAAGGGGTGGGGTTTGCCAATGCCAGAGCACCAGGGCACTACTATCAGTGTGTTTCAACCTGTCTTTTGTTTCCTCAGGGACACTTCATTAAAAAAAAAAAAACCAAATCTGGGTTTATATACTCAGCAGGGAGCTACACACAATCCAAGCTCTCCGATGGGTGAAATATTATGGAGTCCATTTTTTATCTCTCCTTTGCTCCAAGGAGCTCTCGGCATAATCTCACTTCCTTTAACCCCAACAAGAAGCCTATGTGGTAGGCTGGGCTGAGAGGCGCTAACTAGCCTAAGTATACCCCAGCTGGCTCTCCCATTTACCAATGTGCCTGTTTCCCAGCATCTACATGGCACATTCACTCAGGGAATGAAGCAAAGCAGTAAATACCACACAGGCACACACCCCAAAATAAAGGTGCATAGTAGCCAAACCAAGCCAAATTATTGTGGCACCTGAAGCAGAAAATCCCACAATAATCTCTGCTGCTCCCTGGAAGTAAAAATACAATAGCAATTAATCAAATAACTAATAATTAGCTGCGGCCTCATTTTGCCTAATGGCAGGACTAGCTCTGCATCAGTCTCTGCATTGGCATGAGAGGGGTAAACTGAAAACATATTAGATGTATACCTATTTAAAAAAATTGTAAGAGTACTCACTGGTACAGAATAATTGTACATTTTTGTTGTCCATGGCAGCCGTTGCGTTGGCACCATGGCAAGTTTATCAATATATTAGAAATGGCACCTGCATTTTACCCCCAAAAGAACCTCCAGAATGATTTTTGTGTAAATAGACTCATAATCATAGGAAGCAGCCTTTTACTAAGTCAGACAATTGGTCTGTCTAGCTTAGTATTTTCTACACTGTCTAGCATCTGGTCTCCATGGTTTCAGACAGAGAATGTTCCCAGCCCTGCCTGGAGAGGCCAGGGATTGAACCCAGGCTGCAGGCAAAGTGGGTGCTCTACCACTGAGCTGTGGCCCTGCCTCAAGAGCCAGGATTGAAACCTCAAAGCACCTTGTTACAAATCAGTTCTCTCAAAGACTGGGTGGGATTTTGAAGTCTGCAAATCTTAGCTTTCTGTTAATCAAAAAGCACGGGTGGCGCTGTGGGTAAAACCACTGAGCCTAGGGCTTAACGATCAGAAGGTCGGCGGTTCGAATCCCCGCAACGGGGTGAGCTCCCGTTGCTCGGTCCCTGCTCCTGCCAACCTAGCAGTTTGAAAGCACGTCAAAGTGCAAGTAGATAAATAGGTACCGCTCTGGCGGGAAGGTAAACGGCGTTTCCGTGTGCTGCTCTGGTTCGCCAGAAGCAGCTTAGTCATGCTGGCCACATGACCCGGAAGCTGTATGCCGGCTCCCTCGGCCAATAAAGCGAGATGAGCGCCGCAACCCCAGAGTCATCCGCAACTGGACCTAATGGTCAGGGGTCCCCTTTACCTTTACCTTTTTAATCAAAAAGGCTTTGCTAAGCGGCAGGATGCAAGGATGAAATAAGCTAAGAACTGTTAGTGACGAAATGAATGTGCTGAATGTGCGGAGGTATGTTAACTATATTATTTCATCTTTGTTTTAGGATACAAAACAATTACCTAGCCTTACAAAGAATTAATCAAGACCTAGAAGACAAATTGTACAGGATGGTAAGTACAGGGCATTGTTATATTACTATTCTATATATCTTTATGATTCTTCAAGCACATAACATATTGACAGAGAGCTGGCACTGAGGAAACTTGCATTTAAGCTTTGACAGTGTGATCCTAACTGTATCACTGTAGGGCAGGAATGGATAGCCTGCAGTGAGAGTTGTGGTCCAGATGTTGGACTGCAGCCTTGGCATTCAAGTGTTCAGGGAAGGGAAAGAGCCAGCAAAGAAGAAATGACCTGGGTTTCGTTTTAGGGACAGCAGAGATGGCGGTGGCAAAGATGGTCTGACTTCATATATTATTGACTGCGTTGGTTCTGTGGGCCATTGGCTTGTCTTCTTATATCATTGAGTCTTTCTCAAGCTGAATGGGGGTGTATAACCTTGGCTAGGCCTGGTATTAACATTGGGGCTTCTTGTCCTTACCTGGTCAACAGAACAACATCCTTCCTTTCAGGCTCTGGCTACAAATTTAATGAAGAATAAGCTTTGGGAATTCTGCAGGGGTACTGAGTGGGGAGGCAAGAGTCATTCAATCTGTACATCTAACATCCAACTCAACTTTTTTTTGCCATAGCTGCAACCTGCTATTTTATTTTATTAATTTATTTTATTCTTTGGGGGGGGGTTTGATATCTTGTCCTTTGGCCTAGAACCATCACAGGAATGGATCACAACAGACATATTATGCAAAATCAATCCAGCACACCTAGAGACATTGAAACTCCGAATCAATCCACATGGTCCTCCATCTCTTGTAATATCTATCTTGAAACAAACTGAACCTCAGGTGGCATGACACTTTTGCCCAGCTCCAAAATTTGCAGAAGTGTGAACTTTGAAGGATTGGCTGTGTTTCGGTTCATATATTGTTTCAGTAAGTGTGACTGACATAGGTGGGCCTTTCAGTGTGAACAGAATCAGGTTTCCCTTCCCCATCTCTACCCGTTGCCCTCCAAGTGCTTGCAACTATAATACCCATCATCCCTGGCCATTGGTCATGCTGGCAGGAGCAGATGGGAGTTGTAATCCAGCAACATCTGGGAAGCATCAGGTTGGGGGTGGCTGTGAGGGTTTTGAAAAGAAATCTTAGAACCCAGGGTTCAAACTCCTTGTTCTGCAATAAAATTAACTGCATACCCTTAAACAAGGGACTATCATTTACTCAAGGTTCTGCATGGGAACAGCAGGGACTTATCCTGCAGGATTGTTGTGTAGGCAAATACTTATAAAGCACAAGGCACCTATAAAATGGTTCAAAATGCAAGGAAGAGACTTCAGAGTGTTGCTATTTAATGGAAACTCCCCCTCCCATCAAGAAATTATTCTTGCTAATTTATCACAAGGCATCACCAAATTTAGATGCCTGACACAACTGCATCCCCTGCTGTGCCGTCAAACAGGATCATACAAAACAGTAGACCCTTCACTCCATTGTGTGAGATCTCCAGCTGGTGCGAAGGAGAACCTTGAGATTTTTATCAAAACAACTCTTAATTGGGACCATCTAAAGAGGACACCGTGCAATTCTTCCTTTTAGTTTAAGAGTTTGAACTTCCTTAAAGTTTAAAAGAGGTTTTAAAGCTATAGTGTGAATGTGGGGCTGTAGTACGACCCTCTGTATCTCTGTCAGGCCCACACCCATATTCAGGGATGCAGGACCTCAAGCCTGGGGGCCAAATATGACCCTGTAGACCACTCTAACTGGTCCTTCAGACTCTCCCCAGGTGACATACCCTCCTGAGCCACACCCCTCACCAGCTCTGTTTTGTACCTTTCTTCAGAGTTTTTACCTGAGTGGAACTTGTCCTTGAGCTCTGGCAGCGAGCGCTTCTTGCTTGCCTGGAAGGAGGACAGAGAAGAATTTGTGAGTAGGTCTAGAAACAGGATGTCATGAGGCTGGCAGGGAAATGCTGGTTCTCTGCAGGTCAGGAAAAAGCTAGAGGCTTGGCATGCAATTGACTTTCATTCACCAAAAAGTAACACAGGCGGGTCTCCCTGGCTCGACTCCTTCAGCTCGAGAAGTTTGCTGGAAACTGACCTCAGGCCCCACCTTTCTCCTCTGGCCTCTCATTCTGGAGCCCTCTCCAACAGATGGAGACTATGACATTGGGGTGAGCTCCTCCTCTGGGCCTGTCTGGCCCTTTGCAGGACTCTCCTGGAGCAGGGTGTGAGAGAAGGAGAGCCAGCTGGACTGAGACTGTCCTGCTGCAGGATGGCAGATGTACCCTCCGATTCCTGTCTGTCTGCATCTGTGCTCACATCGAGACATTCAGCCTCCAGCCACTGTTGTGGAAGGGCCTTCTTCTTCAGACCCACCTTGATTGCTCCAACCTCCTGCTTCCAGCACCTCCCAGCTCGTCCCTTCCCCAGCCTCCTCTCCAGTGTCCCACCACCACAAGTCCTCATCTTTCTTGTCCTCCTGGAGGGGGGCTCCCAGGCGCAGACTCCCACCACTCCTACTCATCCTGACAGTCCCTGACACATGACCGCTGTATAATGGGGAAATTAACATTTGTTTCTCTCCCCACTTTCACCTCAAGGCCCACCCACCATTGGTGTGTGACCTCCAGAAGGCAGCCGAAAAGGGAATGTGGCGCTCAGACAGAAAATGGCTTCCCCAAGCCCTATCTAACCGCTAACACAACTAGCAGCAACCCAGGGCAAGAGAGCTTTTAAGGCATCCTCTGCTTGGCATGGAAGAAACTGTAGCAGCAACAGCAATCACGCCATTAGGAGAACGTCTATTATTAGATGGCTCACTATATTTGAACGGGGCGTTCAGCCATGTTAACGATAAGGGTTGGAGGCTGCCTTTGATCTAACTGCGTATGAGTGTTCCTTGCGTGACTTCCATGAAGGAATGCATTTTAAAATATTTGAGATTTATTGTGCTAACAATGATTATTATGATTTGAAAATCCACAGATTTTCAAAGCCAAGCTGGTTACAGTTCTTAAGTTTTACAAAGGTTGCTTTGGCCCTTTGAGGAATTTGTCTTTCCAATGTTCCGCTCAGCCACCATCTTAGTATTAGATGTTGAGCGGATTGTTCTTCCCTATAGATTAATGTCGAACATCCAGGCTGCCATAGGAAATTTTATATATCACTCACTTTCTCCATGTTCTGCATTCTGCTTTTTGAGGCTTAATAACAGCATCTTGAATTACCTTGTCCAAGGGCGTGACAGGTTTATCTTTGTGACAAATCCCTGGAGGGTTCTATTACGCAATGTTTTATGGCACAACCTCTGCCCACATATAACAGGCATAAACTATTCTTATGAGTTTGTTTTTTAAGCTCTCTTCATCAATAGACATACTTCAGCTCAAAATGTCCCGGGACTGATCAAATCCTGCTGCAAAGAAGAATTACCAAATGCTAGTGGCATTCCCTGTCAACCATTCTCCATCAATTAATGGGGGGGGAAATACATTCAAAAATTATCAAAGGGGAGGAAAAATGGCGGTGAAATTCTCATTATTATTATTATTATTATTATTATTATTATTATTATTATCATTATCATTATCTATAAATACATTGAAAAAAATCACATTTATCTTTTCATTCATTTAACATTTTAGCCTTTTAGGGCCGTGACTTCCCTCAAACCCTCCACATGATTTTCTGATATCTATTACTTTATGCTATACTTCTTAACTCAATCATTGCTTTAAATCATCACATCCAACTTAATCACTATAATTTCATATTTACAACGACATTTCTTCAATAATCTACAAAGTTTCTTGCAATCCTATCAACGTATTTGAAAAAAAAATGGCAGTGAAATTCTCATAGGCAGAGTGCAAAGTACTTTCTTATTAGTGATGTGCAAAGCCCAAATTAACTCAGGTTAATTCTCTCCCCCCAATAAATTTTTTATTGTTTTTCATTGAAATTCAAGAACAATGAACAATAACAGTAACTTGTCCAATGGCACATTCTTATAATAAAGTTTCATATTCAGTACAAAAAAACACAACCAATAGATTTATTTACACATTTATCAATTCAAATGATCTCTTGTTAAAGATTGTTGAGGGTGTTGAGGGTGGAATAGCTGCATTTTCCGTCTTGTTTATAAAGGTAAAGAAAGGAGCCAATCTCACCCAAAGTATCCCTCCTTGAAGTATCTTTAATTGCTCTCTTGTGGCAAACGAGGCATTCCAATACATTCACATTCCAAATACTATTTAATCAGATTTCATTGGGAATTTCAACAAATTGTTTCCAAAAGAAGGATATTGCTAATGGAGCTAAAAATTTCGATCCCTGCATTTTAGATTATCGTTTGATTTTGGGTCTATGGATAATAAGATGAGAGCCGGATTGGGGGTGGGGGTGGGGGTGGCTTTCAAGAAACTGGAGAGCAGGTTTCAGCACAATGCAACTTTCTACAGCCAATTGAATCAAATTTTGGTACATCACTGCCCGCAAATTGGCCACACATTTAAACTCCAGATCAGGAAATTAGAATGCATGTTTTCTATATATCAATTTAGTGAGTTCTGTTTTTCTAGAAAAATAGGTGCTGGAACTCACCATGAACATCTCCCTTGTTCTCATATAATGGCAATGGCACCCACTTGAGAGGTGCCAGAATTGAGTTCTGGGGAGTTCCGACTGGGGGGAAAAGAGCGCTGAACTTGATGCTGTCTAGATGTTTTTTGACTACATCTCCTGTCAGTCCCAGTCAGCATGACCAATGGTTGCTAATGATGTGAGTTGTTGTCCAGCCACATGGGTGTTAGGTTTGGAAATTATACCTAAGCCGGTCTGATGTCAGTACTGTTTGTTTAAGAAATAAAAGATACAGGTGCCGGTGTTTTGTTCTTAATTGGCTGAAGCGTGGTTGTTGTTGTTGTTGTTCATCGTGTCCGACTCTTCGTGACCCCATGGACCAGAGCACGCCAGTACTGGAGCCTCAACTTCAGGATCAGTCCTCCTAGTGAGCACTCAGGGCTGATTTCTTTAAGAATGGATAGGTTTGATCTTCTTGCAGTCCATGGGACTCTCAAGAGTCTCCTCCAGCACCATAATTCAAAAGCATCAATTGTTCGGCGATCAGCCTTCTTCTTGTATATAAGGCTCTGTTGCAAAGCGTTTAGTGCTCCTAGCCTTGGGAGTTGGTGGGGGTTTGAAGGTTGGGAGTATGGGAATGAAAGTTCTTAGATAAAGTACAGTTGATTTAGTGTGAGGTTTGGAGCTTTCAGGGTTAAATAAGCTCAACATTACGCACCTCCCACAGGGAACAGAATGTGTCACAACATCCGGGGTATCTGCTGTCTGCAATGTCTTTGTGATTTATGTGATGCACCGTTTATTTCCTGTCAGTCTTATTTTCGGTTCTGACCGGAGTGCAGATGTCGCCCAAGTCTCCGGGAGAGTCTCTGTGATTTATATGCTTGTAATTAAAGCTTGCTTACTTTGAAACAACCCAGACGTTGTGGGAGTTTAATTGCTGGCACGAGAGGCACACATACCGTTGCGCAAGAAGAAGAAGTAAGAAGTTTGAAATAACTCTGCAAAAGCACTGGAGAAGCAGGGAAGCGCAGAAGGAAGCGTAGCTGGACACCACTCCAAGTGCTAAACTGGTTTTGAGGCTTTTTCCAGTTAAAACCAGAAGCCCAACATTTAGTGTAACAGAGTCTCTGAAAAAGGCTAGAAACTGACGGAGAGTTTTTTACTTTGTTTGTGTAAATTAAATTCTAGTTTGAGAAAGCCTTCCTTTTTTCCCTCTGGTGCCTGCTTTAATCAAGTTAATTTTTCTGTTGCGTTTATTCTTTAACTGTGCAGGAAGCATACTTTAATGGGCCACTGTTAACGGGGTTGTAAGTTCTTCTTTTGCACCTTTTAGTTCAGTGCCCAGTTATTTTTTTCCCCATTAATCGGATCTCTGCACTTACTTGTCTCCAAGCCATCAGATGAGAGAATTTTCTCTCCAAACGTATGAAGGGGAATTGAGGTTTTCCCACAGGCATCTGGCTGGTAACTGCAAAAACAGGATTTCCCCCCACTTTCATTTCACTTTTACAGTAATTTGTATGCCGCCTTTCTATATTACTATACACAAGGCAGTTTACAGCAACAAAGTATACAACAGAGAACGCATACCTTGCAATAATCTGATCCAATACGAAAAGTCATAATAAAACATGACTTTAAACTGGAACGACTTATATCCAATAAGGTAATATTCAATAATCTGTTAGAATATAATAGTTGTTGTTGTTCAGTCGTTCAGTCGTGTCCGACTCTTCGTGACCCCATGGACACCAGAGCACGCCAGGCACGCCTATCCTTCACTGCCTCCCGCAGTTTGGCCAAACTCATGTTAGTAGCTTCGAGAACACTGTCCAACCATCTCATCCTCTGTCGTCCCCTTCTCCTTGTGCCCTCCATCTTTCCCAACATCAGGGTCTTTTCTAGGGAGTCTTCTCTTCTCATGAGGTGGCCAAAGTACTGGAGCCTCAACTTCAGGATCTGTCCTTCCAGTGAGCACTCAGGGCTGATTTCCTTAAGAATGGATAGGTTTGATCTTCTTGCAGTCCATGGGACTCTCAAGAGTCTCCTCCAGCACCATAATTCAAAAGCATCAATTCTTCGGCGATCAGCCTTCTTTGTGGTATATATATTTGACTTTCTTCAGATTGTTTTATTGGTTTTATTGAAGTTTTAATATTCTGTAAACCGCTTTGAGATTTTTCTTTAAAATATAGAACAGTATAGAAATGAAATTAATAATAATAATAATAATAATAATAATAATAATAATACTTGCTTCTGAGAGTTAATTCTGTTGTGAATATAATAGTACACAATAGAATTAACTCTCAGAACATCAGCAAGTATTATTATTAATAATAATAATAATAATTTCATTTCTATACTGTTCTATGTTATTTAAGAAAAATCTCAAAGCGGTTTACAGAATATTAAAACTTCAATAAAACCAATAAAACAATCTGAAGAAAGTCAGATGTATATACAGTCAAAGCAACATAATTCACAGAAAACTAAAATATCTTAAAGATTTTGAAAACTTAGTTGGTCTCTAAGGTGCTACTGGAAAGAATTTTTTTATTTTTTATTTTGTTATTACAAAGGAGGTCAACTACAGAATACATATTGAACACAATTAATAATTAAACAAACAAGTAATAATTATACAGAAATTCACTCTTAACCATTATAATAAATAATTACTAAACTATGATCAATAAAAATAACTGTAATCACAATGCATAAAATACCACAATACATACAAAACCATGTAAAAGGGTCAAATTAAGAAACAAAGACATACAACGATATATTTATTTAGATGGGCCATTGGCATGAATCAGCAGTCCCTTCTTGTGTTCTTATAAGGATAATGTTACAATTTCAAATAAAGTAGAAACATTTAAAACATTTTGAAACCATCTAAAATTATTGAGAACATTTGAAAACATTTAAGTGCAAACACATCCCCTACACACCAGAATGTTTTTAAAATTCTCCCGAAAGTAAAAAAAATATGACCCCATGCCAGCCTGTTATAATGTGCAGTTCCACTCAAATATGAAATCACATATTGTGGTCATCATCTACATCCATCAGAGAAAAGAAACCCCAATCTTTTAAGGAAGAAAAGCTGTTCAAAATATGCTTTGGGACGGGGAGAAATTTAATCTAGAATATTCTCCACTAAGGGCAAAGTATCCCTGAGTCCCACTTCAAATTATTGACTTTACTCTGGATGTTATCAGAAAATTCAGGGCTATCATCACCAAATGCCTAGAAAAATGAGCTTGTCAGGATGACTCTAAACTTTGATTGTCTTTTGAGTTGCAGCTCCTCTTTAGAGCCTATATTTAGGTCATCCACGCTTAACTTTCACAGGGCATACTAAAAAAAAAAAAAAAAGCTGTTCTCAGAAAAGAAATAGTAAGCGAGATGCTTTAAATCACTTCAACTGCTCAAAGTCATCTTCAAAGTCGTCGCCCTTTTATAAAAGAACAAAAATGCATGAGGTCTGCCAACTTGACACTGCAAAAGTCTAGCCAACTTTCCTCCTCCCAGGATGGTTACGTCCAGTCAAAGGCAACGATGGGGTTGTGGCGCTCATCTCGCTTTCAGGCTGAGGGAGCCAGTGTTCGTCCACAGACAGGTTTCCGGGTCATGCGGCCAGCACGACTAAACCTGCTTCTGGCGCGATGGACCACCGTGACAGAAACCAGAGCACATGGAAACACCGTTTACCTTCCCGCCACAGTGGTACCTATTTATCTACTTGCACTGGTGTGCTTTCGAACTGCTAGGTTGGCAGGAGCTGGGACAGAGCAATGGGAGCTCACTCCATCACAGGGATTCGAACCGCTGACCTTCTGATCAGCAAGCCCAAGCGGTTCGGTGGTTTGGACCACAGTGCCACCTGCGCCACACGGAACCAAACTCCTCACAGCATCACCTCTTGCTCCCATTAAGGTGCAGCAATGTTGTTGCTGGGGAACTAGCATGGTGGCTCCTGCTTCCACCAGTCAAAATGCTTCTTCCTGGCAGAGGGAGAGCTAAGCACCTCCCCACCCCACACTTCCACCCAAATGAAACCCCTCTCAAGAGAAATCAGAGCTCTCGTGGACCCATTCATGTGCGATGTGTCTCTTGCTCCTAAGACATTGCCAATCTTTCCTTAAATCTTTTTCATTTTCTCAGCCTAGAAGGGTGGGTGAGGGATATCTCCCTGCTTAGATAAGACAGTCTAGAGCTTGGGAGGCCTAGAGGAAGGCATGACATTAATCAAGATATGAGTATTGCTGTTTGTGTGGCTAGACGGCTTGCGTGGATATGGATTTTTTATAATTGGGCCCTCCACGCTCCTACAACCGTATTTGGAGCAAATAGAATCCGTAATGTTATGACATCTACTGTCAGCAGTGTTATTAGTTCACCTCTAGTTACTTATCGATTTAATTATTTGCTGCATTTGGGGGAAGCAGCCCTTTCCCTTGTACAAGTTACTGTCAATGCAATCTCATCTCCGAAGATCACATTAGGGACTCAAGGGAATTAACCGCGAATTAGTTCCATCTCTTCCCTCCAGCTAGAAATATCTTGTGTAATGCATTGTTATAGACCATCTCCTGCTTTACAGTGCTGTGCCGCATTATCCATGCATGCTCTGCAATAGATGCACAATTTCACCCGGAGAACAAACATCAGTGGCTCTGCATGATCCAGCTGGCACGTACCATTGCTTGATCGCCTTCCCGTTCACCATGCCATGGCTTAGACTGTGGGTGGAATGGGAAATATAGGTTGCATCACAAGCTGTCCTCGTTCATATAATGGCAGGGATGGCACTGTCAGGTTAGGACTTAGGGACAGAAGTCTAAGACTCCCCTCAGCAGAATGAGCAGAAATAGGAGAAGTAATATGTGTCCCCCATCTAAAGCAGGGTGCCTCTGTAGACAATTAGTAGTCTAATAAGACTATTAAGGCCGGAGTCTAGAATTACATATCACTGCATTAGGGCTGAGCCATCAGCTGCAGGAAATTTAGGTTCTTCTGAGAGCTGTAATTTTGATCTTTTAGCAAACAAAAATGCATGAGGTCTGCCAACTTGACACTGCAAAAGTCTAGCCAACTTTCCTCCTCCCAGGATGGTTACGTCCAGTCAAAGGCAACGATGGGGTTGTGGCGCTCATCTCGCTTTCAGGCTGAGGGAGCCAGTGTTCGTCCACAGACAGGTTTCCGGGTCATGCGGCCAGCACGACTAAATTGCTTCCGGCGCAACAGAACACCATGTCAGAAACCAGAGTGCACAGAAACATGGTTTACCTTCTGGCCACAGCAGTACCTCTTTATCTACTTGCACTGGTGTGCTTTCGAACTGCTAGGTTGGCAGGAGCTGGGACAGAGCAACAGGAGCTCACCCCGTCGCAGGGATTCGAACTGCCAACCTTCTGTTCGGCAAGCCCAAGAGGCCCAGTGGTTTAGTCGACAGTGCCAACCGCGACCCATACCTTTAACTTTACCTTTAGCTGTATGCACACTGCTGGCTCAAGGCATTGGTCCATGTAGTAAAGCATCCTGTTTTCACAGCGGTCAACCAAATGCCTGTAGGAAAACTACAAGCAGAACCTGGGTGCAACAGGGCTATCACCACTTGCAGCCTGGAGCAACTGATATCTAACAGTGGAGGTTGAGCATAGCCATTGTGGCTAGCAGCCATTGAGAGCCTTCTCCTCCCTTAATTTGTCTAATCCACCTTTAAGCCACCCAAGCTGGTGACCGCCAGCAGCAAAATCCATGCTTTAACTGTGCACCATGTGAAAAAGTCCTTCCTGAATCTTCCAAAATTCAGCTTCACTGGATAGCCCCAAGTTCTAGTATTATGGGAGAGGGAGAAATACTTGAAGGTTCCACATCTAGCAAACTTAGGCTAAATAAGACCAAATTGGTCATCATTCATATATACCAATCAGCAGTTCTCCTTATCACTTGCCATTTAGCTCATGGTTGGCTGTTGTGCAGCAAGGAAATCTTATTTCTATTATGCCTAGTTAATCAGTACACAATACAATAAGGAGCTGCTAATCAGTAGGTGGTTGTACATGCTTCTGAAATGAGCACCTTGAATGTTCACATCAGTGTTAAAACCTGACTGAGTCTTGTAAAGGCTTAGCCAATTTACCAATCTCCAGAAGCATAAAAACAGCAGCAGCCTCCATAAATTCATCAGACTGTGCTCAATTCATTTAATTTTTGAAAATAGAGATGATACTTCAGAATGACTCCAGAGCACCCATAACTAGCACAGTAGAGAGAAGATGGGCTGGGTGGGAATACGGGAGGAAAGCATAGACCTCCTGTTTTCTACAACACATTGTTTTCACCACCATAAACTGGAAAACAGGGTGCTGATGACTCAAGCCCTAAAGCTTGGGTGCTAACTGCTAAGGCAGTGCATGCCCCCAGATCTAATCCAGGACACCTCAGTGAGCAGAGGGTTCAATCTTGCTCATTTTGGCTGTATACTCATGGCAGGAGTGAATGAAGGCGTTGTGACACCTGGGGCGGGGTGTCGCTACGTAGGGCGCATGCACTGTACGTAGCGACACCATACATGCGCTGTACATAGCGGTTTGCTGGAGGCACCGCTCCAGCGCCATACGGACGGTGCCAGGATCTTCTGCTCGTGGCTGCAGCCACGAACGGAGGATCCTCCACATGCGGCTGCGGTGATGCAATGGCTGCTTGCGCTGCCGTGAGCCCCCACAGGGTGCCTTCTTGTCACCCCCACAGACATGGCACCCGGGCGCACTGCCCGCCCGCCCCCTGCTCCCCCATTGCGATGCTACTGACTCATGGCTGTTCCTGCAGGGAACATGAAAATGAAGCCAAAGTGCAACAAGGGGCTATTTGAAAGCCCTCTTGCAAAGAGCCCCATACTGCTTTTTGTAGAGACTTCTGTCTGCCTCTCTTTCATCTCCTCCACCCACCTCTTGACACACCTAGATAGCCCCAGATTATGTTGAGCTGCAGGTGTCTGCGGTGTCTCCCTGTGCGGTAGGACACACAGTTCAATATTCTCTATTTGTAAAATACTTGTTGGAACTCTGCCGTTCAAAGTTCTTTTTCTTTTTCTTCTTGCTCATTATTAAATTATGTCTGTCTGTTCCAGAGATGTAGCTTCAGGGGATTGGAGGGGTGGGTGGGTTCTGGCTCTGTGCGTGTGTTCACATTCAGGTGCACAGAAATCCCCTTAGCTGCACATAACCATTGAGAACAAAAGCAGCATAAAATTGGCATCATATTTTAGACATATGGCTCTTTGCTATGGAACCAGCTAACAGCTACACAGTCGCAAATGCCTTTCCCCCTCCTGTGGTCTACAGCAATGGGTGTTCAGAAGCATTCCTTCTGAGGCAAAGCCAAGCCATCGAGGTTAGTAGCCATTGATAGCATTCAGAGGTGTCTTGCCCATAGAGGCAAGTGGCACAGGGCACCAGGGCACCAAGTCTGCGCTGAGTTCAGGTTGGCGCCTGGGAAGAGGCGGAGGCTGGACGTGGCGCCTCCCAGCATCAGCTCACTGCCCTCGCCCACCACGCTGAAGCAGCACCGCGCCCGGGGCCTCCGCCTCTTCCCTGCCAGAGGAGCCGCCCTCCAGCCGCTGTCCACCTCCTCCAGCCCCACAAAGCTGCTGGCAGTGCTGTAAAAAGGTCAGCAACTCTGGGAAATGGGGGGGGGCCGCCGGAGTGATCTTTGAACCACGGTGCCACATAGGCTTAAGACGGCCCTGATAGCATTATCCTCATGAATTTGTCCAATCCTCTTTTAAATCTATCTGAAGTTGGAGGCTGTCATTGTCTCCTGTGGGACTGAGTTCCATAGTTTATGCACTGCATGAAGAAGGACTAAAACAAAGTGTGCTGAGTCATCCCACATTCAGGTTCATTGCATTTCCACAAGTTGTAGTGCTATGAGAGAAGGAGAAAGACTTTTCGGAATTCACTTTCTCTATGTCTTGCATAATTTCATGAGCTTCTACTGTGTCACCTCTATCATTCTTTAAACTAGTAAGTCCCAAATGCTGCAACCTTTCCTTTTGTGGGCAGAGGCGGGGAGGGGTTAGCTATCATTTCTGCTGTCCAAGCAATACTCTTTTTAGGCCTAAGTAGCCTCAGTAAACAGGACTGATCCTTGAAGAAGCCATGCTCAGAATAGATGATTTTTTTAAATGGGATCATTGAACCACAAGGATACAGAGCAGCAGTGGTGTCAGTAATTATGTGAAGTAGTTCCTGATGTCTTTAGAATATGATTCTACGAGCATGCTCAAGTCATCAGGGTCCATGGGAATTATATTTCCCATGGTTCCTGAATCTGGTTGTTGTCATGCATGCTCATAATGTCAGGAACCACAGAAACTATATTTCCCTGGATTCCAGCATGCATGCTTGCAGCAGCAGCTAGGATCCTTCGGACCAATAGAGAACAAGCCTGCTATATCTTCTGCATGAAGACTGCCAGCATATCTGTGCTCAGCCTTCTCTTCTCCATGCTAAACATACGCAGCTCCTTCAACTGGGCCTAACAGGATTTGATTTCCAAAACCCTTCACCATCCTGGTTACCATCCTCTGGACACTTTCCCGCTTGTAAATGTCCTGCTTAAAATGAGGTGCTAAGAACTGGGCACAGTACATGTGTGTGTGTGTGTTTATCAGTAACAAGCTCATTTTTGAATTTAAGATTTGTGTGCTGGATCTGAGCAACAAGCCTATCAGAACAGGATTATTGGCATTGTTACCCTCCCCAGTCTTCTGGAGCAATTAAAAAAGATTAATTGTTTATCATAAATTGGGGTTTTCCGTTGTTTTATGGTGGTGAAAACATTGGCTATTTCTTCAAATTAGATTTTAACCAAAGTTGTGCTGTCTTTCATCCACCTTTGTCTTCACTCCCTAATTCCTTTAGGTTTTTAAAATTATTATTCCCCCCTATTTTGTCAGAAGGAATGAAATTCAAGATGTCTAAACACAGAAAAGGAAGGAAAAGAAGAGCTATAACACGATGAGAAAGCAGAATGGGATGTAGATATACCAGCTGTTTCTGCTGGTGACATTTTATCCTCATACACATTTTCTATAATTAACTCTGTTTAGTGCTGATTTAGTACCATTATAACAGAAACAAAGAGCATTTGAGCCATTGCCAACCTCTTCAATGAAGTGTCTCAAACTCAATTACTTGTGGCTTTAATGTCTCCAAAAACGAAGAGGGGAAATTATGCTCTTTAAACATCTCTATCAATAAAGTTGCATGGAACTCAGGCATCTGCCTATTTACAGCTCCAAACCTGATAGCTCCAGCTCTTCAAAATAACTAAGCACCACTGATAATTCCAATGCAATGTAGGTGTAGCTGGACCAGAGCCAAACTGTACATTAGATGATTGTGACGATCATTCTGGACGCTGTCCCTACAGGAGGTGCTGAACAGACAGTTCTGGTGCTATCCACTATCTAACCTGCTGGCCATCTTGCTAGCAAATTGGGGGTGGGGGGGGAGAGATCTTGCTGCCTGTTGTCAATCCAAATGTTAGAAAGCCAGAAGCAAACCCTAAAGGCAGTTCTACACAGATGGAAAAGCAGGTTGAACAGTGATTGCATGAATGAATCTGAGATGTGCCGACAAAGAAATGGGTATGGCAGCAGCAGATAGAGAGATGAGAGAGAGAGAGAGAGAGAGAGAGAGAGAGAGAGAGAGAGAGGCCACATACACTTAATTTGAGAATGAAAATGACAAATCATAGGGTGGGGCAAGCAATTCATTTTTCTCCCACCAGCTTGTGGGCAAGAATGTTTTTTTTTTCCCCCAAAGCAATGAATCCACTTTGCCTCTATGTCACATGCAAGTGTCAATGTTACAATAGATGCATCTAGATGGTGGGTTACTTACGTGGGCTAGAATTGTATACCTGCTCGTAATACACCTTAGGCACTTTGTTAACAAAATATGATGCTGAGATTTGCTGACATTTGAAGCCTTTGTTTGTCCATCCTGAAGGAGAGGGGAAATGAAAAAATAGTTTTACAAGAACAAGGGATGCAGAGGTAGGATGCCATTGGATATCAGTTGCTGCAGGGGGGGGGAGCAGTGTGGGGAAACTGTTGCATTCATGCTTCTAAGCCTACTGGAATCATCTGGCTTGTCAGTGTGAGGAACCAGATGGAACTTTGGTTTTATCTCATAGGATTCTTTGTTACGCCTACTGTCATTTTGCTGGCATTCAAAGAAATGCGCTTCCTCCATCAGTAGTGGAGACAGCTACTGCTGCATTCACTCGCAGGGAAGCTCTTTTTCATCTCTCCTCTGTCCAGAAATGGAAGTAAGGCTGTGTGTTCAGTCCAGGCATCCAATAAAAGCTCAACATGTTTAAGGGTTGTTCGGTGTAGGAGAACCCAGTGTAAACAAGAACTGAGCAAGAGAAGCAAACTCTCGTGCATTGTGCATTTTTGAGCGGATATTTACTGAAGCCAATGCAGGCGCTATTGATGCCTGCTGCTGGTACATTGGCAACCCCTGGCCCATAACTTTCACTTTTAGGAATACTCCTTCTGTAAATATATATCATTGTCCCAAGAGAATTATATCCTTAGATAAAAAGAGTTCCCACTGATCAGCAGAAAATATGGCATGGAAAATTTAGTGCTGAGATGTTGCTGGCTCTCTGATGTGTGAAAAGTTGTTTTTGAACATAGCATGCTACAAAAAGCCATATTTTGCCTCCTCCTGGTGTAGCGCTTTCCGGTTATATCTGCAAGTTCTTTTTCATCCCCCGTTTTCTTTGGCTAGCTCTGGGCTGTGATGGCAAGATATTTTTTTTTTGATGCATTATTAAACGAGAGATCAGACTTGACTCAAACTGCATAGACCTTTGGCAGAACTTAACTGAGCGGATTGCTAAAAATGGGAACAGGTTTCTCAACTGGGGTAGGGAATATTAGCTGAAGTGACATGCATGAACTGTAGTAAGGAAAATTGAGGTTTGGGGGTATGAAATCCTTGTACCTCCACATCCCAATATCCTAATATTTCCTAATGTGAAATGTTGGAGAGATGGTGTCTAAATGGATACTACTAATAATAATAATAATAATAATAATAATAATAATAATAATAAAACAACTTTTATTTGTATCCCAACCTCCTCGGGCAAAACCGAAACATTGGTATAAAATCAAGCAATAATTAAATTACCTCCTAAAAACAAGTCAGGGTCAAATTAAAATCTAATTAGATGGCTTTCCACAGGATTAGGGTTGGGAACAGTAAATGCTCATCAGGCCAAACTGTTTTTTTAAAAAAATTTATTAATTTTCCACATTAAACAACAATCACAATAAATCACATAAACACAATAAAAACACTACAAATACAATAAAAAACTAAAATAAAAATAAACATTAAAAGAAAGAAAACTTATACATACCTAAAACACGAACACTGGAACAATATATGCTTAATGTTTCAATCTAATTTCAAATCTTATATGGGGACTTCCCCCGTTCTCTCAACTGCGTTCAGTACTAATTTACTTTAGTAACTTTGTAACTATTTTCACATCATTCATCATTATTCTTATTACAATTTCAAATAACTAACTTATCTCATATATCTTATTGCTGCATTTAATAACATAAATCTTTCATAAACATTACTTCTAATATACTATTTTAACCTAACATCTTATAACTAAAGCCACTTATATACACTGATTCTGCTTCAAATATCTAATTTTTCACGATTTTTTAAATACTCTTTAAATTTCTTCCATTCTTCTTGCACCTTCTCCTCCCTCTGGTCTCGGAGTTTCGCAGTCAGGCCAAACTGTTTACGTTGTTCTTATATGGGCCTGTGAGAATGCTGGGAGGCCTCTTTCATACTAGTTCTTATACAAAAAGAGAAGGTGAGTCAGGCTTAGCCCTAACCAAAGACCTGGCGGAACAACTCCGTCTTGCAGGCCCTGCGGGAAGATTTCAAATCCCGCAGGGCCCTGGTCTCTTGTGGCAGAGCGTTCCACCAGGCCGGGACCTTTATTTGTAAATACAAGATAAATATGGAAATGATGGTGTTGGGATCAGTGCCCTGTTTGTAAAACCTCGGCTGGCACAGAAAAGTAAAGCTATTGTGGAGAGCAGTCTCTTTCCTATGCTGAGCTGCTTCCCACCCAGTGAAGGCTGATCCAAGCAACAGAGGCAAGCGTTTGGGAAGCCACCCTGTCATATTGCCTACGATGGCCCTAGATCAGTCTTCAAGCTGGCGCCACCCAGATGTTCTGCACGACAACTCCTAATCACTTCCATTCAGCATGGCCAATATTCAGGGGCGAAGAGAGCTGTAGCTTAAAACATGGAGTGAGCAATGCTACACTGAGGTGTTGTGAGTAAAAGCATGCACGCAGAGGGTCCTGGGTCCAATTCTGGCATTTCCAGGTAGGACTGGGAAAGACTTCTTGCCAGAGCCCCTGGGAAATTCCTGCCAGCCAGCCTACACAATACTGAGCTGGCTGGACCAATGGTCAGCAATAGTGAAAGGACATAGCTCAGCAGCAGAGCATCTGCTTTGCATGTGGAAGTCTGCAAGAGCCTTTGCTGGATCAGGCCAATGGCCCACCTAGAGCAGCATCCTATTCTCACAGTGGCCAACCAGATGCCTATGGGAACCCACAAGCAGGATTCGAGCACAAGAAGCCTCTCCCTCCTGTGGTTTCTCCTTCCTGTGGTAGTATGGGGGGGGGGGACACCTGGCTTGCTGGCAGTACATGTGAAAAGGATCTAGGGGTCTTGGTGAGCCACAGGCTTGATGCAGCGGCAAATAAATAAATAAAGCTCTTCTAGGCTGCCTCAACATAAGTATAGTGTCCAGATCAAGAGAAGTAAAAGAGGAGATTGAGAAGAGATGTGATAGCCATCTTCAAACATCTCAATGGCTCTCCTGCTCTGGAGGGTAGAACTCGAAACAATGGATTCAAATTACAAGAAAGGAGATTCTGACTAAACATCAGGAAAAACTTTCTGACAGTAAGAGCTGTCTCACAATGGAACAGTTGCCCCTCGGGAGGTGGTGGGCTCTCCTTCCTTGGAGGCTTCTAACCAGAGGTTAGATGGCCACCTGTCATGGATGCTTTAGCCGAGATTGCAGCATTGCAGGGGGTTGGACTAGATGACCATAGGGGTCCTTTCCAGCTCTACAATTCTGTTATTCTATGAGTGCTTGATTCCAGCAACTGATATCCAGAAGCATTGCTGCCTCCAGCTGTGGAAGCAGAGTATAACTATCATGGCTGGCAGCCATCGATAGCCTTTTCCTCCATGAATACAGGTACAGTGAATCTAGGTACAGGTGGAAAAGACTCCCTGTCTGAGTCCCTAGAGAGCTGCTGCTAGTCAGTGTGTAGACAATACTGATTACAGGTAGGTAGCCGTATTGGTCTGCCATAGTCAAAAAAAATAAAAATAAAAAATTCCTTCCAGTAGACCTAGAGACCCTAAGTTTGTCTTGGTATGAGCTTTCGTGTGCATGCACACTTCTTCAGAGAGAGTATCTGAAGAAGTGTGCTGCCAGCTCATACCAGAACAAACTTAGTTGGTCTCTAAGGTGCTACTGGAAGGAATTTTTTTTATTTTTTTATTTTGTTTAGACAGTACTGAGTTAGAGGCACCAATGGTCTTACTCAGTACAACATTGGACAGCTATCAACTGCCCACTACAGCTCACACTGTTGCTGCCAGTAGCTGGCACTGGTTCTGGTTAGATGAAGATCTATTCCTTTCCGGTACAAGGCAGCTTCTTCTATTCCAGTGAAACCCTCTCTTCCTAAGGGAAGAGGCAGAGCCTATCCTAATTCCCCTAATTACCATGGTTGGTCATAGCTCTGTAAAATCCAGGATTATTCTATATGATCCTAAGCAAGCCTGCTGGACAACTTTATAGATGATGCCAACGTTTGGAATTGCAAACAGTAACATTGGACTGGTGTTTTAACAGCCGCCATCAGTCCTTCAGACTACATTGTTACTGTGCTTTCATGCAAGGGATTGCAAGGCACATTACATTACATTGCAACAGCACCAACCTTTAAGTATGTGCCAAATTAAGGAGAAAAGACTTAAATGGAAGCCTTTGCAGGCTCGTCTTCATTGCTAAGATGATGAATTTGGAGTCTTGAGTTCACTTCTGCTAACCTATAGCGGTCCTGCTTATGTACCTGTAAAAATAAAGGTTTGCTGGAAAGCATAAGATATATATTTTTTTTAAAAAATCTACAGCACTTCAAATATGGCAAGTCTGAAAGAATATCAAGTATCTTAATGATACACTTTATTTTAGTTATAGCCTGCATTTCTCTTGTAGAACTCAAGGCAACATACATATGCTTCTCTGTGTTGGTGAGGTAGGACTACAGGGTAGCAACAGGGGAGCGGATACCACATTGTTGACAGCTCCTGGGGGTGAATTCCATGCAAGCAGAAAACTAGCACAGGGAGGAATATGCTAAGCCCAGCAAGGCTTTGTTTTTCTTACAGGGATTTGTTTTACATGAGGAACATTCAAAACAACATTCCCCACCTGCAGCCTGAAATAGCGCAATTGATTCCACCACCTCATTTTCCTGCACCCAAATGCAGTGACCAGACCTGGGTAGGTAGGGAAATGGATATGCAGGAGTAGATATGGAAGCAGAAGCCAAGTCATTGTAGTCAGAAAAAAACGTTGCCTGTAGATTGTTTTAACCTGCAAAGTGTGTGCTTTAGCACCACTGACTAATGTCTCCCCCATTTTATTGGACAGTTTTAATGTCTCCTAGACTATTGAGATCAGTGAGGCTGCCTTGCACAGCAGAACTGTTAAACTAGGGCCAGACACCCTGGTTTCCAAGGTGCACATTACAACAAAGATGCTGGCCAATCCAGGCTCATTAAACTAAACACATGCTAACCTTCTTCTAGTTAATCAGTAGTCAGCCAGCATCCATTCTCATTAGTCCGGGTTCCCTGGGAGATTTGCCAGAAAAGCAGAGATCCTAATTAAGCTCATTCCAATTAATTGGGGTGTGATAGTTTTGCAGCCTCTCTTCAGATTTCTGTTCTGGGATGGAATTCCAATGGGATATATCACTTAGGTGAGCAGAAGATTAGCTGGTAGACTTCACTGCCATGCACCAAGGTCCAAGTGCATCACTGCATTAACCCCACTAATGTGCCTAAAACTCAGATAAACCTTGCACACATTCCCCTGCGCTTAACTTAGGTCAAACAGATGCTTCTCTCAGAGTACACAAAAGGTTCATTGGACTGCTATATATATATATATATATATATATATATATATAAAATTCCTTCCAGTAGCACCTTAGAGACCAACTAAGTTTGTTCTTGGTATGAGCTTTCGTGTGCATGCACACTTCTTCAGATACACGGTATCTGAAGAAGTGTGCATGCACACGAAAGCTCATACCAAGAACAAACTTAGTTGGTCTCTAAGGTGCTACTGGAAGGAATTTTTTATTTTTTATTTTGTTTTGACTATGGCAGACCAACATGGCTACCTACCTGTAACTGCACAAAAATATGTCATTCTTTACTTTAGCGTTGAGAGAGTTGTGTTTTTCTGTCTTGCCCTGAAGGATCTACCATGTTTCATTATGGTCTGCTTAAGGCCTCAAAGTTACTCATCCTCCAGCAACTACTCTAGGCCCACATTTTATTAGACAAGCATTCCTATTTGTTTGTTTTACCCAAGTTTCTTTGTTTGTTTGTTGAGCATATCACCTTTCTGTATAATTCAACTGCAAAATTCAGAGAAGTGCAAATTTTGAAAGAAAGATCATAGAATCATAGAATCATAGAGTTGGAAGAGACCACAAGGGCCATCCAGTCCAACCCCCTGCCAAGCAGGAAACACCATCAAAGCATTCCTGACAGATGGCTGTCAAGCCTCTGCTTAAAGACCTCCAAAGAAGGAGACTCCACCACACTCCTTGGCAGCAAATTCCACTGCCAAACAGCTCTCACTGTCAGGAAGTTCTTCCTAATGTTTAGGTGGAATCTTCTTTCTTGTAGTTTGAATCCATTGCCCCGTGTCCGCTGGTTGTTTTTTGGTTGTTTTTACGTTCACCTGTTCTTCAGAAAGAGTGAATTGGGTAGGTTTGCCTTTAAATACGCACTGGATCAATTTTCTTACCCATCCCTCATTGTGTGTATGCCACAGTTTCTCCAAAGTACTGAAAACATGAAAAAGTGTGGCAAGAGGCATAAAGTCCCATTTCAGTAGGGCTGATTTCATTCTTAAGACAGCAACATTTACAGCCATTTACTGGCAAAGTATCCTTGAAACACTGTGTGCCATGCCTGCTGGTTATCTCAGAAGCCAGAGAAGTTGCTGAATAAGATTTTCTGTGCGCCACACAGAAGAGGGAAGCCTGATGAACTAGAGACCAGACAATGCAAGAAAAATGTAGAATACAGCTACTAATCACAAACATTGGAATTATAATTTGGCACAGGCAGGATGCATAATGAGCTAATAAGAGACAAAATGCAAAGTGCATTCATTGTTGCATCCAAGCAAACAATATAAACAGCTCTGCCTATTTAAAAGTATAATCTTAGGACATGACTTGATTAGTGCTGGGCCAAAATTGGAGCTACATATTTCATCCTGCCCCAGAATGCCCTTTGAAACAACTTTGAGGATTGCCATTCTCACTTTGGGCATTCTATAGGAGAAGTCACAGATGGGCTGCTCATCATAGCTCCTCTGCCACCTACAGCAGGAGTAAACTTTTTTGGAAGTGCTTATATGATTTATTTTTTTTAAAGCAACCCTGCTGGATCAGACCAAATGCCTATTCATTTTTAAAATATATATATTTATTGATTTTTTAAAACTAGCATACATAACAACTAGAAAACAACACATCACAACAATAATACAATACAAAAAACAATACACTACACTAATCTAAATTTTATCTCAATTTATCTCCCACATACACTACACTAATCTAAATTTTATCTCAATTTATCTCCCACATATTTGTTGGACTTCCTCCATCCATTCCCTCCTGGTTTCCCATATAAATCTTTCTTTTACACAATTTCCTTTTTACTCTCTATTTCAATTACTTAAACCTCTAAATTTTACCTCTAATAACTCTATCCTATATCCTTACTATCCTTAACTTATTTTCATATATCATTATCCTCTATATCTCATTATTTTCTTTACTCCCCAATTTTCCCAGGAACCCCTAATACTTCCTTAGAATTTCAAAATTCATATATTACAATATTTCTTTAAATAAAATTTAAACTCGTTCCACTCTTCCTGCACCGCTTCTTCCTTCCGGTCCTGCAGTCTCTCTGTCAGCTCGGCAAGTTCCATAAAGTCAATCATCTTCATCTGCCAATCCTGCATCGTTGGTATTTCTTGAGTCTTCCAGTCCTTTGCAACTAAAATTCTAGCTGCCATTGTGGCGTACAAAAAGAAATTCTTGTCCTTATTGGGAATCTCGTCACTCACAATCCCCAGAAAGAAAGAAAGAAAGAAAGAAAGAAAGAAAGAAAGAAAGAAAGAAAAGAAGAAGAAGAAGAAGAAGAAGAAGAAGAAGAAGAAGAAGAAGAGTTTGGATTTGATATCCCGCTTTTCACTACCCGAAGGAGTCTCAAAGCGGCTAACATTCTCCTTTCCCTTCCTCCCCCACAACAAACACTCTGTGAGGTGAGTGGGGCTGAGAGACTTCAGAGAAGTGTGACTAGCCCAAGGTCACCCAGCAGCTGCATGTGGAGGAGCGGAGACACGAACCCGGTTCCCCAGATTACGAGTCTACCGCTCTTAACCACTACACCACACTGGCCTCCGTTTTTTTCAGAAAAGTGTATTTAAACACCTTTTTCATTTCATTATAATTTTTTCCCCAGAAAGCCTTTAGTTTGGGTCATGTCCACCACATATGGAAAAAGGTTCCTTCTTCTTCTTTACATTTCCAGCACTTATTATCAGTAATGTTATGTATTGAAGTTCTCACCCTAGGCCACTAGGGGTGTGTGTATATAGTTCATTCTGCTGCAGTTTTCACTCAGGTCCGCACATGCAAATGAGGGATTGAAAGTGACGTTCAGGGATTGGGTAACTACAGAAAGTTGTTACTGTTGCTTTGTAGCTGAGTTCTATATAAGCAGGCTGCTGAGCCCTTCAGCTCACTTCTGTTCCAGCCTGAGAATAAACAAGAGCTGCTTGGAAATCACTGTGTCGTCTGCTGTGTCCACCCATAACTTAACAAGTAATATGATACATCTTTGCTAACTATACATCATTTTCATCAAGCTATTTTTGGACTACAATTCCTATCATCCCTAGCTAGCAGGACCGGTGGTCGGGGATGATGGGAATTGTAGTCTAATAACAGCTGGAAACCCAAGTTTGGGAAACCCTTCTCTAGAATGATCATCAAGGGAAGAAAAGCATTCCCTTCATCCACTGCCTTCGCCCTGAGCATAATTTTATATGCCCCTGCCATGTCCGCCTGCTTACTTGGCTTTTGCTAAAGTGAAAAGGGAAAGCTCCAATTGTTGTTGCTGTTCCCTGTAGTGGGGGGTGTCCTAGCCCCTGAAACTGTTCCCTTTAGTTGCCCTGTTCTTTATACTTTCCAGCTCTACGGTATCCATGTTAAGATATGGTGACCAGAAGATATGGTGACTCAGTGTGGTTGCATTCTAGATTGTCATCTCATCAATTTGTGCCTTTCCCCATCTCTCACCACTTCATTGGCTGCTGGGAGAACCAGTGAAGAGAAAGAGAAACATTACTCTGTGTGGGGATTTATCATGGGGGTAACAGACCCTGTGTTTTCAGAAACATCTAGTTTCACCATGACAGCAAACAACACATAAAACTAAAAAAAGCCTCTCTCCCAACATGGTGAACAAAGAGTTAAACAAAACAAAATAAAAAAAATAAAAAATTCCTTCCAGTACCACACTTAAAACCATGGAGAAACCCGGTCTGAATAGAGACATTAGATTCTTGTCTCATTATACATGATAAAGCTATTTTTAGCCATCTCACCCCTTGCTTTTTCCTGTAAGACCAATTGCAGTCGTTAACAGTCGTCAACAGGTTTTCCACACCTATCAGCCAATCACCCATTCCCACCACCCTTCTGAGTAATACCCCTCCCCACTCTCACTATATATAAGGGTCTGGTGACTTCTGTTTCAGTGTATCTGAAGAAGTGTGCATGCACACGAAAGCTCATACCAAGAACAAACTTAGTTGGTCTCTAAGGTGCTACTGGAAGGAATTTTTATTTTTTATTTTGTTTTGACTATGGCAGACCAACACGGCTACCTACCTGTAAAGAGTTAAACAGTTCAAATAGATCTGAATTATGCAATCCACTGTAGTTGTGAGGCAACACCTATGGGAATAATTTTTACAGGTGGGGGGGTTAAGGATCATCCCTTTTTTATTAGCCTCAAAGCAAATACGGCTGGGTTTCCATAGGTTCAATCTTAGCCCAACAAATCCCCCATAGATTGCAAAGCGGAACAATAATGCTCAGATCAAAAAGCACTCTGATTAAGTGCCCTAATTAAGAGATGTGTGAAATCAGCTGAGCGGCAATATTTTCTCTCCCTGCCAACAGGATGAAAGAGACCGTTCCTTAGTTGATAGAGCTAATGATAAATATTTGCTTCCAGTGGCATTGCCTATAAACCTGGGTGGCTTCCCCGTCCTGCTTTAACGTAGAACAGTACAGTGAGACGGGCAGCGGATGGAATATCAAAAGCAGAATGGAACAGCATGCAGGCAGTGGAGAAGGAGGAGGGAATAGATGAAAGATTCCTCAATGGAAGCCCAATGCTGTGGATAACTTGGATCGCCTGAACGCATACTGAAGAATCTGGCTTAGATCTCTGGAAGGTGACCTGGCATATAAATGACTCCCCACAGCCCAGCATATACATTCCCCAGTGTTGTCGATTCTGACGAACAGCAGCCAATGCAGAGATTTTGCTCTCTCGGTTCCTTTCAAGTGGGCATACTGGGAATTGAACTCGGGACCCCGTGCATGCAAGGCATATGCTTTGCTTCTGGCCTATGGCCTCCTGCCATCCTCCTTTCCTTCTTTCTCCCCCGAACTGCTGTAATGAACAGAACTCCCAATTTGCCATGCAGCGGAGCCTATGATGTGGCGAAGGAAGGAAGGAATGGGAGAAGTAGTGGCAGGCAGCCTTATAACACATCGCAGTGTCGATGCTTGTTCTCTGGGCTGCAGTTCGGGAAATCTGTGGGTGGTTGCAAAGAGTTGCCGCCACTGAGCCTCTTGGGCTTGCTGATCAGAAGGTCAGTGGTTCGAATCCCTGTGATGGAGTGAGCTCCGGTTGCTCTGTCCCAAGCAGTATTGCTTCTGGATACCAGTTGCTAGAAACCACAGGAGCAGAGCTCTTGTTGCTCAGGTCCAGCATGAGTGTTTTCCACAGGCATCTGGTTGACCACTGTGAGAACAGGATGCTGGACTAGATAAGCCACTGGCCTGATCCAGCAGGTTCTTCTTAAGTTCTTACATTCCCAATCCTGCCATCATACCTGATCCTACCTCACGAACATGCTATAGCTGGCCAGAGTGGCTGGGGCAAACTCAATCAGATGGGCAGGGTACAAGTAATAGATTGCTGTTGCTGTTGCTTGTTGCTGTTGCTGTTGTTGCAGGCAGATACATGCCCACTGTCCCTGAAACTAACTACCAGCATCCTAAGTATCACTAAGGAGATGGACCAAACATAGAACAGGTAATGGAGGGGGGGGGGAACTGAACAGAGTTTCAAAGATATCCACTTGTTATTGGTTGGTTTCATTTGCCATTCCCCCCCCCCTGCCCCGCCAAAAGCTGAAAATTAGACTGGGCTCGGCGGTTGCAGCGATGGAATGATTTCTGCCTCACATTATAATCTGAAGCACAATGTGGCCCTTGGGTGTTGTGCAGTCTCTCTTTCCCCTCCCTGCTTCCTTCTGTTGCAGAAACAGGAAACAACGAGTTCTCGTTTAGGGAGCGGCTCTCTCTCCACTCTTGCTTTGGGTTTCAATGTAAACTCATTTGTCTTGACACCTTTAATGCTGGATCTAAGAGCTTTGCTTCAAACATTAGCAGAGCTGCTTTCTTCGCTGGCTATTTAGCTGAAATTCACCTGGAAAAGGATCTTGTAAACGCTGCCTTTGATTAATAAAATAAAATTAAATTATGTCCTACCAAGCAGGCGCCGGATGAGATAAAAAGCCGGGGGGGTTCAGATGAAAAAAGGGGGGGTTCATAGTGCACCAGTGCAATAGGAACACCTGGAAGCTGTGAGCTTGCTCATTTTAATCTTTTAGGCCCTCCCTTAACTCTCTCCTGGCCATCTTCATTCCTAACGGCAGAAAAGTCAGTATATAGGGCTGCCGCCCCCAATCTGGTGCCTTCCAGATGTTTTGAACTACAATTTTCACCAGTCAATTGTTATGGAGGAGGAGAGTTGTAATCCAAAACAGTCTGGAATTGGGCTCAGCAACCCAAGCTTCCTCACTCCCTCGAAACTTGAAAAGGAGCTCAGTTAATTTCAATTCAAGTCTGCTTCAGTCTCTGTCATGTTCATAGATACCAACTCCTAGGAACTGAGTCACTTTGGGGTCTCCCAATGTTTCTTTGAAGGGGCCAGGGCCCTCCATTTTTCAGAGGGAGGAGGGGAGCGAACATGAAGCCGGGCTCAGCACAGTTTTGGTGGCCAGCAGCTTCTCCTGCTGATGCTGCCGCCCCTGGCCAGGGGTGTCTTCTCCCGTCTTTCCCTTGCATAGCAGGGGGAATGGGGTCCCCTGGTTGCTGGGTCTGTGTTGCTGCCATGTTCAGCTGCATCCCCTAGATCCTTGTGACATCATGCACATGAAGTCAAGATGTTGCATCGGGGCCCCCACAATCTTTTCCAGAAGTTGGCACCTCTGAGCATGCTTCTGGTGGCATCAGTGCACAGGTATTATATTACAGTTCACCCTAACCTTGCTGTAAACGCAGAAAGAAGTAAATGAGCTTGCTCGGATCGGAATCCCTCCCTGCCCCAATCTCATAACCTCCCAACACCTCCTCCCTTCCAAGTCGCCAGTCCACTTGCATCATTATCATCATTGTTGCAGCAGCTGATGCAGCAGTGATGGAGAGAGCAGGCAAGGGTTCCACCTTCTCTCGTTCTCTCCCTCCCTGATTCTCGAGATGCTGCTACAGGGGCAAATGCCTTGGAAACTTCATTAGGTGCCCTAAGAAACTTCATGTCCAAAATCTCAGCCTCGGCATATTCTCCGCTGACCAAATTAATACTCAAACTAGACTGTGATTCCACCATCATGAATAGGCTCACATCCCGCTCCCCCAAGCATCTCTCACCTCTTCCAACTAGAGATGCTTGAGATGTTCTACATCCAAAACCTAACTTGGCAAGCTCTAACTTCAGAGGCAGCAGGCCACTGAGCACCAGTTGTCCAGGAGCAGGGAATGATGCTTCCTGACCTCACTCCAGCATCTCCTCGGTAGAAAACACTGAGAAAAGGACTGCAGTGGAATGGCATAGTGCTTTGCATGGTGCGGGTCTCCAGGGTCAGGGTTGCAAATACCTCCACCTGAGATGTTGGAGTGCTGATCCCAGTTAGAGGAGACAATCCTGGGCTAGACCTAATGACCTGACCCAGCACAAGCCAATTTCCTTGGCTCTGGCAGTGCCAGAGAGAAGCAGAGAGCATGTGTACCAATGACAGTAAGTGGGATGAACACTTTAAATGCCCTCCCTTCAGTGTTGCAGCTTGCCGAAGGTGGTCAGCAATGGAAGCTGGTCCATTCAGGCAAGTGGGGCACTGACCCTCCAAACTCAGACTGCACTCAGCTAGCCCCGACTTGCCTACCTTTTTACATATAGCCAGTCCAGGGCAGTTGGCTTCCTCTTCCTTAGGGTTGCCTTTGTGGGGATCAGAGGAGGATGGGGACAAAACCAGAATGAATTGGCTTGGCTTGGCTTGGCTTGGCTTGTTGTTTATTTTGGCTCCATCTATACATGGTCACCCTGCCTTCCACCCTACCAGTGTGGTGTGAGAGCCAATGTGGTGTAGTGGTTAAGAGCGGTATACTTGTAATCTGGTGAACTGGGTTCGCGTCTCCACTCTTCCACATGCAGCTGCTGGGTGACATTGGACTAGTCACACTTCTTTAAAGTCTCTTAGCCCCACTCACCTCACAGAGTGTTTGTTGTGGGGGGGGAAGGGAAAGGAGAATGTTAGCCGCTTTGAGACTCCTTCGGGTAGTGATAAAGCGGGATATCAAATCCAAACTCTTCTTCTTCTACTGGTTCCAATTGGAATCAGCTATCACCCATGGCCAGGTTTGGGCATTATTGCTGCAAAGCTATTCCAAATGTTCCCCTTTTGGTTTGATGTTCCAAATAATCATTTAGCATCAAGGCAAGTTCACATTAAGAAGAGTTAAATATGCATGCTTGTTCTGAGATTAACTATATAACCGTCGACAAGCAGTCTTCCCCAAGCAGAAGCTTATCTGCAAAACCTTCACATCAGCACTGGCTTTTGCACATAGACTTTATTGAGGATCAAGGTCTTACCAGGCTTATTTCCACAGTAAACAAAAGGCAACAGGGATTTGAGGTAGGGCTGATTACCTAAACTGCATTCTCCATATTCTGGTTGATTTCAGATTTAGAGATCAATTACTGCCTCCTTGTACAGAGCCATGAATCTCTTCTCTCATCGGAGAAAAGGAGAGCAGCTGGGTTTTGTTTTTCAGTTATTTGTAAACTTGAGAAAAGATGGGCCAGAAAATAAACACTTGTGCTAACCACCAAGAAAGTGTAGTGCATGAACCCATAACAGAAAATACAAAGCAGAGGAAAAACCTGTGCAGCCCCAAATCATAAGCATTTCCAAATAAAATCACATTTTAAAGGGATCTGATGACCCAGTGTCTCTTACAACAAATTGGTTAAAAAGAGCCACCACTTTGCTGCAAAGTCCAGTGACTTTTTCAGAAGTTGCAATTTACAAACCCTCATGGAGCCAGTTCATCATGGGATATGATGACAGGATCCTTCCATCCTTGTGCTATGACTCTAAAGTGATCCAGTCCAGTGATGGTCCCAATTTCTGATATTATCAAACCCCAGAACTTACGGGGATGCAGTCCCACCACATATGATGGCAGGTTCCTCTGGAATTTTACCCCCTCCAACAAAGGAGGGGACTTTGAGACATGATTCAAATGGGCTGGAATCAGAAACCACCTATGAAGTGCTTTTAATGAATTTTCATGTACATTAGCAAACTCCAAGATAAAGGATTTAGATGACCGGACTTCCGCTTTTGAGATGGAGGCGTAGGCAGACACGCTGAGAAGCTCCGCAGCAAGAATGCAAGGAGAAACATAAATTAAAGGTGATTAAAACTTATTTAATGATTTATGGACTGGAGGAAGGCTGTGGGGGAGAATTAAGAACAACTATATTCAAGCTTATCGGCATTTTACCACTGGGGACTATCAAATTTCAAAAAGACGCTGAGGGCTTGTGGAGGGCTAGATGACTGAGTCAAATAACAATACAGTCTCAAAGCAAATGAAGCGAGATGCATCAGCTTTAACTCCCCCAAAAGCCACAGAAAGAAAGAAAAGTTTTGATAATAGAGTATTGGAACCGCAGGAAAACCAAATAAAAATGTCAGAAACACAGGAGATGATTCAACTATTAAGGTCTCTTAAAGAAGATATGGGACTGCTTAAGACAGAAACTTCGGCGATTAAACAGGACACTTCACAAATGAGAAATGATTTACAAGTCTTAACATCGCGTATGGATACAATTGAACAGCGTGTTAATGTCTTGGAAAAAGTTTCATTTGCTGCTCAAAACCAGACTGACAAACGCTTACTCCAATTGGAATCTGAACTTAGAAGGAACAATCTTAAACTCATAGGTCTTAAAAACTGTCTACCTGAAGGAATTCAGGCAATTGAATATATTGTGAACTGTTTAAAGGAAATTTTGGAGCTACAACAACTTGATTTAAGGATGGAGATCAATGCTGTTAAGAGTTTCCCACTGAAAACCAAGAAAGTAAGAGGGGAAACATTTATAACAATAATTCAATTTGCACGCACAAGGGTGCGAGATGATATCCTTAAACATTTTCGGGAAAAATCGAATGCTAAACCCCTTGAATGGAGGGGAAACAAAATTTCTATTTTCCCAGACTATGCTCCAATGGTGGCAGAAAAGAGACGACTATTTGCTCCTGCTCGTAAGCTAGCAAGGGAATTAAAAATACAGCATTTTACAATATTTCCGGCTACTTTCTGCCTAAGGATAAACGATGAACTACGCCGTTTTCAAAATCATGATAACGCGATATCCTATCTACAAGCAATAAATGTGGATAAAGAGCCTACTTGACTGGAAAAGGGCGGGGCAGCCGCCCTCCATTTTGAAGATCTCTATCAACTTGGCTTTCCTGATTGAAGAACTGCTGACTCATGCTAATTCAGTCTCTGAACAAAGCTTCCTCGGTATAGAGTTAAGCAACCCCAGATATATTAATAATTTAATAATGGTGGTGGTACAATAAACATCATTATAAAAGTTGAAAGTCCATGGGGATATTGATATATGATTTAATAAGTATCAAACTAAGTAATATATGTGGTTTTCTTATGTATATAAAGTGTTCCTTATGTGACAGGTTAAAAAGCTCCTGAATATTATATATGTGAACCTAGGAGCTCAAAAGGGTGAATGTCTGCGTCTCCTACAGAGCGGAAGTCATACATTTGGTTGTTTTTTTCTTTTTTTTCTTTTTTCTTGTTCTTTTTTGCTCTTTATTTTTGTTTTATTGTTGAGTGTATTAAGTAGATTTTTTGTTTTGTTTTGTTTGTTTGTTTGTTTTTACTGATATTCTTAGTGCTGATATTATATTATTAATTATTGGTTATTGGCATATATCTGAGTCTACCCTTTCAGAATCCTTTTTACTGCTGATAGAACTACTTTCCACCTTTCTCTCTTTTCTCTCTATTTCCGTCTTTGAATACTTTCAAATAATAATTATTTGATTGGGGAAACTTAAAGTCAATTTCAGTGTGTATATAGATATAATGGGTAGAGTCCGCCTTATATATATTTAGATTTGCAAGAATGTTAATTAATCATATATGTTCATAATCCATATGTTAAATATAAGCATGGTTAATATATGACTCAGGTTGGAGCGATAATTGCTAGTATATTTGGTCTATATTAAGCCTTCCAAATTTTTTGCTAAAGATACAATAGATGACAAGAAAACCTATATACTAAAGTAATAATGAGAATTATAAGTATGAATGTCAAGGGGTTAAAGGAAAAGAAAAAACAAATCCTAACACTAAAATATCTACAGTCATTAAAGGCTGATATAGGTCTATTGCAGGAAACACATTTGACGGAACAAGGGGCTCAAACTTTGAAATGTCAATGGGTAAAAGAAGTTCTCTCAACAAACTTAGACGGAAATGCCAGGGGAGTCACAATTTTATTTAGGAAAGGCTGGCCCTATGAAATACAAGAAATAATAAGAGAGGAAGATGGTCGTTGCTTAATAATTGTAATTAAAACAGAAGGGACAGAAATAGCAATAGTAAATATCTATGCCCCAAACACTGATGATCATAAGTTTATTCACAACTGCTTTAAGAGATTAAGCTCTCTATCATACCAGCACTTGATATTGGGTGGAGACTTTAATGAAATTTTAGATCCACAGATGGATACCACCTCAATAGCTAGAAAAAAAACGACGAAGGTTAGAGAGACAATTAATAACTATATGATACAGTGGAATTTAGTGGATTCATGGAGATTGCATCACCCCAAGGAGAAATCATATACATATTTTGCAGGAATTCATAATACTCATCATAGAATTGATTTCTTTCTAACATCAGCATCACTATATCCTTTTACTAGTCGATGTGACATCGATATTCCCATTATAGCTGATCACTCAGCAGTCATACTGGAATATAATTTAGTTAAAACCCAGGAAGGTATGAGGAGATGGTATCTTAATACATCATTATTAAATGAAAAAAAATTCATTCAATATATAACCCAAGAAACGCAAATATATTTTAAAAATAACTCCAATTCTTCAACATCAAGACTGATGGAATGGGAAGGATATAAAGCTTATATCAGAGGGAAGATAATATCTTTCTCTGCCAACAAGGCCAAGATGCAAAGATTAAAAGAAAATAGTCTAAAAAGTTCTTTAAAAACACTATGGGGCGATATGGCAAATAACCCATCTAAGATTACATATGAAAGAATACAACAACAAACATTAGAACTGAATAATATATTAGCTCAAAAAATTGAGTTTAGCCTACTTAGTCTAAGACAAATATATTGGGAACAGGGAGAAAGACCAACAAAAATTCTAGCTAATCGTCTAAAACAAAAGAAAGCGAACCAAATAATACCTTTAATAAGAAATGAAAATAACATCGCAGTGACCTCATCAACAGATATTAATAATGAATTTTTTAAATTCTACAAAAAATTATATGAAGGGCCAGAAAATATATCGGAGGATGAGGTGGAGAACTTCTTTCAAGATATTAATTTACCAACTATTGAAGAATATCAAAAAGATATGTTATCAGCACCCCTAAGTATATTAGATATTGAGAATGCAATAGAAAAAATGGGGAATAGAAAATCACCTGGACCAGATGGCTTTCCTATAGAATGGTATAAAATATTCAAAAAGCTATTAGTCCCCAGACTTCTTGAAGTCTATGAGGAAATAGCTGACAAAGGTATATCAGCTACAACATTCAATGAAGCTTTAATAATAATTATAACAAAACCAAACAAAGACCCTACTAAATGTGCAAATTATAGACCAATATCATTAATGAATGTTGATGCAAAGATTCTGAACGCAATATTGGCTGCAAAACTACAAAATGTTATTCAAGATTTGATACCTAATTATCAATCAGGATTTATAAAAACAAGACAAGCTACAGATAATATCAGATTAACAATAGATTTGATAAATTTAAATAAAGATGAAGAGGAATTTATGATATTGTCATTAGATGCAGAAAAGGCTTTTGACAGAATATATAAAGAATTTATAGGATTTGTGTTACGTAAATTTGGTTTCCCTATAGAATACTGTAATTGGATTAAAATGATTTATAAAAACCCAACGTCTCGGATTATTACAAATGGAAGAATTTCGAAACTGATCACCTTAAAGCGAGGAACGAGACAAGGATGTCCTCTTTCTCCTTTATTATTTAATCTATGCTTGGAACCATTAACAAGGGCAATAATTCAGGATGAGCATATCAAGGGTGTAAAGCACAACAAAGATAATTACAAAATTGTATTATTTGCCGATGATATTCTTTTATTTATTACAAAACCAGAAGATACAATTCCAAAAATTATGGAGAAAATAAAAACCTTTGGCAAAATATCGGGATACTCCATAAATTGGACAAAATCAGAGATTTTACCAATAGGGCCAAGGGCTATAGTATATAGAAACCATCAATTCCGGATGTGCAAAGACTCTATTAAATATTTGGGTATAATCATTTCATCTGATATAGACCAAATTGTAAAATTAAATTTGAATCAAATTATAAATGAAATTTCTTTTGATATTGAAAGGTGGGGACCGCTGAACCTCTCCCTTTGGGGAAAGGTTAATGTCCTCAAAATGAATGTTGTTCCAAAGCTTCTATACATTCTTAGAGGATTACCAATATATATTCCCAAATTATACTTCCAAAAAATAAATCAACTATTTAGATCGTGTCTGTGGGGCACAAAGCCACCAAGAATATCACTACATAAAATGCAACTCCCAACAAAGGAAGGCGGCTTTGGGCTCCCAAATCTGGAATCATATCACCAGGCTT
>OFHU01000441.1:0-13838 GCA_900245905.1 Lacerta viridis
AGGTTATTTCACAGTGCGCTTATCCAACACAAGAAAACAACTCCTCATCGACTTCCCTTTCACATTCAAGCCAGAAGCTCATTGGTAGTTTGTCAATGGGAATTAAGAGGATGAACATTTATTATGATCATTTTTGAAAAGCAGTGTTGCATTTATCTCTTCCTAAAAAATAGGACAGAAAAGTTGTTTTCAGATGATGCCATCAATCTGAGGTTTTAGCAGTGGAATCTATAGCTGGAATGGAGGAAGACTAAATGCATTCTGATGCATTAAACTCTGCATGGACAATGGCCTCACTGTAATATTGCGGTTGAAACTCTATGCACAAAACACAATGCAACTCTTACACACACACACACACACACACACACACACACACAGTTTGTAATACTTCCCCTGTGCCTCCTCCCTTATAAGCAAAACCCACAACCACAACAAAACAACTTTGGGTTAGGAGAACAACAAGCTCTTAGGCCGGGGATGAGGAGCTTCCGAGGTCCTCCTGATGTTGTTCAACTGCAGCTTCCATCAGCGCCAGCCAGCATGGCCAATGGTCAGAAATGATGGAAGCTGAAGTCCAACAACATCTGGGGATCAAAAGGCCCCCCCATCCTTCACTAGGAAGATATTATGCAACCCTTCATCCTTTGTTTTCTTTTCACATTCCAAATTTGCCTTTTGATTTCAAATGCATGAATCACAGAAACAGAATTGGAGAGTTGGAAGAGACCCCAAGCTAAGGTTACCAGACATCCCCATTTCCCAGGGACAGTCCCCAGATTTACAAATCAGTCCCCATACAAAATCAATTGAAGTTGAGAAGTGTCCCTGGATTCATTGAAAAAAATCTGGTAGCCTTACCCCAAGCACCATCCAGTTCAAACTCCTGCAATGCAGGAATCTCATCTATGACAAATGGCCATCCAACCTCTGCTTACAAAGCACCAAGGAAGGAAAGTCCACCACCTCCCGAGGGAGACTGTTCTACTGTTGAACAGCTCTTACGGTCAGAAAGTGTGGTGTAGTGGTTAAGAGCGGTAGACTCGTAATCTGGTGAACCGGGTTCGTCTCCGCTCCTCCACATGCAGCTGCTGGGTGACCTTGGGCTAGTCACACTTCTCTGAAGTCTCTCAGCCCCACTCACCTCACAGAGTGTTTGTTGTGGGGGAGGAAGGGAGAGGAGAATGTTAGCCGCTTTGAGACTCCTTCGGGTAGTGATAAAGGAGGATATCAAAACCAAACTCCTCCTCCTCCTCTTCTGTTTATTCAGAATCTCCTTTCTTGGAGCTTGAATCCATTGGTTTGAGTCCTACCCTCCAGAGCAGGAGTAAAAAAAAGTTTGCTCCATATTCCATATGACAGCCCTTTAGATACTGGGAGATGCCTATCACAACTCCTCTCAGTCTTGTCTTTTCTAAAAATACCTAACCCTATCATTCACCATCAGGCTTGGTTTCCAGACCGTTATTCATCTTGCACACCAGTTTGTCAGTATCCTTAAATTGTGGTGCCCAGAACTGAACACAGTACTCCAGCTGGGGTCTGACCAAGGCAGAATAGAACAGGAGTATTATTTCCCTTAATCTGCACTCTAGACATCTGTTGATGCAGCAAGAAAAGCATTAGTTTTTCTTGCTGCTGCATCACACTGTTGACTCATCTCAAACTAGTGGTTTACTAAGACTCCTAGACCCTTTTCACATACACTACTGGCAATATTGCTGAAACATTCACAAAATTTGCTATGAAGGTCTAATGTCTACCTGCAATTTCAGTACTACTAGACATTCAGCAGAACGATAGAATCATGGTTTGTATGTTGCCATGTGACAGCATGACATATCTGCACATTGTGCCATTGGTTTTAATGGTTGCTATGTTGTCTTCTTGTGTTTTGTTCTGCCCTGAAGTATATGGGTCTGTTATGATTAGGCATAACCATCAGCTACAGAGACCAGAACATGAGCAACAGTGTTAAGACTATGACTCTTTAAAGACCTCAAGAGAACTGCACTGCAAAATTCGGCAAAGTGCAGATTTTGAAGGATGCCTCACTTCACATGTTCTTTTCGAAAGTGTGAATGTGGTAGGCTTGCCTCTAAATGCATACAGAATCTGTTTTCTCTCCCTACCTGGAAGCCACAATTCACAACTCGCACTAACATAGTTCCAGTAACTTTGATGCAGAACCATGCAAATAAACCTAGGAGGGTTGTCAGGGGAGGATTTTAGGATGGAAGTCCAGAGCCTCACTCAGCAGATGAGGGAGGAGGGCCCTCAAGCAGAGGCTTACTACATTTTGCAATCAGTGAACAAATGGATAATCCCCCTGCACCAAACCATTAAATCTGAAGTCTAAAATTACCCGGCTGCACCAGTGAATCAACCCCTGAAGAGGAGAAGCTATCCCATGACTGCTAAGCAACATTCATATAAACTATCCTGACATATAAAATATCCTAATATTTTTGTATTTTTATCTGTAAGCTGCTTGTGTCTGTCAAGAAAGGCAGAATAAATAAATTGAATATAATATAATAATATAATAATAATAATAATAATAATAATATGCACATTTATTTGAACATGTCCCGCTGTGATAGGATTGCAGCTGTGGCACATAATCATATGCAGGTTTAAACAGAAGTAAGTTCAATGGAGTTTACTCCCAAGTAAACATGTTTAGGAGTAAGGCTACTTATCATGATTTCAGTGCTAGAAGCCAAGTTGCTGATTTCTTCTGAGTTTAACTTTTCTTTTCTTTACTAAGGAAAAGTTGAACCAAGTTCAGCTTTTTTAAAACTGCTGTCGTGCAGACAAATTTTCCATTTGAGAAAATTCACCATTTTCTTAACTGTATTTTTAACGTAATGATACCACTGTGAAACATTTTTGTCAACAACTAGCAAAACACCCATTTTGCTGTGAATATCAGGCTATTTTCTATTTAATACCGTTATTTCATTAACTTTGCATTTCAGATGGAGGTGTCAGTCTCTTTACCAATGCATTTTGACCCAAGTATTCACTGTTCACAATAGAAGTATGAGGTGTATTATAACTACCACGACTTCTTTTTTAGCTCAACTACAGAATTTAGAAAAATCCAAGAAAATAACAGATTTGGGAATTATATATACAAAGGTATTTCAGTGGCTATCTAGAGAAAATAATTGTTGTAGGAATTGTTGGGGTGGTTTTTCTATCTCCGCAAAGGGCGTTGGTTCAGCTGGTAATTTGATCATTTCACATAACCAAATGGTTATTTTTCGCATTAAGGGAATATAATATGCGCTGGCATGATGTTGCAGCAGATAAATTTGTATGGAAACAAACTTTTGCTTAGAAACACCCCATTTAGCTTATGTACAATTGTATTTAAATTAAGTTATTTTTGTTTGTTTTCAAAGTCATGTAGTTATAGACATAGTTGCAACGTTACTCTCCGACTACAATCGTAAATCACAATTACTTACAAATTAATGGGACCTCAAAATAAACAGACATGACATCAGAATATTCATATAATTTGTAACTATATGCTGCAATGAGAATTAAAATCTGAGAAAGCCTTTGTAAGAAATATTCACCAGCATGCATACTTCATGTGTTGGAGAGGTAACTGTAACAGCCTCTCTTATATTTCTGTATCAAAACTAGAATCCCATCTTGGGGGGAAAAAGGCATGTTTGTAAACCGAGAAAGCATATTCGCCATCTCATCAGTATACCCAGATGTCTTCTGCCATACTGTCCATAATGGTGGCTGCTTCTGCAGGTGATTGCAAAAATAAAATTCATTTATGGCAGTGATCAAATGTACATTAATCTCTCTCTCTCTCTCTCTCTCTCTCGCTCACAACACACACACACACACACACACATACCACACACACAAGAATTTGAGATAGAGTTATTTAAACATAACAATGCTTTCAAAATTTTTGGTAGCGCCAGCCTTTCCCAAAGTTTCTGCCCTCAAATGCTCCTTCTATCCATTTACTGAATAGACTCCCTATTCCCAGAAGCATATTCCAGGGAGCTGCTGCTGCTGCTGCTCCTTTCAGTCCCAGCCTGTGTTTGAGAGCGAGCTCAGAGAAAGTTTAAAGGCATATTTAAAGTATTCTCTAAGGTACTGGCCAGAAACATCTTTGTGGTATACACAGAGATCATTAATGGGCATTAGAAGCAGTAGACCATTACGACTTTCAGTAGTCATTAAAAATGCATAGCCTCCAAGAGTCGTTTTCTGGCAAACTTGGAACCATTTCTTGGACATTGGTTGGTGCCGCCTCTTCTGTGATCTTTTGCTTAAATGTGTTATTTTGCAAATGGCAGGTTGTTGTTTTTTTCTAGAACAGTGAAGCAAAAGGCAGGAGGGGGAGAGAGAAATACCCATCAGCTGTAACCAGATCCCAGATTACATTAGGCCTTCCTGATGTATCTTTGTGTTGCTGTATTTCTTTTACAGCTTTCATAGCTTTTTAGGAGCAAAACTGCACATTACTTTGCTTTTGTTTAGGCTGAATTATTGATGGGCAGTGAACACTACCAGGAGTAATAGTAAACATTGACAAGAATCACTCTTGCTGAGTGTTCTGATTTAATTACCACCTGGGCAACTCTCTCTTTGTTAAGAAGAGCTTGCTGGATTGGGTCAATGGATCACCTACTCCAGAGCCCAGTTCTCACAGTGGCTAAGCTGGTGCTTTTGGGAAGCCTGGAGCAGGACTTGTGCACAATAGAACCTCTCCCCTTCTGTCATTCATAAGCATATTGCCTCTCACCATGGAGGAATGGCTAATAGCCACTGCCAGTCAGTGCAGACAGTAGGGAGCAACATGGAACAATGGTTTGATCTGGCATCAGGCAGTTTTCTATGTTGCTTCGCATTGCCATTTGGGTCCCGCACCCCCAGCACAAGCATGGCTTGGTAAGCTGGCTTTGCTCTTGCCTGCTGCAACATACTGGGGTGTGTATTTCAGAGCAGCTGCTGGCTCTGTGTTGGAGCACCCCTCCAGCATGGCACAGCAAACACGCTTGGTTCAGCTGCCCTCAGAGCACATCTCTGCACAATTCATTTCACGTCCTCAAGCTGTTTTATTAAATAAGGCCAGTTACTTTTCACAGCTGCTCTTTCATCCTTTCATTTTAAATCACCACACTTTTACCATATGGTTGTGTTGGGTACCCTCCAGATGCCAATGGGGCAGAGACTCAGCTGGTGTAAATGAGTGTGCACCTTTGCTTTTTTTGCACCAAGTTAACACCTGGCTGCATGCTTTGTCAGCCTCAGAACTGTTTTCATAACGTGGAGTGCTCCATTGTATCAGTGCAAGAGCAAATGAAACCCTCAGTGCTAAATTGATCCCAGCAGCCAGAACAACTCAGAAACAATGCAAGCAAAGCCTCCTTCATATTAAAGTCAGTGGTTTAAAATGGCTTAATTGAGAAAGCCACTGTGAAGTGATGGCAAGAGCAGCAGTGGGAGTGTCAGACGCAGGGATGTTCAGGCCTCTGCCCCTTTGGACTCTCGCCACCTCACACCCAGACATACTCACTTCCCCCAGGCTCTACCCCTTAGCAACCCTCCTTCACACCCTCTTTGAGTGTTTTTGCCTTGGTGGAGCATAGAGAGGTTTGTAAGTGAGGGTGTTTGGGAACTAGCCCACTTTTGCCTCTGGCTTTACCAACCACTGCCAAGTGGTCTCTAGAATGTTGTGCAGGTTGGAAGGCACCCCTTGGGCCAAAGGCGGTACCAAGGAATGAACACTGGAGTGGGATCGGGGACGGGCGGAACTGGGTTTCCATAAGGCTCACAGAGTGACACCACATTCACACCATACATTTAGGACATTATGATGCCACTTCTCCCAAATATTCCTGGTAGCTGAGAGGGTTCTGAGAGGGTTCTGAGAGTTGGGAGGTCCCTGCTTGCTTCAGAGATCTCCAGTTCGCAGTGTTCCCTGTGAAGAGGTAGTGATTGTTAAACCACTAAGAATTCAACAGGTGTGTGGTGTGCGACACCCCCTCTCTGACACACACACACACACACACACACACACACTTTACCTCTGTGTGGCAAGGCAGGAGCATGTGTCTAAAAGTGTTATTTCTATTCACTTGCAAGTACATGCAGGCAGATCATTAGTGGTGCATGCACCCCAGCTGGATGTCTGTGAAAGTCCAGTTCATGAAAGCATCGTCCCTCACCATATGTGAAGGGAAATGGTGAGGAAGCTTCACATCTGCTAACAGGGATGGCTCCAGCCTCTCACTTGAAACAAAGCCCTTCTTAGCCAGCACATTTTCAGCTGCTGTGAATCAAGTAGCAGGAGAAAGTGCCACCTGAAATGGAGTCATTGTTCCCCAGCCAGTAGAAATGCGAAAGTTGAAAGCACATCTACCAGATCCAGTTGGGTCCATTTTAGGTAAGAAGCTGGAGCCCTCTAGAGCTGTACACACACCAGCAGTGCCAGCTTGAATGAAATATTGGGGGGGGGCAGGTAAGCCCGCCCTGCATAACTGTTCACATGACACAGTGCAATGCCCATCAACGTTGCAGGAGCCCGGCTGCCTTGAATATTTTATTGTGGGGGCAGAAGCCCCCATAGCCCCTAGAAGTTGGCTCATATGACACACACAGGCACACCTGGCATTCATTGAACACATCAGAGGGGGTTGGAATATACATCCTAGCTATGCACAGAGAAATGCTGCCCCCATGTACAAAGAGGCTGCTCTTTTGGTGTTGGTATGAAATGTGGGCAATGTGTGGACAAATAGATAGATGTGCATGGGGTTTCTTCATGTGAGCAACAACTCTGGTTGGCCAAGAGCTTCTCCACATGAGCAAGAACCTTCAATGCCCATCAGCAGACCATTCTGTTATTTATAGTCAGGGCTCCAAGAATCTTCAAAGCCCCCAGGAACCCTAGCTGTAAGCGATGGTTAAGAACATATGAACATTAGAAGAGCCTGCTGGATCAGGCCAATGGCCTACTTAACTCCAGCACCCTGTTCTCACAGTGGCCAAGCAGGTGCTTTTGGGGAGCCTGCAAGCAGGACCTGAGGACAAGAGCAATTCTCCCCTATCTTCCCCCTCTCCATGGCATCTATAATATTATAAATTTCTATCCTCTTGTCTCTTACACTCTAAACTGAAAGAGTCCCAAATACTGCAAGCTTTCTTCCAACCCCTTGATCCTTTCCATTGCCCTTTTCTGAACCTTTTCCAACTCCATGGTATCCTTTCTGAGGTGAGGCAACCAGAACTGGATGCAGTAGAGTTGCATGATGGCATTATGATATTGGCAATTTCAGTTCCTAGCATGGGATTTGTCTTTTTCACAGCTGCTGCACACGGGATTGACATTTTCACCGAGCCACCCACTAGGACAAGATGCCAACAACAACAACAACAACAGTGCCAAATTTGGATTGGGTCCAAAATGAGTGCTCTCTTGCTCTGTCTCCCCATCATTTGGAAGAGCAGGGGATAAACCAGCTTATTTCTGAGCCAATTGGGCATGAGTCATAGTAAGTCCATTCACCATTAATTCTGACTAAACCTGAGTATGTGTAACTGTTATCTCCCCTTCCTCTCTAGTTCTCCCTTGCTGATTTTTAAACTGTAAGCTTGCTGGGCTTCTCGTTCTCTTGAAAGTACCATCCACAATGACAACACTGCTGGTAACGATATTACTCTCAAACCAATAATAGTCTGTCCAATTCAACCATGAAACAAAATTAAAAAGTAGGACTCGTGCAGCTTATCCTCCCCCCGCCCCCCTGCCTGCACCTCGACCTCACTCATGGCAGAATCTCAGCCAAACTCAGCTGTGGGTTGCAGCTGGAATCAGCTTTTCATTTTGTAAAGTTTTTCATTCCTAAACAGTGGGAGCTAATCCGTTTGTCTCACTCTGCCCCCTAGTGGTAAAACAAGGCAGCCTCTGCAATTTAATCAATGTGTTCCATAAATTTTGACACTTACGGCTTATCCACATTTGCATTTTGCTCCCCTCTTTCCAGGCATAGGCCCGCGCTTTAAGGCTCCATATCTCAACATTGTTTTTTGGTTTGTTTCTATGTTCATCTCCCCCAGAACTTTCCCCACAAAATGTGGATTGCCATTTGCTCCAAGTGGAGGCTTAAAGAGCAGGTTTTCCCAGGGAAAGCTCTGGGACAAAAAAAAAGGGGGGGGGGCTTGAACATGGAGTTTTAAAGTATGGACCATGCCTGGAAGGAGTGGAAGAAAGGTAAGTGTAAATAAACTCATCAGCATAACAGTACTTGTGATTTATACTTATCTCTCATGAGCCTGTGGCCTTACAGATGTTGTCAGGCTCTAGCCCCCATCAGACCCAGCCAACATGGCCAATAGTCATGGATGATGGGAGTTGTAGTCTAGCAACATATTGAGGGCCAGAGGTCTCCCATCCCAGCATTAATACTTTACAGCACCAAGATGCACTTGAGGTGGTTTGCAAGAAATCATCCAACATAAACCACACTCGAAATCTAGGGCAGGAGCAGAAGTGGCATGGCGTCTATATAAAACCAGGATTGTTCTGAAAGCATTCCCTGCCCTCATTCTTGTTCTTCGCTGGTGCCTTACCAGGCAAGGACTCCCACTCAGGACCTCTGTGGAAAGCAAGTAAGGCTGGAGCTTGTTCAGACTATGGGGGAAGAAGTCCTCCCTTACTCAAGATGGGGCTGCATTCTCCCCAAAGGAGCTGGTTTGGTGAATCTTGTCCACCTTGATTGGCAGCAGCTCCCCTGGGACAATAGCGGGGGCCCTTCCCAATGCCAAATAGCCAAGATTCATTTTAGTAAATGGGGGGGGGGATTTTGAACTTGAAACTTTTGCATGCAAAGTGCAGGATCTTCTGTTGCTTTCTGACCTTCTCTGTGTATGCACTTCCTCCTTGATTTCTAGGTTGTGGCTCTGAAGAAAAGTCCATTTTCCAGTTTCATTTGGTGTACCTGCTCCTCCTGGTTGATCTAGAACAGGGGTCAGCAAACCTTTTCAGCAGGGGGCCGGTCCACTGTCCCTCAGACCTTGTGGGGGGACTATATTGGGGGGGGGAATGAAATTCCTATGCACCCAGAGATGCATTTTAAATAAAAGCACACATTCTACTCATGTAAAAACACCAGGCAGGCCCACAAATAACCCAGAGATGCATTTTAAATAAAAGGACACATTCTACTCATGTAAAAACATGCTGATTCCTGGACCATCTGCAGGCCAGATTGACAAGGCGATTTGGCTGGATCCAGCCACGGGCCTTAGTTTGCCTACCCATGATCTAGATTCTAGAACTTGCCTCAGCTTATATATACCTCAGCAACATCTAGATCAGACTGCTGTAATATTTTCTGCAGGCAGCTCCCCATGAATCCTGCTCAGCAACTATTTCTTAAAAGTGCTGTAGAACATTAACTAGAGTTGGCTGTAAAGATCTTTAATTGGACTTTAATCTTACCTTGAGGATTTTTTTTAAAAAGTGTAAGTTTATGGATTTTTTATTATTATACCGCTTAATATAGTTTAATTTATTTGAGTGTAAACTGCTCACATTTGATTTTGTATCAGAAGCAATTGTGATGTTGCATATTCATTTAATAAATAAGAATGACAACACTACAAGAATTGGGAAGTATAAAGAAGAAGGCAATTGTGTGATGGGGGGGGGAATTCACTGAAAGTGGATGGGAGCATTTCAGGCAAGCAGGTAAAATCTGCTTTTAATGAAACTGGTAATTCTAACCACATTTACATCTTTGAACATCTTGCAGATCAACAATGAAGAACTATTATTTGTTTGAACAAAGAGCTGTAAGTGAGGATGAAATGTGCAGATAAGTGAGGGTCCAAGTTCAGCAAGAATGGACCAAAGGGCCTATGCATGTGAAGACCATAATATATTAAGTGAGGACCAAGGACGGATGTGCACTTGCCGTTTATAATTCTAAAAATGTGTTATTAAAATGTGACACAAGACGGCACTGCAGAGCCACACACCGACAAAGGGAAACGGCCACTGAACCTTATAGAACGTTCAATTTAATAACGTTTAGAAGATCAATGTAGATCCAGCCTGAATGTCTAAATAAGTGAGGACTAACTGCCAAGGTAAGTAAAAGTCAAATGGAACAAATGAGCATCAAATGCCGGCTGTCACTATATGGTAAGTGAGGACCAAATTACTAAATTGGTGAGTGCCAAATATGGTGAAAATGAAATGCCTAGATAGGAGTCCTTTTTTTTTCATCGGATGATTTTGAGAAGGCTGCTTTTATGCCAACCCACTGAGGACCCATCTTCTCAGCGTATGTATGTATGTATGTATGTATGTATGTATGTATGTATGTACAGTGGTACTTCGGGTTTATGAACTTAATCCATTCTGGAAGTCCGTTCTTAAACCAAAACCGTTCTTAAGCCAAGGAGTGCTTTCCCTAATGAGGCCTCCCGCTGCCGGTGCCCTTCCACCATTCGGCTTCCGTTCTTAGACCGAGGTAAAGTTTGCAAACCGGGACACTACTTATGGTTTTGTGGAGTTTATAAACTGAATTGTTCATAAACAGGACTATTCTTAAACCAAGGTACCACTGTATTCCTGTTCGCACAGTGTGATGCATTGCAGCTAAAGACCAAGAGATGGCAGCAAATTCTAGCCTTTAACTATCCCGAACTTTTCCTGGTGCAGAGATGACTTTTCAGAAGAGCTCTGCATTTTCTCCGCTGGGCTAAATGCAACAAGCATTCAGCTTTTTCTTCCCATCCCCATATTTTGTAAAAAGAAAAAAGAAAAAACTTGCTTTTAATATTTAAAGCTCTCACATTCGTTTCCCTTAAATATCTATCCCCATTTGTAAAAGCATATCTGAACACATAGGAAGATTCTGGCTTTAAAAACTCCTTAGGAAAATTTAGGAATTTTATTTTTACAGAATGTAGTACCTTGTCACCTTTCGTGTTTACCATTTGTTGTTGTTGTTTAGTCGTTCAGTCGTGTCCGCCTCTTTGTGACCCCATGGACCAGAGCACGTCAGGCACTCCTGTCTTCCACTGCCTCCCACAGTTTGGTCAGACTCATGTTGGTAGCTTGAGAACACTGTCCAACCATCTCATCTCCCGTCCCCTTCTCCTTGTGCCCTCAATCTTTCCCATCAGGGTCTTTTCCAGGGAGTCTTCTCTTCTCATGAGGTGGCCAAAGTATTGGAGCCTCAGCTTCAGGATCTGTCCTTCCAGTGAGCACTCAGGGCTGATTTCCTTAAGAATGGATAGGTTTGATCTTCTTGCAGTCCATGGGACTCTCAAGAGTCTCCTCCAGCACCATAATTCAAAAGCATCAATTCTTCGATCAGTCTTTTTATGGTCCAGCTCTCACTTCCATACATTACTACTGGGAAAACCATAGCTTTAACTATAGACCTTTGTCGGCAAGGTGATGTCTCTGCTTTTTAAGATGCTGTCTAGGTTTGTCATTGCTTTCTCCAAGAAGCAGGTCTTTAATTTCGACTGCTGTCACCATCTGCAGTGATCATGGAGCCAAGAAAGTAAAATCTCTCACTGCCTCCATTTCTTCCCCTTCTATTTGCCAGAGGTGATGGACAGTGGCCATGATCTTAGTTTTTTTGATGTTGAGCTTCAGACCATATTTTGCTCTCTCTTTCACCCTCATTAAAAGGTTCTTTAATTCCTCCTCACTTTCTGCCATCAAGGTTGTGTCATCAGCATATCTGAGGTTGTTGATATTTCTTCCAGCAATCTTAATTCCGGTTTGGGATTCATCCAGTCCAGCCTTTCGCATGATGAATTCTGCATATAAGTTAAATAAGCAGGGAGACAATATACAGCCTTGTCGTACTCCTTTCCCAATTTTGAACCAATCAGTTATTCCATATCCAGTTCTAACTGTAGCTTCTTTCCCACATAGAGATTTCTCAGGAGACAGATGAGGATCAGGATTTTTCTGGAACTCTCTACTTTCTCCATAATCCAGTGCATGTTTACAATTTGGTCTCTGGTTCCTCTGCCCCTTCAAAATCCAGCTTGCACTTCTACCATATAAACATTTATTTTCAAGTATCTGCAGAAGAAGACAACCAAGATGATCAAGGGTCTGGAAATGAAACATGAGGAACAGAAAAGGAAGTTTCGTATGTTTAGACTGGAAAAGAGAAGACTGAGAGGAGATATGATAGCCATCTTCAAATATCTCAAGGGTTGTTACATGGAAGGAAGAGGGAACAAGCTTCTTCTCTCCTGTTCCATAGGTTAGGACCTGAACCAATGGCTTCAAGTTACTAGAAAGGAGATTCCAACTAAACTTCAGAAAAAAAAACTTTCTGATAGTAAGAGCTGTTTGACAGTGGAACAGACTCCCTCAGGAGGTTGTGGACTCTTCTTCACAGTAAGTTTTTAAGCAGACGTTGGAGGGCCATCTCTCATGAATGTTTTAGTTGAAATTCCTGCATTGCAGCCAGTTGGACTAGATGACTCTTGGGGTCCCTCCCCAACTGTACAGTTCTATGATTGATTAATCTCTTTGTCAATTGCTGTGGTCTGCAGTGGAGGGCTGGTTCATTTGAGTGAATGGTGCCCTGCCCCACCAACCTCAGTCTGCCCTCACAGTCAGTCCACACCTGCCTACCTTCTTTCTTGGAAGCAGTCTAGGGGGCAGCCTTGGCTTCCAACTTCTGCCTGCTTAGTTTCAGTAGAACTTGTAGAACTCATCAGGGAGGAAGGCAGGGACAAAACTAGTTTGGTTTGCTCTGCCTGTCCTTGGCTGCTTTTGCACCTGTCATTGACTCTGGCTCCACCTACTGTTGGGATCCCCACTTCCTGCCCTACCAGTCCTAAGAGGCACCCCCCCACCACTGTGACCTACCACCAAGCTGTGGTCCATCCCTACATTGCTTGGACCTTTGGACTTTTGTTCATAGACCAGGGATTAGGAACCTGCAAATCTCCAGATGTTGCGCTCCATCTCCCATCATCACTGAGCTTTGGCCATGCTGGCTGGGGCTGATGGGAATTGGAATCCAACAGCATATGGAAAGTCACAGGCTTCCCCCATCCCTGGCATATATTTATGAGCAGCAGGTCTCAGGGATTTTAGACATGGGCTAATCTCTACCTTGAGATTGCAGGGATTGCTGAGAGTGCTGGCATTGAAAAGGTTCTGACTCAGCCTGTCATTTGCTGTGGCTCCCTGCAGTTCCAGTGTGCAGCAGACATCACTGTCTGTCAGATGTGGGATTGATGGTTAGCACATTTTGTCATCTGCTGGCAACCCACTGATGAACCCCACATACCTACTCTACCTCTTTCACCATTCACCATTGCAACCTGCTTACTAGTTTATCTACCTCTGGTCCAAGCAACAGTGGAGCAGCACACAAAGGAGATGCCATGGCCTGCTTGCTCATTGGTTCACAGCTTAGCGAGCAAGCCTGTGCTAGCAATAAGTAGGAAGGAGAGCAGCCACCGCCGCCACCACTGGTGCTAAGGGCAGTACTAACTAATGGGGGGGAAAGGCCTGTTCTCATGTTCTTGGCCTCTGTGGGAACCTCTTGTAGCGAGGGCACATGAAGAAGGGCCTCCAGATGATCTCAGGATCTGGGTCAGTTCATGTGGTGAGAAACAGTCCTGGAGGTATCGCAGTGCTGAGCCATTTAGGGCTGCATAGGTCAAAACCAGCATTTTGAATTGGGCCTGGAAACTAATTGGCAGCCAGTGCAGTTTTGTCCTGGTGAGCAACCTGGCCACTGAATTCTGCACCAGCTGAAGTATCTGAACCGTCTTCAGAGGCAGACCTACATATA
>OFHU01003040.1:0-38276 GCA_900245905.1 Lacerta viridis
AAAAGGAGAGAAACAAATCAAACAGAGAAAGGAATGCTAACTGAAGTAAAGAGTCTAAGTATTATCGCACCCCATTTACTTTATAACTCATTCCACGGAGTAAAAATAAGACGCAATTGTGATATATTTAAGGATTTGATTGTCAAAGCCTATTGTTTTGCACTGAAATTGTACAGGCCTCAAGTATTTCACTTGGATTGTGTGCAAAATAAAATCTTAACTCGATGTGCTCCATTTGGCTCCACTTCTTGAACGTATTTTCCTCAAGATAAACAATCTAGTTCATCTTTTATTTGGGAGCTGCAGGCAGCTTGAACCCCCTCCCCAAGGCACGTTTACTTGGAAGTAACTTGATTCCCTCCGTTTTCATTGGATCTTACTTCTAAATAGACGCTATAGGATTGCTCTGTTATCCCCAAATATCAGTGCTATCCTATAGGTATCTATTCAGAATTGAGTCCCACTTACTTCAATGAGGCTTGCACCCAGGTAAGCTGGTCTAGAGGACTGCAGTCTTGCAGCTTGGTTTTACACATGTCTACTCAAAAGTAAATCTCATTAAGGCTTACTCCCAAGTAAATGAGTGGAGGACCTGCCCCCTTCCTTCCTTAGCCAATGAATAGGAAGAGAATACCCCAGGCTTTTGCTTGCAGAGGAGGCACAGAAGAAGCCAAACCAATTCAGAAATCGCTGGTTGTGATGGTGATGGTGTCGGGAAGACCCTCGGAGGGACAAGCTTGTCTGAAGCAGGGAGAGTTTTGTCAGTTAACTTTACTTGCTTTCCTCTGCGCACGCGCACTAACTTTTTACACGCGTTTTCTTGACAACTGGAGTCCGAAAAGCACTTATTGTGGAATAAGCTTTTGTAGTAGGCTGCATTCCACAACGTCAGATGCATAACGTACAAATCCACGAATATCGGGACATTTCCTTGAAAGCTTGCTTCACAATAAATTGGTTAGGTGTCGCGGGACTCTCTTTCTCTCTCTGCGGCAGACGGCCCCTCTGGAAACATCTACCTGGGAGTGAACCCCATGTAATTCCGTGAAACTTAACTTCAAAGTAAGGACGCACAGGACAGAGCTGCAAAGACACGGAAGAATTGACTAAGCCACACTAACAAATCTTATTAGCATTCTTCAGCTGGTCTGAAGGCTCCAAAATTCGAGGCAACTCCCATTTCCACGTCTCTGCTCCCCCCCCCCCGGCAACTACGTACCCTGTTGTGAAGGGGTTTTGCTGTGCTGGCTCAGACCACGGGGGACTTGTCTGTGAGAGTGGGCAACTGCCAGACTCCGTGGGAAGTCGATAGGCAAGGCACAATTGTTGTTTGAGGAAGGGCCGTGACTCAGCGGTATGCTCTGCATGTAGAAGGTCCCAGGTTCGATCCACAGAAAGACCCCTGCGTGGAACCCCAGACAACCCTACTAGTCAGTGTGGACACTACTGCACTAGATAGACCAGTGGTCTGACTCTGTTTCCTGTGTTCACCCGCCCACCTCCTATGCATCAGGCAGCCAGGAAGATACACTGCCTCTAATCGTGGAGGTTCAATTTGGCTAGTTATGGCTAGTATCAGGCGGGAAATGCCGTTTTAATGGGTTGGGAAGGCGGTTGAAGAGACACTGCTATGTCAGAGAGCTGGAAATGGGATTTCCACTGAACAGTAGAGAATTTCCTAACTGCACCAGCTTGTTCGCTTCGGGAATGGACTATACTTCCTCAGAGTTTGTTTTGTTTTTTGCTTTGTTTTTTTAAAAAGCGGTGGCTAGAAATAGTCACTTTTTAGGGATGCTGTTTCAGCGGGTTTGAGATCTCTTCCAAGTTTATGATCCTATGAGAAAGACGCTTATCTGAACGTCGCCCCAGACTCCGGGATATCTGCGCAGTCTCAGTTTTTGTTGCCTTCTTCCTGGAGGAAAGTCAAATGCAGGGGCACCATTTAGAGAGTGAGCAAGTCCCATTCTTCAGGTACTCTTGCCTCCCAGGAATATAATACTGGCAAATGGGAGAGCAGGCTGGCCCTTCCATCCGCCAGAGGAGCAGCAGATGCTCCAAAACTTGCTTTCTATTCTCTCCTCAAGCCCTTTTTCTTTTATATCGTGTCTGTCAGCTTGTGTGCCCTTAGCCAGGGACTGTCTCTCACATTCTCTGGCCAAAGCCAGAGTATCCCAAATTCATCCCCTCCCCCCCACCACACCTGAAAAGTCACACCATTCAGTATCACTGATTCTCATACCAGAATTTCTCCATATTAGGGCAGCGGGTTAAACAAGGCAACTGATGTAGTGTAGTCCTCAGAGTGCAGGACTAAAGCCAGAGAGAGTCCAAGTTCAAATCTTTGATCGTATTGGACCAGTCACCCTATCTTGACCTGATCTAACCGTCCACGAAGGGCTGCTGTTATAAGGGTTAAAAGAAGGAAGACCAAAAGTGCTAGTCTGAGGCAGTGAATTGGGATTTTTTTAAAAAATAAAATAGCCAATAATATATCAGTATTGAGACTGGCCCTCGTGACCAGGGTGGAACTCAAACTCTAAAACAAGCACCCCCCGCAGATAATAAGACACACCAAGCACGTTGCTTCACAGCACATATTTCAGTGTTTAAGCGCCCAGATCACAGGAAGCCACAGTTGTCTACACTGACTGGCAGTGGCTCCATAGGATTTCAGACCTGGAACATCTCCCAGCCCTACAGGGAGATGCTGGAGGTTGATCCCAGGGCCTTGTGCGTGCAGAAGAGATGCCCAGCCAGGTAGTTATGGCTCTTTCCTAACCAGTCTAAGCTTACATACTGGCACTGTCTTCCTGGGTTTCAAACCTAGAGTCTCTTACAACCCAGCTTGAGGTACCTAAGAGCTTCTGCATGCAAAGCAGATGCCCTTTCTCTAAAACAAACATACATCAGAAATCTGAGGCATTCTGGAGCCTGCTGGGTGTGTATGAGTGTGCATGCATCTTTTGATAAATATACAATAATTTTCTAAGTATTCCTTTTTTCCTGTTAATTCAAGTAAAACACTAATTAAAAAGACCCCTTAACTAGATAGGCTGTGCTGGGCCCATCCTTTGAAATAACTAGGCAGGCCAGACCACATCGCTCCCACCCTTCCTATCCCTGTTGAAACCGAATTAAGTTCTGAACAAAACCGGAATCGATCCATAATATTTTCTCAGATAAATAGCCTGCGAGCTTATCTACTCCAAACAACTACAGAAGCTCAGGCACAACCTGAACCGCCAACCAACCAACCACCCGCCTCCACGAGAACTCTTATAGAGATCGGTGACTGTTTTCCGTTGACTGCTTCTCATTAGGAGAGTCTTAATGGAAAGCATTTCAGCTTCAGAAGAGTTTATTGACAACTCAATGTGTAGACTGTAATGAAATATTTCGTTGATTTTTCTGGGTCTCCCAGCTACTCCTTCCCTGCTGCGCAGTAATCGTGGGAAGTCCCAAGCCACCTCCTAGGGGGTTCAGGAGAAAATAGAAGGTAATAACTGCATGCACTCTTTGCCCCCTAAAGAAGGAGCCCTCCAGACTTTAGGGGAAGCAGCCAGAAAGACTAAAAATCAGTTGCAACTCCCCTGCTCCATCCCGCTATTTAGACTATTTCTCCAATCCTTGGGCTCGGAGTTGGACATCCATAGTACTTCTAGTAAAATCAAAAACCAAAACATTCTACACTAAAGAGGAAGGGGAGGGAAAGATCAACGCCAGGTTTGTAAGCTACGAAGGTTCCAAAGCAGTGTTTGCAAAGTAAAGTAGTTACTGCGCAGCAACAAGGAAGACAAGTTGATTGTGGAGGGAAACTACCTCTTGGTTGCACTGGGTATTTCCTTTCAACAGCATTTTGCGCTATGCGTTCTACTTTGTAACATTTTTAAAAATCGAGGCGAATAGTTCCCCGACCCAAGACATATAGAATAAATAACATCTGCTTGTAAACAGGGGGCGCGCGGGGGGGGGGCGTGACCTGAGTTGTGCTTAGATCCCGGGACTCACATTCCTTTCCTGCCCAGATCATCCAAAGCCGTGGAGCGGGGTGAGGTAAAACGTGCGCGTTTTATTTGAACTGGTGTAGCATACACGGACACATCATTTCATTCGTCACGCACTCACACAAACGAATAATACAATCTTTCTATTTTCTTTCCTTAAAAAAACAGTGACATGGAGACCATTTTACTATTACATAGGCAAAGCGAAACGAAATAAAAAAATTGTTTTTGTTTTAGAAAGTGCCAAGTAAAATCTTTGCAGAGGAAGAAGTTGTTTGCTAATAATTAATTTTGTTAACCACCGTGTTTGGTTTTTAAAAGAAGACATATAAATCAGAATATTTTACCTTCCTCACACCCCGCAGAAAACAAAACAATATTTTGGATAGTTGCATTCTAGAAACAAAAATGAGAGGGGGGGTCCAGGTGGGGGCGACAAAAAGCGTGACTTGTTGTATAATAACAAACTTAAAACATCGAAGCAAAGGGGAAGCCTGGAGTTACAATATCTGCACACTTCCTTGGGAGTAAGTCCCATTGAACTCAATACGATTTACTTCTAAGTAGAGATGCATAGGATTGCGCTGTGCGTTAGAAACCAAGGAGCTCCTTCTGCCCTTGCGACATTCATATCCCCCCCACCCCCAGCGCAATTCCACAGGTTTAAAGAGTAATAAAGGCGATATTTAATGATTTGATTGTCAAAGCGCTGTTGTTGTTGTTGTTGTTGGTTGTAGAGTGAAATTATACAGGATTAAATAGTTCAAGTGAAGTCAAATCAAAATTTTAAATCAAGCTCTCTCCACCACCACCCGGGTTTCCAAATCAGCCAGACAGGTTCCTTTGATGTTTGCTCTTCTTTTCTCTCTCTCTCTCTCTCCCCCCCTTTTAATTTTTTTTTTTTTTAAAGGATGAGGTAGGAACAGAAGATTTATTGCAAAGAATGCGGTTGGATTTTGCTGTGGGGGCAAGGAGAGGATCGGAAGGCTGAAGCATGCGAGGCGAAGCCGGGTCTGGGATGGGGTGAAGAGTGCCGGAGAGGTAAGCCAATGGGAGCAAAGGTAGTAGTAGTAGTAGTAGTAGTAGTAGTAGTAATAATAATAATAATAATAAATCTCATCGAACAGAAGCCAGCAAAAAGTATTAAAAAACAAACAAACTTTTGGAACTCGGGAGGAAAGAGGGAGTGTTTGTTTGCTTTCGGTTTCAAGCTTCCTTCCTTTCCCCCCTCCATATCTCGTTTGCTTGAAAATACAGGGATGGAAATGGGATGGAAATATGAAGTCCCTTTTTTCGTATTAAAAAAAGAAAAGAAAAAGTAAACCCACGAAAAAGACTCAACTTTTTCACTCACCAGGAATATGGTACAGTAGCACAGGGGTTTCCCCCCTCACTCCTGTATATATCTATTGAAGTATTTGCATTGTTCTTTTACTTAGTAAACAAAGAGTCTTTATTCTCTCTCTCTCTCTCTCTCGGATGGGGCTGGTTGAGTTGTGTCTGCCTTTCGTTACCCCTCGGCCAAGGGAGTTCCAGTAAGTCCAGCACAGGGTGCGCTATAGAGCTCCCCACGCCCGTGGGAGATGTTTTGACCCCTTTTTATTTTATTTTGGATTCATTATTGTCCCTCCGTTTTAGGCGTCCTTTTTTCCTTCTATCCCCCTCCGCTCACCGCCCGCTCTTCCTTCCCTTTCCCCATCCTCTTTCCTCAATAAGCGGCGGAGAATTTCATGCGCTTCTGCTTCTGCCTTTGATTGCAAAACCAGACCCTCACCACGTTCTTCTTCAGGTCCAGCTTCTCGGCGATGGCGGCGATCTTCTCCGACGAAGGCCGCGGCTGGACGGCGAAATAGGCCTCCAGCGAGCGCTTTTCCGGCGCCGCGATGGAGGTGCGCTTGCGCTTCTTGTCTCCCGTCGAGTACACCTCAGGCTTGGCCATCTTCTCGCGCTGGGCCCGCTCCGCCTCCTCCAGCCAGGCTTCCAGGATGGGCTTGAGGGCCACCATGTTGTTGTGCGACAGGGTGAGCGACTCGAAGCGGCAGATGGTGCTCTGGCTGAGGCATCCGACGCCGGGGATCTTGAGGTTGGCCAACGCGGAGCCCACGTCGGCCTGCGTCACGCCCAGCTTGATGCGCCGCTGCTTGAAGCGCTCGGCGAAGGACTCCAGCTCCCGCGGGTCCGTCTCTGTCTCCGGTCCGGCCAAAACAGTGTGCGATGCCAGGCCGTGGGGCGGGTGGTGACCCATGCCCATGGGCGGCTGGCCGTGCGCTGGGTGGCCCATGGCGTTGAGGGCCGGCAGGTGGGCGTGCGGGTGGGGGTGCGCGGGCGCTGCCCCCACGTCCGGTAGCGGCAGGGCTGAGTTGAGGTGCTCCAGCAGCTCGCCATCCAGGCCCTGAGCAGGCTGGTGGTGATGGTGGTGATGGTGAGCGTGGTGCGAGTGGCCGCTCAGCACCGACGGGTGGTGCAGGTGCACAGACGACGAGGTGGGGGTGCAGGAGACCGAGACGCTGCTCATGGTGTGGTAAGTGGCGTCCGGCTTGAAGGGGTGGCTCTTCTGCGAGACAATGTCCACCGCCGCCAGGGCCTCGGCCCCGCGCAGCAAAGTCTCGTCCAGGCCGGCGAAGAAGTTACTTTGCAGCTGCGAGGGGGTGGGGAGAGAGATGGACAGGGCTCAGAGAGAGGCACGCAACCAGAGAAGGAAAGCAGGCACCTATCCACCACCTCCGACCCTAGCTGGGTCGCCTTGCTGCTGGGATATATCAAATGAACCTTTCCTGCCCCCCCCTTCTTTCCCGAAAGTATACCGTTTCCTACCTCCACGTGTCTCCCCTCTTCATTTGTGACACGCAACTTTTGAGAGGAGGACTGGGCTTGGGTAAACAGGAAGGGCCGGGACAGTGCCATCGGATCTCCGCAGAGCCGTCTTCTTCCTCTTTCCGGACTTTGCCCGAGTTATCTTTCGGGCTCACACATCACCCCAAATGTCCCTCGCCCCTCTCCTCCCTCTTCCTGCACCCCCGACTTGGAAATTTGATCTGCACCTTCGCAGAGGCTCCCGTCTAGGGGATCGGAGAGAACCAGTCCAACTGAGTAGGTCACAGGGATGGAGAAGGGAAGCAAGGAATCCAGGTACCGACATCCTTTCACAGAAATACTAGCTCCCACCATCACTTTCCTCTCTCCCCCACCTCCATCCCCTTTCCGTAGAACCTGTTCCTTACCTGCGGGGCAGGCAAGCAAGCCCTCCGGATGGCCTCGGAGCTGGAGTGGAGGTGGGTGTACTTGGGCTCGTGCAGGATGGGGTGCATGCTGAACGCCTGTTTGCTGTTCATGGACATCATGGTGGTGATTATGGTGGTGGCGGCGTTGGCGAGGAGCAGGAGGAGACCAGCAGGTGACCGCGCCAGCCCGGCTCCCCTTATTGTCTCTGCCGGCGCTCTTGCACTATCAATGACATTATAGAGCCGCCCAGACCACACCCGTCCAACGGGCCGCCCTCCCATTGGCTGCGGCGGCAGGACTCCGCTCCGCCCACTTCCGAGATCTCCGAGCCTGAAAGGGATTTTATTTGGTTTAGCAAGAGAAGCGCTCACGCTCCTTGCTCGCCCTTTTGCCGCCAGAGCTCCCGGAGGCGGCTTGTCAAAGAAGAAAGAGGGCCAGGGTGCTTCTCCATTATTATTATTATTATTATTATTATTATTATTATTATTATTATTACATTAAAAAACATCTTTTAAACTGTCACCTGTCCTGGAAATGAGTTATTTCCTTTGGCTGTGGCTGCCTGCCTTTGGGGAGGGACCTCCTGCTCATTCTGTTAAACGGGGGTGGGGTGGGGGGAAGAAGTCTTGCACTGACAACCACTATTCTAGCCCCATCTGAATTAAACCTCACGTGCAACAAGCAGCAGAGTTAAGAAAGCAGAAATAAAAAAATATCAACTTCAGGACATATGGGGAGGGAAATACGAGGATAAACAGTTCCGACAGTGGGGAGGGGAAGTCCTAGAAGCCCCCTCCAAAACAATGTATCTGAAAGTTGTGCTTTTGAATTGCCTCTGCCAGTGAAAATGAGATCTTGATTTCTATCCTTGATCTCCTTGCTTCTTTACCTTATTATAGATAAGTACCCGCGTTGGGACCAACCAAGAATGTATTTCACCTGTTGTGGCTTTTGTATTTCCACTCCTGACATAGACTAACATGGGTGTCTTCGATTTTAATATACTTGCTGCTAGCCTGCTTCTCCTTACTCTCTGTTTCAGTGTCTCTCCACTGATGGAGAAAAATGGAGTGACGGCGGGTTGCCAAAGAGCAGATGATAAACTTTGGCTGTCTTCACATTACCATTTACTCTGGCTCCAGTGCACTCCCCTCCCCGGTTTTTGAAACTGTGTCGCTGTGAGTTAAACCACAGAGCCTAGGGCTTGCTGATCAGAAGGTCGGCGGTTTGAATCCCCGCCACGGGGTGAGCTCCTGGTCCCAGCTACTGCCCACCTAGCAGTTCAAGTAGATAAATAGGTACCACTCTGGTGGGAAGGTAAACGGTGTTTCCGTGTGCTGCTCTGGTTCGCCAGAAGCGGCTTTGTCATGCTGGCCACATGACCCAGAAGCTGTACGCCAGCTCCCTTGGCCAGTAACACGAGATGAGCACCGCAGCCGCAGAGTCGGACACGACTGGACCTAATGGTCAGGGGTCCCTTTACCTTTACTTTTACAGACGTCACACATAACTATCATGTAGTTTCTTGAGCAATGCTGCTGTTCAATGTGCTTTCCCCACGAACCAAATTTTCAGTCCATAAGGAAAACCACCACATTTCACCACATTTACTTCTAAGTGAAGCTGAGGTGTGTGCATTTGAGACAGCAATTGCATATATGCAGCTGACTGTATATGCACTGATGACAGTTTTATGAATACGAGTTGGGAGGGGTTGTAGAGGTGCAGAGACCAAACAGGTAGTGCACACTGGGATAATATCACCCCCTCCCTGGCATGTACCACAGTGTGCAAAAGCAACTTGAAACACAGTGGCCTTAGAATCTATTCCATGGGTAGGCAAACTAAGGCCTGGCGGCCGGATCTGGCCCAATTGTCTTCAATCTGGTCCGAGGATGGTCCGGGAATCAGTGTTTTTACATGAGTAGAATGTGTCCTTTTATTTAAAATGCATCTCTGGGTTATTTGTGGGGCATAGAAATTTGTTCATCCCCCCCCCAAAAAAAAATATAGTCAGGCCCCACACAAGGTCTGAGGGACAGTGGACCACCCCCCTGCTAAAAAAGTTTGCTGACACCTGTTCAGCAATGACTTATCAGAGTATCAGTAGTCAGAGCATAGGTAAGAGGTTTTTCACATCACCTGCTAATTTCTATCTACAGGTGTCAGGGATTGAACCAGAGACCTTATGCATGCACAACATGGGCTTAACCACTGAGCTTCAGTCTGTCTCCTGGTAAATAGGAGACATTTTGTAACTACATAGAATCCTAGAATTGTATAGTTGGAAAGGATCCTGAGGGTCATTTACTCCAACCACTTGCAATGCATGAATCTCAGCTAAAGTATCAACAGCAAGTGGCCATCCAACCTCTGCTTAAAAACCCCCAAGGAAGGAGAGTCCACCACCTTCCCAGGGAGTTTGTTCCACTGTTGAACATCTCTTGCCATCAGAGAGTTGTTTCTGATGTTTAGTCAGAATCTCCTTTCTTGTAACTTGAATCCATTGGTTTGAGTCCTACCCTCCGAGGGAAAACAAGCTTGTTCCACCTTCCATGTGACAGCCCTTTAGATATTTGAAGATGGCTATCATATCTCCTCTCAGTCTCCTCTTTTCCAGGCTAAACACACCCAGCTCCTTCAACTTCCTCATAAGGCTTGGTTTCCAGACCCTTGATCATCTTGGTTGCCCTCCTCTGCACACATTCCAGCTTGTCAATATCCTTCTTAAATTGTGGTGCCCAGAACTGGACACAGTATTCCAGGTGTGGTCTGACCAAGGCAGAATAGAGTGGACTATTACTTCCCTTGATCTGGACACTATACTTCTGTTGATGCAGCCTAGAATAGCATTAGCTTTTTTTTTTTTTTTGCTGCTGCTGCATCACACTGTTGACTCATGTTAAGCTTGTGGTCTACTAAGATTCCTAGATCCTTTTCACATGTACTACTGGCAAGCCAGGTGTCCCCCAGTTTTATTTGTGCAGCTGATTCTTCTGTTTAAGTGCAGAACCTTACATTTGTCCCTATTGAAATTCATTTTGTTAGCTTGGGCCCAGTTCTCCAATCTGTTAAGGTCATTTTGAATTCTGATTCTGTCTTCTGCAGCATTAGCTACCCCTCCCAGTTTGGTGTCATCTGCAAATTTGATGAATTTCCCTCAGTTACTTCATCCAAGTCATTTATAAGGATGTTGAACAACAATGGGCCCAGGACAGAATCTTGAGGAGCCCCAATGGTCACTTTTCCCCAGGATGATGAGGAACCATTACTGAGCACTCTTTGGGTTTGGTCAGTCAACCAGCTACAAATCCACCTAAGAGTTACCTCATCCAGTCTACATTTTACCAGCTTCCATACAAGAATACCATGGGGGACTTTGTCAAAGGCTTCACTGAAATCAAGATACACAATGTACACAGCATTCCCCTGATCCACCAAGCTTGTAACTGTATCAGAAAAAAAGAAAAGGAAAAAAAAGAAAAAGATAAGAAAGTGCCATCTAGGGGGATGAGGGCCCCCCAAAAAATTTAAGGAGGGGGCTGAGTCCCACCAAAATACCATGCTTCTGCCAATTAAATGTGTTGTCATGACTCCCATTCCAAGTATGCTGACTGAGGCATGTATGAGTAAGAAAGTTAGCTTTATTCAAGGCATGCAATGGTACAGGTCAGGCTTGACATAGGTCCAGATTGCCATGGCCAGGATTATGTGGGAATGTTCAGGGTAGCAGGAGAGGATATATTGTTTATTAATATCCTTCCTAACTTCCGCTAGCAAGTTCCTTTACTCAGCAGAGTTTACATTCCCCTTTACACAGCAGAAAACTAGTTGCAAACTTGTGTGAGTTTCTTAAGACAATGCACAATTCAATCTGGTACTTGACTGCTGTCAATGGATTATATCCCACAGATTAGAGAATTCATGAGTGGCATCAGGAGTCCAAGATTTGATGCAAGTGACAAAGATATCTCAACAGATGGATTTGCCCCTCCTACCAGCATTTAAAGGCAAGACACAGCATGCTTGATCCTTCCAAGATTGGCTGCAGGCTTCCAAACCATGAATGATTGATGTTTTCATAGAGGGGGTAATCTGATACTCCAAACTATTACACCATGGCTCTCAGGAGTGGGACTTCCTGTGTTGTCATCTGTCATGGGGTGGGACACACAACATCACCTGCCAAACCTTAAAAGGGAAGGAGTTTAAGAGTTTGATGAGATGCATTCTACCTATGCTATTCATATGACTCTCTCTCTCTCTCTAAGAGATTGCTGTACTTAGAGGGTTGCTGCACTTCGAGGTGCATGCTTCGCTGGAGACATGGACAACAGAAGAAGTGGTGCCTAGTCCTAGGTGACGGAACTGAGGTCAGCCACCCCTGGCTCCTTCCTCTGCTGACCAGTCTCTCATCCTAGCAGGTTGGTGCCCTCTCTTATTGATAAGGGACCTCTCAATTTTATGGATGGAGGTTGACAGGGAGCCGGCAGGACTGTTTTCCCTCTCCGGTTCTCTCTCTTGGGCCACTCCACACACATAGCATCATCTGCATCCTTCTGCTTCTGCTCTTCACCTGAGAGCAATTGCTACCCCAGTGCTGACTCAACTATGGCTCACAACAGCTATGGTGCTCATCTTGAAAGCACTCAATGTCTTGGGACCCAAATACAATTAGAAGCTCCTCACCCTAGATCAGTCTGCCTTTTGTATTAAAATTAACAGAGGAGGATTTTAATCATGTTCTACCATTATGGGGGGGGGTTCATTCAATTGTGATGAAGTTTGTGTAATGCACTCCCCCTACACAGGAGCAGTCCTACCATTAGGGAGAGTGAGGCAGCCATTTCAGGCATGTGATTTACCAATGGGATTTCCATGGTATGGTGGGGTAGAATGTTGACCCCAGAGGAAATTTGCGTCTGTGGCAATGTCAGAAGGACTATCCTGTAGGTCTACTTATGTGTAAAATGCACAATAAAAAGAGTGCTGGGAGAAGCAGGAATGAATGGAGGGTGGTGGTGGTGGGGAGTATCTTCTGCCTGTGGTCAGTGCAGATGTGTGGCAAGGGTGCTCTCTTTCTTTTGCCTGCCAGCCCACTGGGTAGGGATGAAGACAGCAAGATAATAGGGAGGAATAAGGTGGTTCCTCCCATTGTTTGTTCTGGCCCTGCCCACTGCCAACATGTGACCCCTGATAAATTGCCATTGAGGGAATGGGCTCTTAGATAAGGGTGGAAAGTCTCCCTCCCTTTCTGTAACCACTGGACGACAGTGAGGAGGAGGCCCATGGTTGAGGTTGTGCATCACTGCCATCATGGCTTGGGGTGGAAAGGGAAGTTTGTAACCTAGTTGATCTAGTTAGCTTCAAAGAAGGGCTGAGGCCTAACAAGCATATCAGCCTAGCCCCAGGGGCAATAAACCTCAAGGCGCTGATTATGAGGATACTCATAGATGCTAGGGAGATTAATCAGGTCTGTAAAAACCTTTATTAAAAAAAAAAATCTGACCCACTTTGTACTAAAGGAGAGCTCTTAATTTTAAAAAGTGCAATTGCCCACTGAAGGTGCCAGGAGGGAATTCATCAAGAGCAGCTGCCTTTTCCCTCAGCGTTAATCCTGTTTAGGATTTTAAATGGACAACTTGGTGAGTTTCCGGAGCAAACGCGGCTTCTTCCATTAAGAAGCGGGAATCTTTTTAACGGGTCACCCAGGCAGCAAAATGCCCCTCTTGCCGCCTCCTACATTAGTAGGAGGGCTGGCATCCCTACCACTCCAACTCTCAGTAGAGAAGGGAGTGTGAGGGAAAAGAATAAAAGGAAAAGAAATTACAGATGGGGCAAAGTGTGTCTCTACTTTTTAATACTAAATTATTCACCATAAGTAAAATCATGTGTGTCAATTGTGAAAAGAGTCCAATTTGTTTGATTTACATGGCATGGGGGGGTGCCCTCGGGTAGGGGGTGTTTAACTACCTCCTTTAATGCAATTGCCTGTGGCAGCTCACTAAATATTTTATAGGCTGCCTCTGCAAAAAGTGAGGCTGCCTCATCTGATCTGCACTTGCAGCCCATCCTGTGTATAAAATGGATCTGCTTGGGCAGTCAGAAGAAACCAAACTTATTTTAATTGAGTTAAGCAGCACAATAAAACCACCTAGGCAGTCCAAAATACAAAACAAAAAACCCCACCACTAACAATGTCCTAACATGTCTGGGGAAAAGCAACAGTTTTCCCCTGGAAAATATATTGACTCCTTGATCCTAATGGTGAACCCAAAGTTTGGAGCTGCAGAGAAATAGAATTTGTAATAAGTAGCCTAGAAAAGTTTCAGGGATTCGAATTAAAATATGTTCTGAAGTCTTGGCAATATACAAAATGTTAATACAGTAACATAAATCAATGGATTAGGTATTGAAAGACATATTAATAACTTGATGGATGTAATTACAGTGTTTCCCTAAAGTATGGTGTGTGTGTGTGTGTGTGTGTGTGTGTGTGTGTGTGTGTGTGTGTGTGCTTGTCCAATCCTAAGTCTGGTAAGCAAATAGCCTTATACCTCAAATGCATTGCAGTCTGACTTCCAACTTGTTAGGCTATCAAAGAGCTTTCTTGTTCTTGGCTTTCCTATCAGTCACTTTCCAAGGGATGATAAGAAAAAGAGAAATCAATAGATTTCATAGAGGCTCCTGAGTAATGCTGCCTGTCCCTGGGGCTTCCCCATATGCAAGGGTGTTACACAGATTGTGGGGACACTCAAAGTGGGTTTGGCAGGAAGTTCAGATGTCCATATCCTCAGGTCAAGTTATTTATCACCATTTGCCCTGGCAGTGGTGGATGCTGGGAGGTGTCCTTCAGAACAAGCAATTTTTCACAGTACTGTGCACCCACAGCTGGCAAGCATTTGCACTATTGATCTGGGGAGGACAAGCGCAAGCCACCAGTGTCAAAAGCTGTGTCAAAACACAGACCTATTAATTGAGAGCCTCTGGTTGGCTTTGTAACATTTGGTAGTGCTAGAAAACAATTGGGAAGGGCCTCCTTTTAGTCAAGCACTGTACTGAAAAGGCCACCAAACAGGATGCCGAGGAGCCCACAGATCTTAAAGTGGCCACCCTTTAACAAAGGAATTTCAAAAGGGGCTTTGAAGTGGAATAGCTGACTTATATCAGTAAATTCAATTCTACTTATTTGAGTCTGAATAGAGAAAATGGTTTCCTGCCCCATTACATATGTTAATCAACACAGCATTGCCAAGTTGGTTGTTTTATCACCTCTTGCTGCTGTTTAAAGGGTCGCTGAGCTTTTCCCCCTTTTCATGCATGCATGCATGCATTCTAGTTCTAACGGGGTTGCCACAAGCTGTACTTTTTGCATTTCATTTTCCACACCACTTACAACTCCACTTCCCCACCACTGTGTGTGTGCGTGTATGTGCGTGTGCGTGCGTGTGTGTATTTGGTGCATTATGCATTTGGTGAAATAGACTCATACCAGGGGTGGGGAACCTCTTTCATCCCAAGGGCCAGATTCAAATATGACCAGACTTCTGAGAGTTGCATGCCAAGGTGGAAGTGGGCAGGACAAAAGTGAGTGGTGAAGAAAATACTCTGGCTGTGTACACACATTTAAAGCACATCCCTCCCTCAGTCCCACAGAATTATTGGAGCTGCAATTTGTTAAAGGTGCAGGGAATTGCTGTTCTGTGAGGTGCAAATGCCACTTCCCAATATTTGGGACATGACAGGGGGCTGCTTTCAATGTATGGTGTGCATGATGCAAAAGCAAAATAAAGGAAGAAAAGAAGAAATAAAATTTCCTCCAGTGGAATAAATTAAAAATAATTATAATTAGGAAAAATTGAGAAATAAAGAAACACAATCCCCTCCACTGAAAACACACACACACACACACACACACACAGTGTGTGTGTGTGTGTGTGTGTGTGTGGTGTGTGTGTGTGTGTGTGACTACAAATATCTTCTTCTATCACTAGTGGGCCTCCTTGCACACATAGGTTTGCCCCAAGGGGATGGGGAGTGGGATAGGAAGAGAGAGAGAGAGAGAATTCTTGCACTTTTGAATTGATCCCCCCACACTCCTGCCTTTCTTCAGCACCTTTTGGATTTTGTTGGTGGAGAGAGCAGTGAATATAGATTCAGGAACACTGAGAACAGGCATCTCATTACTGGTAAAACTAAGCTGTTATAACCTTGATGACTCTTGAGTCATTTATTACCCCTAGTTGAGGTTCCATTAGGATGACCCACCAACATCAGTTGATTCTCAGTAACCTCCCATTTGCCCACCTTCTTACTTACAACTAGTTCAAGGGGTGTCCCTGGCTGGCAGCCTCCTCTGCCTTAGTCTCCAGGTGTTGGCTCTTGTAGAACTCAGCAGGGAGAAGGATGGCAACAAAAACTAGAAGAAGCTGGTTCTCCATGTTGTTGGCTCTGATTCCACCTCCAGTTGCCTTCTCTGTCTCATCAGCCCTCTTCGCCACCAGCCATCACTGACTACCCCTTTTTATTTTTATTTTAAATATTTTTTATTGATTGTATAAGATTTTAAAAAGGATAACATCACACTACATTTTATACAAAAGATAAAAAGAGAAAGAAGGAAAAAGAAAAAGAAAAGGAACAATAGGTTCTTCTTACATAGATAACTTACATCACATTATTGGTTGACTTCCCTGCCCCCCCCATCTGAATTTCATTTCCTTAATATTCTCTAGCAGTTTCTATAAAGTAACATCTTAACCATTATACTTCTAAAACATATAATTAACCTATTTATATAGCCACCTCCTAAGGCGACACTAAATATTATAATACTTATTCAAATATTTTAAATTTCTTCCAATCTTCTTCAATCGTCTCTTCTCCCTGATCGCAGAGTCTTCCTGTCCGTTCGGCAAGTACCATAAAGTCCATCATCTTCATTTGCCATTCGTCTATTGCTGGTATTTCCTGGGTCTTCTGATTCTTGGTTAGTACAATGGTACCTTGAGTTACAGACACTTCAGGTTACAGACGCTTCAGGTTACAGACTCCGCTATCCCAGGAATAGTACCTTGGGTTAAGAACTTTGCTTCAGGATGAGAACAGAAATTGTGTGGCAGCAGAGGGAGGCCCCATTAGCTGAAGTGGTACCTCAGATTAAGAACAGTTTCAGGTTAAGAACAGACCTTCAGAACAAATTAACTTCTTAACCTGAGGTACCACCTCAGGTACCTTGTGGCAGTTGTGGCATACAAAAAGAATGTTGAATCCTTTTTGGGCTGACTACCAGAGGGTGGCACTGTGGGTTAAACCACAGAGCCTAGGGCTTGCTGATCAGAAAGTCGGCGGTTCGAATCCCCGTGACGGGGTGAGCTCCCGTTGCTCGGTCCCAGCTCCTGCCCACCTAGCAGTTCGAAAGCACATCAAAGTGCAAGTAGATAAATAGGTACTGCTCTGGCGGGAAGGTAAATGGCATTTCCGTGCACTGCTCTGGTTCGCCAGAAGCAGCTTTGTCATGCTGGCCACATGACCCAGAAGCTGTATGCCAGCTCCCTCGGCCAGTAACGTGAGATGAGCGCCACAACCCCAGAGTCAGACACGACTGGACCTAATGGTCAGGGGTCCCTTTACCTTTACCCCTTTTTAAGAGAGGTCCCTTCCCTGCATTCCAGTGCAATTTCTCCACCCCAAGAGAAGTATCTCTCAGTCAACAAACTCTGCTAAAGAACAGTAGATAGCCAGGAGTTCATACGGAAGGAAGCAGAAGGTGACCACCTGACCCTCTGGTTAGAAAAGTACAGCTTGCCATGACCTCATGAACATGCTGGCCCCTGGTGAAGAGCTCACCACCTCTTCCCTCCCTGCTTTTTAACCTTAGGACAAAAACCATGGCTACAGGTTGTGTCCAAGGGGGAGAGCTTTTAACCATGATCTCAGGTTTCAATGACATGCTTGGCTGCAGTCCTGCACTGGCCTAAAAAGCCAAGGGAGGAACAAAGTGTTTGTATTCTCCTCCTTGGGAACCAGTGCATTCATTTTAAACTATGGCATGATGTTCAAAAGCAGCCATTGCCTGCCAGACTCCATACCCACTTAAGGCTTCCTATTTTAAATTCTAGTTTGTTGATGTACATTTACCTGGTGGGAAAAACAAGTAGCATCAGTTGAGAGGGCTGGTATTCATCAGAATGGAAGAAAGGGTGTAACTCTTTCCTCTTCTACTGCAAAAACCCAACATCTGAAGATGATATTTGTTTAGGGCAGTAGTGGTCTCCAAGCAGCTCTATCTGGCACCAGAGACTGTCCCTAGTGCATGCCTCCTCCCCAAGATACACCCCCCACCAACTTTCTTTCTCAGTCTCTCCCAAAGCCTTCTTGAACTGGATGGGACAGCTTGCTTGCAGCTTGCTGGATGGGACATAGATGTGTGTGAATGCAGGTGTGTAGAAACCTCTGGCTTTGGAATGTACTCTACTGTACAAGAGTAAAAGTTTTATCTGTTGCTCTGCCCACTTTTCCATCTGGCCCTACCCATGTGATCTTTGGAAGATTGCCCACAAGGAATGCAGCCCTTGAGTTGCAAAGAGTTGCAGAGACTTAGACAGGGTGGGGCCACAGAACCATGCCTGTGGAAGCTGTCATGATGACCACCTGCACTTCAGAAGTGACTCTTACATCACTCGCTTTGGAGAAGGAATCCCCACTTGGAACCTGCCTCCACTGCACCCTGCAGAGCTTTTGGTCCACAGGAAGACCACATGGCTCCATGAAACACAAGCCAGAAAGACAATCTCCTCAGAATGACTCCCTTGTGTACTGGCAGGCGACTACATTGGGGAGATGACTGTGTTCAAACCTGCACCTGGGAGCAAAGCCCAACTTGCAGTATCCATTGCACAGCCACTGGGGTCTTGCAGCCAAAGGGAAGCCAAGGCTAGGCACTCTGGGATTCTTCTGCTGTGTCCCTGGAATCCCCCTTCAGCAATAATTTCAGACCTTCAGAATTCCTAGAAGACAGGCAAAGGCTTGAGTGGTAAATATTTAATACGTAAATATTTAATACAGAGAACACTCCCTTCTCCTCGCTTCATGCATATTAATGTTATTAAACCATCTCTTTCAGCAAGCAGCAATTGGCTCCTCTACTTCTGACTCCTGCACTCCCTCCTGTGGGGCAGTAGAGAGAGAGGGCAGAGACCTCAGAGAAAAGATTGGGTGAAGCTGTTGAGCATCCATGAAGGATGTTGAGGGGCTTGGCAAAGCCAGGTTGGAAGAGTGAAGTGGATACTGAGGGGGGGGGGATGAATTGGAAAATGTCCCCTCTGCAAATCATGGTAATTCAGATGGAGGTAATTTGCATTGGAAAATCTTCAGTTTGCATTGGATAAGATGTCTGCCCAGGCAGTGATCTAATTTGGCATGGCATTATCTCACTTACATTTAGTAATCAAGGCTACAATAAAACCCCATTGATCCCTGCCATTGATATAGTCAGCAGCCTATTCAGGGTTGCAAGCTACCCCTCCCCCCACCCTGAGAGGCTTCCTATGTTTTAAAGGGTTGTGACCTGATTTTAAGACATTTATTCCAGTGCTTCTGTTGCAGGGAGTCTTCAGAATCTGAGTCGGACGGTGGAGCAAAATTCCCCATCAATCACCCCCCCCCCGCATGACATGGCCGCCCCACTGAGCCTGGCTGCCTCCCTGCTTCCCATTGTGCATGAGCTGCTGACAGCTCTGCTGTTGCCACTGAATCCTTGCCCACAGCTTCACTGATGCTGATGCTACAATGCAGCAGTGGCAGTGAGGCACAGTGGTGAGGGCAAGGGCACATCAGTGGCAGTGGCATGGGTGAAGCCATGGTGGGGCTGCTGCTGGTGAACTGGGGCTGGCAACTGTGTAGAAGTTGAAACAGGGAAGGGCAGGGTGGATAGTGCTTGAAATTGCTTCACCTCACTGAAATGCCAGCCTTGGCCCTGTGTTTCTAAGCCTCATTGAATTCCTGTTCAGTTCAACAGAGCTCCACTTGGAGCTGTCCATGGTCCTGCTAATTTGCTTGAACTCCTGCTCCTGTGTTAAATAGTCCGCTTGAACTCTGGCCTGGCCTACAAACTCCACCTGGAACATTCTTGACATTAGAGGCTTAATGTGGTTTAAATCTTCCCCTTTTCCAGGGAACCAAACTACAATTCCTTGTATTCTTTGGGGGAAGCAAGGAAAGCTATGGTTTAGCAGTGTACCTGTCTGTACCGTATCCTGCGTGTATCATTTGGCAGCAATATAAAGGACACCAGCTGCCTTATTTTTAGCATTTTAGATGATGCACTCATGGTGGCTCCCTGGCCATCTTTTTATATGTTCCAGATTGTCCTCTGATGCACCGCTTTCTCCTCATGGTCCAAATTTCCAGTCATCTCTCCAAATTTAAATCAATGCTTCCTCCTTCCCCCGCTTACTTTCTGAGAGGTGATGTCACTGATGACCTGTCTTCTCCTTCCTCTGTAATGGCTGGCGCCTGGGCTATTATATCCCAGCTGCTCAGTTCTGATTGGCTGACAGCCAGTCCCAACCTCATAAACAATGGCTGCGTTGCTGTAAATGGCTGTTCAGGAGGAAGAGGGAAGTGGGAAAAGAGCTAGAGGAAAGGAAAGAGAAGGAGGAGGAGATATTGTTGGAAACAGCTCTTCGACTAAGGCGGAGACTTTACCAGAAGAAGAGGCATGTGAGCTGTCAAATGATTATTGGCACTGATCAGCAAAAGAGCTTTCTTTGCAAAAGGCATGTTTGTGCTGTTTAGTGGGTTTTTAAACATTGGAAATAGGCATGAAATATTGCTGATTGCATGCTGAAATAAATTTGCCCCGAGAAATTATCCCAAAGGTTACAATGCCCCAGTTGGTGTTACGTGGGAAGAACTGCAAGGCAGGAGTAGCTGTACCCTCCTGGTCTAGACACTGTTCTCTGCATTGGCCATGGAGTTGGTTTGGGGTGGAAGTGGGTGCTTACTCTTTGCTCCACTGTGAAAACCAAGACAGCTGGAATATGAGCAGACACCCTGAAATGGGTAAGGGAGCCCGTTCCTTTGTGCAAAAGTGGAAAATGTACCAGTTAGGGGCAATCCCTGCAGAGTCTGTAAACACATTTATTCAAATGTGTTTGCAAGCCAACTTGTACTAATGTTAAAATCCTTTCCAGACATTTTGTTGAAAAACTGCAACAATATTTTCTAAAAAATAAATAAAGCATCAACAATACACTAAAAATATGGCATTGTTCTGAATGATTATATCTTGCCTCACATCGTCCCGCAAAATTATAGGATTACAAAGTTGGGAAGCACCTTGGAAGTCATTTAGACCATCCCGCAGCTTAGTGCAGAAACTTGTAACAGGTACAGCATCCCTGGCAGATGGCTGTTGAGCTTCTGCTTACATACCGTATGGACCTGGATGCTTCCCATGCATGAACAGATGTCTACTGCTAGGCGCCTTTCCCTTGCACCCTTGGAAAGGAGCTGTATTGGTGCACCTCCCAGCAAAAAAAAAAAAATAACTTTACCATAATAACCACATTAGAAATTACTACGTTTTACGCAACCAAAGAACTCAAAGCGTCTAGATTGAGGGTAAAGCGGGGAGAAAAGGTAAAGAAAAAGAAAAAGTCATGCACTTTTGTGCCATGGTGCAAGAAGGATTGGATGCTTCTCCTGAGTTTGATGTTGCTGCAACAGCAACATCGCATCACCACGCACATATACGCCATACATTCCATAGTCTGATAGGTGCATCACTGGAGGCTGCAGGTTTCACAAACACTAGGCCACTGCTTTCTGCATGTACAAATTGTGCCAAATTTCAGGAGAAGAGCTGCAGTAATTTTCCCATAAGGGAAGCCATTACTGTTCTGGGAGGTGGGGTGAAGTGCACAAGAGCAAATGCTATCGGGACATTTCACAATGGGCAAAATGAAGGGTTGTAGTGATGGGGGTTGAAGATGAAAGTCTGATAAATAGATTCATTTCCACCACAATATTACATAGTAGCATTCCATTTTGTGTCATGCATTTGATTGCTTTTGATTTCATTTCAGATTGCCCTAGGTGAAAGCATATTAAACACTAAGCACTAGGGATGAGTGAATCTGTCAGCTTTGGTTTCTCTCAGGTTCTTAATTTTCCAGTCTTAAATTCAATTCACCACTATATCAGTTTTAAAATTCACTTTTTAAATAGTCCTCATGAAAATTTGTCAGCCTTCCAGTGAAAAATTCTTCTAATATACACTATTGTGGGTGTGTACTTTTGGTTAAAATACACATTGTTGCAAGCAATTTTCCCTAGTCCAATGCATTTTTGTATATCACTGTTACGAATATATGCATTTTTAGGCACACTTTACTCTAGTATATGCATTTGTATACACATTGCTTGGCTGGAAAGCTGCATTCCAAAAATGAGAGAAGTGTTAATTTTGAAGGATGACTGTTCTGGTTCTCATATTGTTTTGGAAAGTGCAAATTAGGTGCAGATTTGCCTTTAAATATGAACTAAATTAGATTTCTCCCTGTTCCTTACTAAACATGGAATTGGTGGTGTTTAAGGGATACAGTGGCAGAAGTGGAATCATATGGCAATTTGCTTAATATCTTAAAAAAAAAACCTGTTAGAAAATATAGCACCAAACCCTCCTTGTGAGAGAGCTGCTGCCCCCATTCAACACTGCCGACTCCGTAAGGTTGCCACAGCCATGGCCATTCTTCATGCTGTTCAGCAGGATCCTTGCAAAATCTACTAACCCAACAGTGACTGAAGGGCCCCACAGTTGTTCCAGTCCAGCCATTCTTACCTATGCAGCAAATGGCTCACCAATGGACCTTCTTGGTGGGACTCCAAATAAGCCTTTCGCAAGACTAATAAGGACTCATGGATGTACCATGAATGTGCAATACATGTATACAGGCAGGGTCACATCCTCTAGTCTAGGTCAACAAAAATAAAATGTGCTAGGTTGTACTCAGGTGAAACGCAAACAGAAGCAGGGGAAGTGGCAATAGAGAACACCCAAGAAAGCCTCTTTACCTATCAAATATATATCTGAAATACTGCCTCCGCTACAGACCTTTATAATAACATCAGCAGAGAGGAACCTCTTGACATTTCCACCACTCACAGAAGTTCAGGGAGAGGAACCAGGAGAGGGAAGCTCCAAGGTTGCAGAAGTCCTTCCTTACATAAGTGTGTTCATTAGATAGTTTCTATAATAATAATAATAATAATAATAATAATAATAATAATAATAATAATTATTATTTATACCCCGCCCATCTGGCTGGGTCTCCCCGGCCACTCTGGGCGGCCTCCAACAAATACTAAAATACAATACAAAGTCACAAATTAAAAACTTCCCTAAACAGGGCTGCCTTCAGGTATTTTCTAAATGACAGGTAGTTGTTTATCTCTCTGACCCCTGATGGGAGGGCGTTCCACAGGGCGGGCGCCACTACCGAGAAGGCCCTCTGCCTGGTTCCCTGTAGCTTTGCTTCTCGCAGTGAGGGAACCGCCAGAAGGCCCTCGGTGCTGGATCTCAGTGTCCGGGCTGAATGATGGGGGTGGAGACGCTCCTTCAGGTATACAGGACCGAGGCCGTTTAGGGCTTTAAAGGTCAACACCAACACTTTGAATTGTGCTCAGAAACGTACTGGGAGCCAATGCAGATCTCTCAGGACCGGTGTTATGTGGTCCCGGCGGCCACTCCCAGTCACCAGTCTAGCTGCCGCATTCTGGATTAATTGCAGTTTCCGGGTCACCTTCAAAGGTAGCCCCACGTAGAGCGCATTGCAGTAGTCCAAGCGGGAGATAACCAGAGCATGCACCACTCTGGCAAGACAGTCTGTGGGCAGGTAGGGTCTCAGCCTGCGTACCAGATGGAGCTGGTAGACAGCTGCCCTGGACACAGAATTAACCTGCCTCCATGGACAGCTGTGAGTCCAAAATGACTCCCAGGCTGCGCACCTGGTCCTTCAGGGGCACAGTTACCCCATTCAGGACCAGGGAGTCCCCCACACCCGCCCGCCTCCTGTCCCCCAAAACAGTACTTCTGTCTTGTCAGGATTCAACCTCAATCTGTTAGCCGCCATCCATCCTCCAACCAGCCTCCAGGCACTCACACAGGACCTTCACCGCCTTCACTGGTTCTGATTTAAAAGAGAGGTAGAGTGGAAGATGCTCCTCTTTATCCTGGCCCTTAACACCTGAGATATGTGTGTGTGTGTGTGTGTGTGTGTGTGTGTGTGTATTCAGGTACCATGCTATCCTGGTGATGGTAATTTGTTTTGAACTATTTTTAATATTGGATTTTAAATTTATGTAACCCACCCAGGGACCTTATGGTGAAGTGTGGGCAAGAAATCAAAGTACTATTAATAATAATACATGGATAAACTTCCATACCAGCAGTGATTGTAGACACATGATGAGTTATTTTTACTCACCAAATTTTCCACAGAAATAGGGAACCCATATTAAAATGGGGGCAGGGGAGTATGGATTGGCCTTGTGATCACGGACATTGCAAAAAACAAAACAACCCCCCCAAACAACTGTGTGTACTAGTAGCATGGATCTGGAAATACCCTAGAAGAAAATAAGTCATTACATTAATTGTAGTTAGTTACAGAAAGAATGAATTAAAAAAAATGGGAAGAGAGGAAAGGATACAGCAGAAAAGAGATGGTAAGACAGGGGAGAAAGGAAGAGACTTAGTTTCTTAAGTGAGAAGCAAAATTATCTTGATTTCTGGCTGAATAATTCATATTTGCCACAGGCCATGTATTCTTGCACTTAGGTGTCAAGTGTTTACTGCATATCTCTCCTGACAGGGTGCTTGTGTGATACTCCAACATCACTGTCATGAGAAAGAAAACACAACAACTGTACAAGGGAGAAGAAACAGTAAATGTGGGAATGACAGCTTCCTCCACCTCAATTTGAGAATAATTGCTACAAATGATGCCCCCCTACCCTTTAATAAAGAGTTTGTCTAGCTCCCCCAACCCCTCCTCGTACAACAAAAACAGCTGTACAGCCAATTAAGATGCTAACTGTGTCCACAGGGACTTATCTAGGAATTGTGGGAGAAGCTTCTTGGTCCAGAGAAATCTGATCCTTGCTCACCGGTGCAAGCAGATTCCCCCCCCCCCGGATCTTTGACTTTGGCCTAGGCGGGATGCATAACACGGGGGCTTGCAATGGGCTTGTAGATGAACTATCACCACTTTACCAGAAAGTTAAAGCTTTGAAAGACTAGAGCAGAAGGAATGAGATTATTAAAAGACAAAGCCCTTCCTTGCAATAGCTACCATTGGACATCAAAGATGGGCTTCATTTTCTGGGAAGCTTTGCAATAAGGGTGAACAAATGTAACCAGACTTCATCCAAAAAGAAAAAAGTTATAAACTTTATTTTATTTGAAAAACATTTATAATTCAAAAATATTAAGGCTGTTTATTGAAACAAAATACAGGTTACTTAAAAACGGCACATTAAATAACGTCCAGTTAATAAATGAAACAGCAATACCCAGTGCTGATTAAAGTGCTGGAAAAACCACCTGAATAAGGATAAAAGTTTTTAGCAAGTGCTAGGAACACAGCATTACCAGTACTTCCCTGAGGGGAAGTACGGTAGTTCCTTTAGACCAGGCTTTGCCAGCCTGGTACCGTTGGGAAAATATTGGGGTTCAATACCAAATACCCTGTGGCATGAGTAGGCAAACTAAGGCCCAGGGGCTGGATTTGGTCCAATTGCCTTCTAAATCTTGCCCGTGGACTGTCTGGGAATCAGCGTAGTTTTTACATGAGTAGAATGTGTCCTTTTATTTAAAATGCATCTCTGGGTTATTTGTGGGCATAGGAATTTGTTCTTTTTTCTTTTTCTTTTTTTCCAAAATATAGTCCGGCCCCCCCACAAGGTCTGAGGGACAGTGGACCGGCTCCCGGCTGAAAAAGTTTGCTGACCCCTGCCCTGTGGGTGCAGCCTGGACAGCCAATAAAATCCAGATTCGAGAGGTCAGCAAAACAGGCTGTTTATTTAGGCATTGCAAGGCCAGTGCAACACAACCTCAACCATCAAGTAGCGAGGGGTGAGACACCCAAACATTTCAAATAGCAATATTTGCACACTTTTCAAACTTGCAAAGAGGCAGTTACTCATGAGGCACAGCAACAAGTATAAGGCATGGCAAGCAGCTTCCTTTCCTCCCGCCATCCTGCTTCCAAGATTCTGCAAAGAGGCCTCTGTGTATGTGTTATTCTGTCTCACTCTCGTGGTAACTTTGAAAAACAATCCTTCCTTCACAATCTAACCTTCACTTGCTCAAGTCCTTCTCGCCCACGCTTCAGTTTTCATTCTATAATTTCAATAATATGATATAATTTCAATAATCTCCTGTCTCAGTGACATCTATGCTGGTTTAGCCATGTCCACAGAATACAAATTGGCAAGATTCCCAAGGACATGATCAACAGGGAGTGGGCTTCAGGCACCAGGTCTGTTGGCAGGTGAACTCTGTGTTACAAAGATGTCTGCAAACATAACATGAAGACTGAGACATCAACCCCACCATGTGGGAATCCCTTGCTGACAACCGCGGTGCCTGGAGCCAGACAGTTGGGTTGTGTATCCACAGCAGTGACCAAAGCAGCAATGACCACTAAGAGGAGCAGAGAGGGAAGAAATGCCATGGCGCATCTGCAGCAGAACCAGACGCCTTCATCTGCCCCAGCTGCAACAAAACATGCCTCTCCTTTATTGATCTCTGCAGCCACAGCAGGCGCTGTAATTTTCCAACAGTTTGACTTCACCTCCAAAGGTGCACTCCTCCTCATAACGGAGCTGTTTCCAGAGAAAGAACTGTGAGGGGAGAGAGACTCTGAGCAGCTGTTTACTGTACAGTGAATTGGGTTCTGTGAACCAAAATGAACTGAGTTCACAGGCCTTCCTAACACAAATTCATCATTATTTAAACCACACTTCCTTCATTTTGCAGGAGAGAGGCTCATGTTATTGTGGCTGTTGTTAAAGATTTGGGAGTCAGATATCCTTAGTGATCAACCACAAATTACACAGCGGTTGGCCAAAGACTGGGCAGTAGATCCTGATTTGCTTTTTGACCATCCTTGTTCTAGGGGGACTCCACTAAAAGACTGTCTGATGAAGAAATTGCACCAATACCATGTCAAAATCGTCACTGGATTTACCAGCCACTGGCGGAGTTGGGCCTCTATCCCACAGCACCCTTTTCTTTATATTTATTTTCACTCTCAGTTGAGCAAACAGGAGATTATGGATTGTTTCTGCCTCATTACTTCAATTGTCCAGGGACTCCCCATGAGTTTTGTAAGTGTGTAATGTGGTGACACACCCCTCCAGCTTTGGCCTCCTCTTCCCTCAGCTTCAAGTGTCTCTTAAAAAGACAAGATCCATCCCAAATCTCTCCATCCCCTGGAGGGATAACAGAAGGATTATTATTGCCAATTTATCTGCTTTCTTTGGCTCCCCCAGGGCTTTGGATGACATAGATGCAAAGACCATAGCAGTTTGTGGAAGAAGAGAAAGGGGGGGGGGAGAGAAAGATAGAGACAGAGAAAGAAAGAAAGAAAAGAAAGAAAGAAAGAAAGAAAGAAAAAAAGAGGAAAGGAATATGAGGAAAGAAAAAATTGCCCAACTCTGTTATTGTTGCTATAATCATCTCAATGTTATTTTTATTGTTAATTATACATAATTATATTTGTTACCTGCCCTTTACCATAAGGTCACAGGGTAATTTACATCTTAAAAAATAATGCAATACATTAAAACAACTCCACTCCAAAATACATATAACTCATACATATACATATCAACACACAAATGGTATATTTTGGTATAATTCTAAATAGCACATTTTGGAAGATTTGTTTGTTAAAATAGCCACAAAAATATCTCATTGATGCTAGTGGTCTCCAATTTATGATCAACAATGAATGATTAATGAGAAGCTGTTCAAATTCAAAAGACAAAAATCTACTTTTGGGTCATTTTGGGAAACAGAAGAAGAAAACTCTGGCTTACTAAGCCCCAAGACGCTACCCTCTTCACAAATGTATGTTGAAATCTGCCAGAGTGTATTTCTATGTGTGCGAGTGTCACTGCTGACTCTCAAATGGTAAGCCAGGATTTTGTATTGCACAACTTGACCAAATTGGTCATTTGGCAAGCAGCGGCAGCATCAGGGTACATACTTTGGGGCAGAAGTCCAGGGCCCTACTCAGCAGAATAAGTAGGAGGACCCCAAACACAGTCTGCCTTCCCACTTTTGGATGTAAGCGAAGTAATACAAACTAACCATCCACAGAGCAAGGGGTGAGAGCTTCCAATAGACCATTATGTCCAGAACCTACAGTTACCTAACTGCACCTCTCATTGCCAGAACTTTCCTTATGTGATGTCTGCTTGGCCCATCAAGAGATTTTATGTTTTGTAGGTTTGCTTGTTTATTTTTAAATGCATATTTTTAAAAAAATCAATAAATATTTCCTGGGTGGCTTACAACAAAACAATATTGCAAAGGTAACATATAGTAATAATTGCAATCAACTGTAGAGTACTGAAGAGGAAAAAAGCTTCTTTAACAGCATAAGCCAGAGATAAGCAAAAGCCTATTGGCAGCCTGGATTACTTACTTACACACACACACACACACACACACACACACACACTTTAAGAAGCCAAAACAATTTTTATAAAAGGTCTTCACCTGGTGTCGAAAAGCCCACAAATGTCAGGCAAGCCTCCCATAGCTAGATTGCTACTTGTGAAAGATGCACCAATGGAGGGCAAGGTCTCTGAAGAGGACTTTAAGCTTCAGGTAGTTTAAAGTCACTTTCATACTAGTAGTAACCCTAGTTTGTTTGGAGAAAGCTTGAAAGGAAGTTAGAACACACTGTCTATTTATTGAGGATCCCTTCTGATTTACTTGCAGCAGGGTTATATCCCTACTTGCAGCAGGGTTATATCTATTTTTTATAATAATTTTTATTAAATTTTCTGTTTTACAATTTGAAATGAACATTTTGCAGACTTTAAAATATCCAGTGACTTCCCTTCTTCTCTTTCCGTGGTTCATTTTGCCTATCTTACATCCCTGCATATTTTACAATAACCATTCCAATCATTTTCCACTATTACATCCATCAAGAATTATTTACTCTGTTGAATTTATCTTAATGCTACCAGTGTTTTCAGCTGTACGCAGTTATTTTCCATATACTCAATAAACATATTCCAATCTTCTTTAAATGTTATGTTCTTCTTGCTCTCTTATTCTATATGTTAAATCTGCAAATTGTGCACATTTTGTCAACTTGAGTTGCCAGTCTTTAGTTGGTCCCTCATTCATTTTCCATTTCTGGGCTAACAAAACATGGGCTGCAGTGGTTGTGGACATGATTAACCTTTTCTGACACCTGGGGATTTCATTCTGGGTTATCCCCAGAAGAAAGGACTCTGGGTTTTTTGTGAAAGTAATTTTAAACATTTTTTTCAATTCATTATAAATCATTTCCCAATTATCCCACACTTTCTAGAGTGTGGGATAATTGGGAAATGATTTATCCCACATTTCTGCATCACTTACCTTATGCAAAAGAAGTCCAATTTGGGGAACAAATGGGTTGTTGCACAAGAACTCCACAGCAACTTTAATTGGGCCACCTAATTTGACAGTATGCAACTGAAGCTGGAGTGCTGGAGGAGACTCTTGAGAGTCCCATGGACTGCAAAAAGATCAAGCTTATCCATCCTTAAAGAAATCAGCCCTGAGTGCTCACTGGAAGGACAGATCCTGAAGTTGAGGCTCCAGTACTTTGGCCACCTCATGAGAAGAGAAGACTCCCTGGAAAAGACCCTGATGTTGGGAAAGATGGAGGGCACAAGGAGAAGGGGACGACAGAGGATGAGATGGTTGGACAGTGTTCTCGAAGCGACTGGCATGAGTTTGGCCAAACTGCGGGAGGCAGTGGAGGATAGGGGTGCCTGGCATGCTCTGGTCCATGGGGTCACAAAGAGTTGGACATGACTGAATGACTGAACAACAACAACTGAAGCCAACTCCCCAAAATAGCAACAGTTTGAAAGCACCAGTATTCAAGAGGAGGTGATGTTTCAGGCTACTCTGAATTTTGCCAGATCTGAATCTGCCAACTGAGCATTTTAAAAATCAGATCCTGGAGATACTTTGCATTAAAAAGAAAAAAGAGGAAAGTGATTCAGCCCAGCTAACGTGAAAGTATGTACATCTTTATTTCTGTTGGGAATAAGACAAGAACATGTTAGTTCAGTTGCTTAGAGTGCGGTGCTGATACAGGTAATGCCAAGGTTGCAGGTTTGAAATATGCAGCTGCACATTTCTGCATTGCAGGGGGTTGAACTAGATGCTCCCCAGAGTATCTTCCTTGGAATTGTTACTGTCCGAGTTTGCCTAGAAACAGAACGACTCTTAAGACCTGACTGCATACACACCATTCAGTTGAAGCACATTCCCTCCCACAGTAATCCTGGGAAACTGTCCTTTATGCCCCCACAGAGCTACAGTTCCCAGCAGGCTTAACAAACTACAGTCCCTAGAATACTTTGGCTATGTGTGTTTTAAATGTGCTTTAAATGTATGGTGTGTACACAGTCAGTATTTCACTTTTAAAATTTACAGCCACTACAGTAAGTCTTTCAGTTAGGCACCCTGCCTCCCCCTCCCCCCATCCTTTAATTCCATTTTGGGAACTCCCTGCTCAGTGATGAAAGGAAGATACTTTGCACATGCTTGGGGTCATGCCCCCTTTTAATCAGTGTGCTGCTTCGCTGAAAAGAAGTTTCTGTGAATACACATCCTGATGAGAGCCTCCCAAATACGTTAAGATTCTTGATATAAATTAAGATAGACACACACGAAACCTTCACTTCCAGTGTTCTGGGCCTGACGAGCAGCTGGAAAAACGCGAGAGAAGTGTCACAGGGAAAAAAAAAGCAGGCGCATTCTCCCCCACCCCCCGTATTTCCCCCCAAGGCATACAGACAGCCACAGGGAGCGAGACCAACTTGAGTGGCCCTTTTAAGAGCCGTCATTCAGAGACCTGCTTCTGCAGAGGGCGAGCAACTGCCGGAGACAGACAGGGAGGCGAGGCTTTTCAATGTGCTCTTGATCGACGGCACCCAGTTCACATCTGGTGCACCAGCAGGTAGCCCTGCCTGGCCATATGTTATTCGTGCTGCTACAATTAGCCCTCCTAAGGAAGCAAAGCTGGGGAGGGAAGGCGAGGGGGGAGAGCGAAGCTGCAGAATACTTCATCTCCAAGAGCTGGGGAGGGGTGCGGTGGGGGGAGGAGGGAGGAGAGGGCGGAGGGAAGAAAAAAGCAAGAGTAGCTAAGCCAACGCATCTTTAACAAGCATCAAAGCTTTCACTTCTCCAGCTGGTCTGGGGTCTACAGCCTCCTTTCACCTCCCTTCAAGTTATTTCCACCTGGCACAGCACTATTGATTAAAGGGTTGTTGTTTTTTATCATGCTGCATTCATTTCAGGAGTGGGGTGGGGAGGTAGCAACGCAATCCTATATATTCCTACTCAGAAGTAAGTCCCGCTGAGTTCAGTTGGGGTTTGCATAGTAGGGACAGGGGAGGAATTCGATTTTGTTCACATTTTATTAGAAACTACTGTACCTAATTCCTACTTCGCAGGCCAATGCATGGTCTGCAGACGCCAGGACCTTTGAAATCTTCGCATTTTGCTGTGCAGTTCTCCAACCAAACAATATATACAGAAATGCATGCATTTGGGGATGAAGTTGCATAAAATATATGTATTAGTGAAAATAACATACAGTAATGCATTCATTATATTACGGAGAACTGCTTGCCAAAATGTGTATATGCATTATTGATTGATTGATTGGCTGACTGACTGCAGTGATCTGCTTAACCAGTGTGCCCCCACCCCCAAACCGTGTAGGGAACACAGGAGAGAAGGACTGAATCCTCTTGCTCTCTGCAGTGCAGTCAGAAGAGGAGAAGTATCTCCTCTTTAGCCCACCCTTGAATTAATGCAGGACCAGAACCAAGTTGGTTGGGTCAGACCAGGTCAGTTTATGGGAGGGGGTGTCATGCACAGCCAGATCAAGGTTAACCAATTTGAGACCCTGACTGCTGACAATGTTGGCTGAAGTTTGTGGGAGCTAGATAACCACACTATCTCTAGACCAGGTGGATTGTTGTTCTGATCTAGCAGGGCTCTTTTTTAAAATTTAGATTGGCCTAATTATTCATTCAGTGCATTTATACCCCACCTTTTTCTCAAAGGAGCTCAAGACAGTGTGCGTTGTTCTCTGCCTGTCTGTTTTATCCTCGCGACAACCCTGTGAAGCGGCCACAGCTGAAAGGCAGCAACCACCTCAGGGGTCACCCATGGAGCTTCATGGCCGAGTAGCGATTTGAACCTGGGTCTCTCCAGGTCTTAGTCTGACACGAACCACTGCAGCACACACCCCAACTTTTACCAAGGTCTCAGAGACACACTAGCGAAAATATTGCCCCAGAGGCTAATCTTTACTAGAGATTGAGTCCCTTGTAACTCAGCATTCAAGAGAGCAGTTTGAGAAAAGTTGTTGCTTGCGGCGTGTGGGGAGGAGGGGTTCTGCTGAAGCAAAGCTTGCCTGACCCTGTAAGTAGCCTGGGCAGAAGCCACTTGGGAACTATATGTAAGCCAAGCTGGGGTCCTCAGAGAAAGAGTGGTGTATAATAATGCATAATTTATTTCCGAGTAAACATGTTTAGGAGTGGGCTGTAAATCTCATATATTATCTCAGCACTCCCTTATGCCCAAGTCTTCACATGCAGTTCTGTCTTATTGAGAGGTTTTTTCCCCCTTCCTTTTTTCTGGGAGGGTGACTGAAAGTACATGCCATGTGGGTGGGAGGAAAATAGGGACATCAATACCAAAAAAGCTAGGACCTAAACACAGGCTTAGGGCACCAGCTAAGTAGAGGCACACAAAAACAAAAAAGAATTATTATTTTTTTGAAAGAATTACATATTTGGACCCCCCCCCTTTTCTTTCTTTTAAGCATCAAAGTAGTCCTCATGGGGAAAATCAGAAGTTTGTTAGACTTCCTTGCACTCCATTATAGGCTCTTACCCCATTTTCCTGTTCTCTTTTTATTATGGTACTTATCCCCACCTGTTTTAACCATATAGATCAAAATAATGCAAGGAGATCAGATCTTGTCTTATGTTGCACATGCCATACATGCATGGACATTGCAGCATAACTCTAAAATTTTGTGTCATTTCCAAAAACAGTTTTGTTTTAAGGTTTCGTATTGTTTTAAGTTTGCCTATATATGACAGGGGCACCATATATAGTGCTTAGAACCTCTAAAGCTCTTAATATGGCCCTGGGTAGAGCAATGTGTTTGAAGGTGTTTTCTTTCATTTAATACTGTATTAGCAAGTGGGCCTTGGAACAAAATGCTCCAGTGGCAAGTGCTCCTGTCCAGATTTCCAGGCAGCTAAAAGGTAAAGGTAAAGGGACCCCTGACAATTAGGTCCAGTTGCGGACGACTCTGGGGTTGCGGCGCTCATCTCGCTTTATTGGCCGAGGGAGCCGGCGTACAGCTTCCGGGTCATGTGGCCAGCATGACTAAGCCGCTTCTGGCGAACCAGAGCAGCGCACGGAAATGCCGTTTACCTTCCCGCTGGAGCGGTACCTATTTATCTACTTGCACTTTGACATGCTTTCAAACTGCTAGGTTGGCAGGAGCAGGGACTGAGCAACGGGAGCTCACCCCGTCACGGGGATTTGAACCGCCGACCTTCTGATCAACAAGCCCTAAGCTCTGTGGTTTAACCCACAGCGCCACCCATGTGCCATCCAGGCAGCTTACCATACCCTTAATAGTGGGTGCAGGGATACAATTTCCAGCAATACCCTCCAACCTTTCTCCAATTAAAACAGGGACGTCTCATTCCATAATGATAATTTTACTATTTATACCCCACACATCTTACTGGGTCAACCTCCTCTATACAGGATTGCCTTCAGACAGCTCAGGGATTAGATTACTCCATACCCACCAACGTGGGTAAAATCAGAAACCGGGACGGCTTCTCTAAATCAGGGGTGTCCCTGGAAAATAGAGACACCTGGGGGGTCTGTTTCCAGCAGGGCCGCAATAGAGAAGAGAAATGTTTTTGCCTGGCACATAAATTTATGCAATGAAGGCAGCAGACAAATGTCCCTAGGGAAAGCACATCCCAAATGGGGAGCTTTCACAGGAAAGGCCCATTCTCATGTTGCCACCCAACCCCCAGGCAGGGCATATGAAGAAGGACTTCAGATGATGATTTCAGAGTCTGGAGGTTGTGAGGGTCTGCCTTGTCCGTTGTGTCCTGGAGCACTATCAAAAGACTTGTGCCCAAGCTTTCTAAGAGGCAGCTTGACCTACATCGCGTACACCTGAGAGACTACCAGGGGAACGACATTCCCGTGACAGGCGTCGGCCAGTTCCAGGTCAAGTTCAAAAATTTCTCGGGCCCACTCCGACTCGTGGTAGTTGAAGATCCGCGTCCCAGCCTCCTAGGGCTAGAATGGTTTGGCGCCCTCGGCCTGGAAGTCACCGGCATCAACTGCATCTCCAACGCGGAAGTTGAAACCTTAATCAAAGAATTTGCCGAGGTTTTTGATGGCACATTGGGCCAATATACAGGTACACCCATCTCCTTTAGCCTTGATCCACAAGTCGCTCCAATCAAGCTAAAGCCACGCCGGGTTCCGTTCGCCCTCAAGGCTAAGGTGGACGAACAACTGGACAAATTAATCGCGCAAGGGTTTTGGAGCCGGTCGACCATGCCAAGTGGGAAACGCCTATCGTCACACCTGTCAAGCCGGATGGGTCGGTGAGAATATGCGCAGACTACAAGTGCACGATCAACAAGGCACTTCAGCAGCACGCTTATCCAGTTCCCGTCGTCCAACACCTGCTGCATTCCCTGGGTGAAGGCAAGGTCTTTGCTAAGCTGGACCTTGCCCAAGCCTATCAACAACTGCCTGTTGACGACGCCACCGCTGAAGCTCAGACGATCGTCACCCACCGAGGAGCGTTCCGATGCCGCCGGCTACAGTTTGGGGTGAGCGTGGCTCCTGGCATCTTTCAAAGCCTCATGGAGCGCCTCCTGCAGGGGCTGCCAGGCGTGGTACCATATTTCGATGATGTACTGGTATCCGCAGACTCAAATCAGCAGCTGTTCGAGCGCCTCCGCGCCGTGCTGACCAGGTTCCAGGAGGCCGGACTCAAGGTGAAGAAAGAAAAGTGCCAGATTGCCGTTCCGCAGGTGGAGTTCCTGGGCTACCTTATCAACGCCTCTGGTCTTCACCCAACGGCATCCAAAATCCGGGCCATCCAGGAGGCCCCGATCCCAAAGAACAAGACCGAGTTGCAGGCGTTCCTGGGGCTGCTGAACTTCTACAATATGTTCCTGCCCCACAAAGCAACGCTAGCCGAGCCTCTCCACCGCCTCCTCAGCACGAAGGCACCGTGGTCCTGGGGTCATCGGGAAACGGCGGCCTTCAACGCAGTCAAGGCCCTCCTCTCATCGGACAGTGTGCTGGTACAGTACAGTGAAGCCAGGCCGCTGGTCCTCGCCTGCGACGCCTCGCCCTTTGGCATCGGCGCCGTCCTCAGTCACCGGTTTCCAGATGGAAGGGAAGCACCGCTTGCTTACTTCTCTCGGACGCTGTCTCCGGCTGAACGGAATTACAGCCAGCTCGACAAGGAGGCACTGGCGCTTGTGGCTGGAGTGAAGAGGTTCCACGAATATCTCTACGGGAGAACCTTTGACCTCATCACTGACCACAAGCCGCTCCTGGGCCTCCTTGCTGGTGACAGACCAACTCCACGATCCTCTCGCCACGCATGCTGCGATGGATTGTTTTTCTGGCAGCCTACAGCTACCAGCTCGTCCATCGCCCTGGAAAATCGCTGGGCCACGCTGACGCCCTCAGTCGTTGCCCTCTTCCAGCGCTTGTGGAAGACCCAGCTCCTGCTTCATCGCTACTCCTGATTGAGGACCTCCCAGCAGCACCAGTGTCAGCTGCCGATGTGGCCTCCGCATCTGCCCAGGACCGCACCATCAGACGTGTGCTCAACTGGGTGTGGAGGGGGTGGCCAGAAGGGCCATTCACACCAGAGTTCCAGCCATTTGCAACCAGACAGCATGAACTCTCGGCTCATCGTGGCTGCCTACTGTGGGGAGACCGAGTCGTGGTTCCCCAAAGACTCCGCCAACGCGTCCTTGAGGCTCTGCACATCGGCCACCCAGGGATCGTCAAAATGAAGGCGTTGGCTCGGTGTTACGTCTGGTGGCCTAACATGGACGATGCCATCACCTCCTGGGTTGCCTCCTGTCAAGCGTGTCAAGAATCGAGACCTGCACCACCGGCAGCTAAGGGCAACACCTGGGAGACGCCAAAGGCACCCTGGTCGAGAGTGCACATCGATCTTGCTGGCCCTTTTCATGGCCGGACCTTTATGGTAGTGGTGGACGCTTATTCCAAATGGCTGGAGGTGGCCCTGACACCCTCCACCACTACCGAAGCCATAATCCGGGTGCTGCGGGGCCTATTTGCAACGCATGGATGTCCTGATGTCCTCGTCTCCGACAACGGGCCACAGTTCACATCAGGCACTTTTGAAAGGTACCTCTTGGGGCTGGGCATCCGCCATGCCCTAACAGCACCATTTCACCCGGCCAGCAACGGACAGGCGGAAAGAATGGTGCGCTCAGCAAAAGAGGCACTGGCGCGCCTGGACCAGAAGGACTGGCATGAGCGGGTCACGGAATACTTGCTCGTGCAGCACATCACCCCGCATGCAGCCACAGGGCGGAGTCCAGCTGAACTGCTTATGGGCCGTCGCCTCAGATCTCCGCTCGACCGGTTGCATCCAGACTTTGGGGTAGCCGAGCCCCGGGCTGTGCTAACGCACCAAGGTCTTTCATCCCCGGAGATAAGGTTTTTGCCAGGAACTATGTGGGGGACATTCCTTGGGTGCCGGCCACGATAGTGGGAGTCACTGGGCCCCGCTCATATCAGGTGGCACTTGAGGACGGGCGTTTGTGGCGCCGACACATAGACCAACTAAGGCGCCGGGTTGGGAATTTGGACGATACCGCAGTGCCCTCAACGGCAGCCTCAGCTCCAGAACCGACACCAATGGAAGGCGAGGCTCTCCTACACCCCCTTCACAAACTGCTGACACAGAGCCGAGCCGAGCCACTGCAAGAGTTTTGCCTGACTCCCTTGAGACTCCGACCACTGCCTTGCCTGAGTGTCCACCGAGTCCACTCGCAACAGGCCCTCCAGCAGCAGCGGAGCCGGGAAACTCAGGCCCAACGACACCATTGGTAGCACAGCAGTCGCAACGGGACTCGAGCAGCCAACCGGACTCTGATACTGGCCCACGGCGGTCAGGTAGGGTTTCCAAACGCCCAGCTTATTTAAAAGACTATGTTACCAACAATTTGCACACGTAATGCTGCATTGTAAATAGAAGTAGTTATGCTTGCAAACTGGGAAAATTGAAACTGATATGCTATGTGCCTTAATGAACCAACAAGAGTATTGCTGTATATAATGGAACCACTATGATTGTAACCTAATGCCTTATCTCGGTGGGGAGGGGTGTTATGTATTGAAGTTCTCACCCTAGGCCACTAGGGGTGTGTGTATATAGTTCATTCTGCTGCAGTTTTCACTCAGGTCCGCACATGCAAATGAGGGATTGAAAGTGACGTTCAGGGATTGGGTAACTACAGAAAGTTGTTACTGTTGCTTTGTAGCTGAGTTCTATATAAGCAGGCTGCTGAGCCCTTCAGCTCACTTCTGTTCCAGCCTGAGAATAAACAAGAGCTGCTTGGAAATCACTGTGTCGTCTGCTGTGTCCACCCACAACTTAACAGTCACTGAAAAGACTTCAGATCTGTGTTAAAATTAGTCAGTTTCAGAAGACAACACAGTGCACCTTAGAACTTCCCTCATATTCAGGAATGCCAGTCATTTTGCCCTGTTAATTTTTTAAAAAAGAAAAAATCCTAATGAAAATATGTCCTCACTTTCGTGCAAATTTTCCCTAAGAAATACACCTGTTAAGTCGTGGGTGGACACAGCAGACGACACAGTGATTTCCAAACAGCTCTTGTTTATTCTCAGGCTGGAACAGGACTGAGCTGAAGGGCTCAGCAACCTGCTTATATAGAACTCAGCTACAAAGCAACAGTAACAACTTTCTGCAGTTACCCAATCCCTGAACGTCAGTTTACAATCCTTCATTTGCATATGCGGACCTGAGTGAAAACTGCAGCAGAATGAACTATATACACACACCCCTAGTGGCCTAGGGTGAGAACTTCAATACATAACAACACCTGTGTGCAATTTTGCCTTATACTGTTTTGCAGAGCATTTCTCCCCAATATGTAAAGCATTTTTCTATGTCATTTTCACTAATACATATTCTTAATGCACATTTATGCTAACACATATGCATTCTTGTACATCTGGTAACTTGATTGGAGAACTGCGCTGCAAAACTGAGGAAAGCTGCGCAAGATGGAGCGTTTTTGCCTGGAGATGAGAGAAAGCCCAGCTTTCCTAGTTCACAGACAGAATTCTCCCAATTAGGATGCAGTGGAAAGTCAGCTGCAGTTGGGAGGGAGTTAAGAGCACCCTAGGCCATGAGCTGACCCTGAGACTTTCGCCATATTCTCTGCTTGCTTTCCCTCACTCACTAGGGAGATTACCAACCAGCAGATTAACCCTGAGTGTGACCCTCGGGTCCTTCAGGAAGGGACAAGAGAAAGTTGCTCTTTGAATTCCAAAATAGTTAAGCTTTCTACATGAGGGCTGGGGGATGGACCTTCTCTTTCTCCAGGGGAGCAGGGAGTAGAACCACTGTTTACATATGCTTATTT